>CAJHUC010000279.1:600000-898627 GCA_905146915.1 Ostreobium quekettii
GTTGACTTGACGCCACCGTTAACGACGTGGCAACAGTCGCTTCGCAAGGGGCAGCGCGATGGAGCATAACGGCGCTGCCAGCGACAATTCTCAGCACAAGCGGCTGCTGGCTACTGCCACGGATGCCGATCTGGGCGTACATACCGTCAGTGAGTTTCTCTACTGTCCGCGTGCTGGCGTGATTTCGCACGAGTCGAAGCAGCTCGATCGAGGCGAAGAGACTCGTACGATCCGGCTGGGATACTTGCCGAACTACGACCTGAAACGAATCGCCGTCGAGATCGGCAGGGTCACCTTGCTGCTTATCGTGGGCGTCGCGATCGCCGCAGGGGTTATTCTGATATCGGGTCTACTGGCTGTCACTGTTTGGCCGGCGGCGATCCTGATTTGTTGGCTACTGTTTCTGGTGCTGCTCATCGGCGTCCCCTTCGGCTTGTGGATCTTATTGCGACTGACGTACCGGCACAGCCGAGCAGTGGGGGCCAAACCGAGAGAACCAGAGTTTGATGGCGACGGCGCCGTACCAGTCGATTGGTGGGGACTGATTGCCGCTGGCTATGAACTGCAACAATGGCCCGAGGCAATGACCATCCCCAAATGGAAACTGTCGGGACGGCCGTGGCGGGTGCTGGTGCGCGGCGAGACGTACATTCCCGTGTTCCTCCGGCCGAGCGGCCGCCGGGACTTGTTCAAGAATCACTACGCGCGAATTGCCGCATACTGCGAGCTGCTGCAACAGAGTGCCTGGGGCGACAGCCCCTTTGGCGTCATTCTGTACGCGCGAACAATCGACGCTGTAGTGATTCCGCATACGCCGGTCGCCAACGAAGCGCTGATCGACGGCGTCCGGGGAATGCGGCATTTGGTCCAGGTGGTAGCTTCGGCGCCAATGCTCGTTGAGCCGGGCAGCGCTGCCGCTTGCTGGAATTGCCCGCACGGTGAAATGAAGGTCTACCAGGACATCCCGCTCCGGGAAGGAATGAGAAAACCGCGATTGTTTCCAAAGGGCAATAAAGTGAGTTATCACAGTGTCTGCGGAGACCGTTTCGACTCAACTCCGCCCCACGCCTCGGCGTTTCGTCTCGGGGCCCGTAAGGCGGTTTAGAAGCGGACTGGGGTGTTTGCCGTCAGTCAACGCTGGCTAGGCTTTATAATCGCTTCCAACCAATCTGCTACCACGCTACCAATCCGCTCCATCGCCGAGCGCTGCATCGGTATTTTCACAGCCTCCCATGCTTTGTTAGCGGCGTCTCGCCAATGACCGCTGTTGGCATAGCGTTCTTGGGGTTCCAGTCGCAGGCCGCGTTCTGCGAGGGCGTCGATGGCCCGCCAGGCGGACTGTGGAACGGACTGCGAGGCTACTGCTAGGCTGCTCGGCGGGGCATAGGCATCAATAAACGCCTCGCGGTGCTCAGGGCTCGCGGCACGCCCGCCCATTCCTTCGTAGGGAAGCGTGCCGGTGAGCATTTCGTAAAAGACAACGCTGGCCGAAAACTGGTCGCCTAGTGGGCCCGCCTTCTGGTCGTCCAATCGCTCTGGCGCAGCGTATCCGAGGGTTGCACCCTCGCCGCTTGCTTGGGCAGCAGCCCGCGTGATGGGCCAAGCGCTGCCGTAGTCAATCAGCACCAGTGCGTGTGGCTGGGCTTGGACGATTAGATTGGCGGGGGAGATGTCGCCGTGGATGCGTGCGGTGAACTGATGGAACTGACAGAGGCCATGGACGAAGCCGCGAAAGAGTCTCACGCTCTCGTAAACCGATGGCCAAGGTTTGCGACCGTCCCGGGCTGCCTGCAAATAGCTTGCGAGCGACTCTCCTTCCACCCAGGTCGTGAGCACCCGCCAAAGGTCGCCGATCCGCTCGCGATCGAGGATGACTGGCACGGCCTGTCCCCGGCGGTCGAGCTTCTGGAGGGAGTCGATCTGCTGTCGACCCGCCGGCGAATCGGCAAGCTCATGGACAGCCCGGAGCGTCCGAGCCGCCGGGTCGTAGACCTGCCATTTTTGCCGGCCAGTACGTCCAAGACGAGCGATAATCCAGTACGGACGGCCCTTAATTCGCAGTTCCTTCTGGACTTTAAGCGTGCGGCCGCGGTAGCGGATCGATGATGGGGGCTGGCGGCTCAAGAGCGTGGGGCCTTTGTCGGCGATTGCGGGAGTTTAGCGACGAGGCGTGCAAGCCTTTCAATGTTCTTTTATATTAGTCGGTACCGCATTCAGCCGTCACACCACTCCCCAAGATCTTGACAGTCAGCCCCAAGGAGACATTCGATGGTAGCCCCTGCCATAACGCTGCCTACCAGCGAGCCGACTTATGGTGTTCGTGTTGCCGGCAGGCTCTACCCGTCTCGCCTCCGTTCGCAGAGTGACCAGCCGCTGCTAGAGCCTGAACGCCATCGCAACGGCGTTGTGGCAGCCCGTCTGCTCGATAGTCTGCCTTGGAGGAGTCGTGCTCGCGAAGACTTCGCGAACCTGAGCGAGATTGTGAAGTGCTACGAAGACAGCCTGCGTCTGCTCGAACTGCGGCATCAAGAAGTTGCCGATCTGTTGTGGGAAGTCTGCCAGCGCAGTCTTTCAGTGCATGTGTCGGGATATGACGAGAATGACGCGCGAGTTGCAGAAGTGGAGTCGAAACTCACCCGGCAGAGATTTGAGCAGGCAGCCTTTAAGCACTTCAAGCCCGACAGCGTTCTGTCAGCTGAGCTGCTTGCCAATTCGATGCCTCATATCCACTCCCGGCTCAGCCAATCGTTGGAACAAACGGCCCACCGCGTCGTTCAATCCACCTTCGAGGCGATGGATCGACTAGTGGATCGGTCGGTTTTGGGCGTCATTGACTGGACTTCTGAGGCCGTGTGCAAGTTTCACTTCTTTAGGGAGACGTCTGAGTACCAGCGCAAGGCGACGCATTCACAGCGAAGCCAGATCAAGTACATGGAGGACGAGTGGAAAGTCGAAGAGACGACGATCTCTAACGCCCAGGAAGTCGAGTCGCGGACTCGTTCTCGACATGAACACCACTTAATGAATGCTAAAAAGGTCGAGATTCATTCCGATCAGGTCGTCGTGCCGGTCATGATCCAACCGATTATCGATAAGCTTCCCTCCTGGCTGGCGCCCGAATCGAATATCGTTACCGGCGAGCAGTTCCGCGAAGATGTAATCGAGCAGCAGTGCAAGAAGCGGGTCTGGCTCAAAGAGTACATCAAAACCCGCAAGATCCGCACGCACTACGACCCGGCGGTCATCATCGATCACTTCGTGCTGACTGGTTGGGGGGAGCAGGAAACGAACGAAGAAACGTCAAGGCGGCACGCCGTTCAGTCTGCGGCGACGAGGGAACAGGAGGTCGTGACTTTTGGTCATGGTCACCGGCACGCTACGCTATTTGCCCGCTGCCTGGGAGGGGCGTCGCTGGTGGCATTGGCCTTGGGTGTGATGGGGAGTTCGGCGATGGTGCTGCTCGCGATGATCTGTTTGGGGTTATCGCTGTGGCAGACAACCGCCGCCCTCCAAAACGCGGCCCGTTACTACCGCGTAAAGCAGGACCTCGGGTACTTGGCTGCCGGCGTCGCCGGAATGGCGTGCTTGTGGGTGGGCTGGATGATCGCCATCACAGGCCTCTTGTGGGGCGCCCCTCTGGCGGTGATAGCGGGCATCCTTCTGTCGTGTCTCACACGCCCACTTCTCAAAGTGGCCGATGCCTGGCTCCCGGGCCCCTTGTTTAGCCTCCAGAAAACTTGAAATCGCAACGCAGCGAACCCTCGACATGACGACTCCAGCGACCGAAGAGAATCCGCCGGGCGACGACAAGGCTGAGCCGTGGAATGAGCCCAGTTCGCAGCCAACGCCGCTTGGCTCAGATCGACCCCCAACGCCCTTGTGGCGTCGCTACCTCGCCTTGGCAGGTTTAGGTGTCGCTATGATTTTCATTGCGGGCTGGGGCATTCTGCAACTCACGCACGCGGTCTCTAACCAGAATCGCAACGCCGAGGACACGTACGCGGGTGGAGCCGGACAAGAGAAATCACAGGAGCCTATTGACCCTGCGTCGCGGACCCCAGCAATGGAAGCGCCGCCTGAGAAAGTGGTTTCGACCCGGGAAGCCACGCGACGATTGGCGGTCCTCAAAATGCAGTCTGACGTGCAGGCTGCCCAGGATTTGTTGGCTCGGGTGCTCAAGCAGCAAGAGCAGTGGCAAGAATCTGTGACGCCACTCTTGGAGAATGAAGCGGGCCGCCAAATCGCCGCCGACCCGGGCGCGGTCAAGCTGTTCTCCTTGGCACAAGATCGGGAGCGTCTCACGCCCCGTGCTGCTGAAGGGATCCGGCAATCGCTTCTCGCGATCGCCACGCCGGTCGAGGCGGCGGCCGCCGACGAAGCGACCTTACTCGAACTAGACCCTGGTTTCACGCAACAGCTAAGCGAGATTACCGATCAATTGAAGTCCGGCCTACGGCAATGGCAGGAAGACAATGCGCTGGTTGGGCTCTTGGTGAGCGAGGCGGAGCAGCGGGCACCGGCTGACGACACGCTCGTCGAAGCCGTGAAAACACTCCGAGCGACTGAGTTGCGACTGCGGGCGGAGAAGATCGCGGCCGATGTAGCAGCGGCCGAGTCAAGGCTTGCTGCCGAGGAAGCGGACTCGCAGATCCGCCTGCAAGAATTAGCGACTCAAGAGAAGCTGGCGTCCGACGAAGTCGAAGCGAAACGCCGCGAAGCGAAAGTTGCGAACTTGAACGCCGAGAAACTCGCCTTGGCCGATCAGCTTGCCGCCGCGCGAGCCCGAGCGGAGCTAGAACGAAAGTTCCAGGCGGACCTTCCCGAAATTAAAAGCGTCTTAGTTCCCTTTATCACGCCCGGCAACCAGCAAATCATCAAAGGGCGTTGGACCACGATTGAAGAGAAACAGCCGGTTTCCTGGAGCGGACTGCAGGGGTCACGCGCCATGAGAAACGAAGGAACAAGCGATCAAGCGATGTACTTCCTGGGTGGCGGCCGCGAGAATGATCGTCCGAACGGACCATTTGGCAACTACATCGGCGGGCATCTATCGCCCACGCAAGCCACGCTCGTACTCAAGGCACAGCGCCTCCTGCGAACCTACGGCGACTTGATGGTCGAAAAAGGAATGCTCGCCCCGTGATCGAATGGGGCCAGTTTTTTTTGGACGGGTCGCAAGCGGCGACCGGTCCACCGGCGCTCAGCATCTGCTGCGAAAATGACCGTAAGTGGTCTCTCTTTCGTCCTGTTCGCACCTTGGTGCACCTTTGTGGTCGGAAATCATTTCCATTGGTGTAGTTGCGGCACAGGAGCGTGGCAATCGTGATGGCAATCGCCTAACGATCCGGATTGCCATGTTTTGGGCGTCGATACTTGACTGATTGCCTGATGTCTCAAGGATTGCGAGCTAATGGAATTGGACTGGTATTAAGGTGCGACCGGTCCATTCTTTGCTTGCTCGGCCGCTCGCTGCGGAGCCTCAAGAACTGCCGCTGGCGCGTTGAATCAGTCGCTGCTCCGCCGCTTTGGCAATCACAGGATCAACATCGCGTATCGCAATGGTAAGCAACTCCGTCGCACGATGAGGTGAACAATGGTCGAGCGCCACGACCGAACGGAAGCGAATCTCGGTAGGCCACTGTCCGTGCGGGGTGTCGGCGGTGTGTTCGACGGGAGGCGTAAGATAACGCTCAATGACCGGCAGAGCCGCGTCGCCGGCGATGAGGGCCAGCGCCTCGATTGCCACGGTGACGGTCCAAATCCGTGAGCGACGTATTCTACCAAGTGACTCGCGTTCTTCGGCTGGCGCCGCGAACGGGTTGAAGCCGACGACTCGCAACAGTCCCTCCCGGGCCCTTGGGTCTCGGAAACGCCCGAGTTGCTCGATTGCATCGTCTTCCAAGTAGGTTGTCAGCCAATCACTACGCGGGACCTCGGGCATCTCGTCTAGAATCCGCAGCAACTCAGAGCGGACCTCCGGCGTATCGGGGCTTTCCAGCAGCAATTTTCGCGGGTTACCATGCGTAACCGGGCCGATCGGCGTCTCAAGGCGGCTGTGGTTGTGCAAGGGATGGTTTGCACAATAGGTGTGGTACGGGGCTTGGATGTCAAAGCCTCGGATCAAACAGTGCTGTCGGCCATCGGGGTTGTGGTGAGCAATGCTTCCGTCGTTGGCTTGGTTGAAACAGCAGGTCGAACAATTGTCCATTCCACCGTTGGGCATGGGAGTGTTCCTTTCATCGGAGGGGGCGTTGTTACGCCTCGTGAACGACTCGTGTCGCGTGACCAGAACGCAAGCCGTAGTCGAATCAAATCAAACTCAGTTAGTGGTGTATCGGGGAGCGAGAACCGCACCAGTCCGTTCGCGTACTGCGTGAGGGTTATTCCGAAACTCGCAAACAACTCGCGGAGCCCCAAGCCGGCGTTGCGAGCCAGATCGATCGGAAGCCTCGCCAGCAAGATGCCATGCCATTCACTGCGACTACGGAGCGGTTGCCAGCCGGCATGTAGTAGCAAGGACGTCAACTTAAGGCGATTCGCCACCCGTCCGGCGAGCCGTTCTTCGACAGCGCGACGCCCGAGGTCGGCGAGGGCCCCAGCGGCGGTGAGCAGCGGCAAGATTGCCGCTGTCTCGCCGTGTCGTGCGGTTGTTCTTCCGGCGGCTTCTTGGGTGAGCCGCAACAGTGGGTCGCTAACGGCAGCGGAGAGTTTGTTCAACCTAGACGTCGTTGAAACAATTCCGATGCCGAGCGGGTGGTAGCCGCCGATCCACTTGTGGGCGCCACCAATCAGCCAGTCGCAGCCAAGCGATGATAGGTCGATAGAGACGTGACCAATCGCCTGCGAGGCATCGACAACCAGTTGCTGCAGAACGCATCCGTAGGAACGCAAGTTTTCGGCAATCTCAGCGACGGGGACCGTGATGCCGCGGTGGTCGACGAGCGGCAGGACCAAACCATCGCAGCCCTGCTCGCGATAGGTTCGGCATACGGCCAAGGCCAATTCGTCGGGAGACGCCGCCGCAAAAAGGGCCGCTGATCTCAGCGGAGCCGCAAAGACTGGCACGCCTGCTTCGCGGCAGGCCTTGGCAAGTATCCTCCGGTACGGTGGCCACAACAGATCGACCGTCAGCACCCGTTGGCATGTGGCGGCCAGTTGCTCGGCAGCTAGTTGCATGAGCGTCGCGGAACGGCTAGCGAATAGCAGTTCGGCATCCTGCGAAGCACACGTCAGCCGCCGGAGCGACGCGGCTAGCCCTTCAAAGCCACGCCAATCATCCAATCCTGGGAACCGTTTTCGCCAGTCTTCTGGGCAGGCCTGGCCGCCTCGCAACAGAAACTCTGAGAAGTACAGCAGCCCGTGTGGATCGCCCGCGAGGCGTGCGAAGTTGGTTTGGAGTTGCTGGGCGCTGGGGGACATCAGGCCCAGCCGGGCAGTGTCTAGGTAGAGCGCTGGGCTCACGCATGACTCCGGGGGCATGTACTGATCTTACGTACACGCCTCGGATCGATCCAGTCTATTTTTTATCCGACATGATTTCGGCTAGCCGATCGTAGCGAGTCGCGTAGACGGCCAGGCGTTCCCACCGCCTCTCAGCCGCTAATAATTCGGCGAAATCGAACGAAAGTGAGAAATAGACGGTGCGCCCGTGGTCGTCGATCTGCTGAAAACCGACCGCCCGGTTGCCGTAGAGCCCGAAGTCGGCCAGCAGGTCCGGATCTCCCTCTAGCTGTGAATCTCGGACAATCGAAAGCCAGACACCAGCTCGGACCTGCCTTTCGAGCCACCTGCCGACCGGATCGACCGGCTCCAACTCGCCCGTCGGCCAGAAGGCGTCGGGGACAATCACGACCCGTTCAATCAAGAGGCCGTTCTGGATCATCTCGAAGTTGACACGCATGCTTTGCCGACCTGGCTCATCCTGCCAGTAGTTAGGGGTGCGGGCATAGGCTACCGAGCGGTAGCGGTAGAGTCCTCGGCTTCTAAGGAGCGTTTCGTAGGCAGTCCGCCACGCTTCGGTGCCAATAAATTCAATCCGTCCCGCAGCGACCGCCACCGCTTCTTCATTCAGGCGGCGAAAACGCTCTATCGCCAGTTCGCGATAGATGGGGTCTTGATTGGCGATGGTTCCGCTCAGCGCTTTGCCGAGAGACTGAAACAGCCCAAACGCCGCCGCGTCGCCGGCTACCGCCAGCGTGACGCCCGGCAGTTCGTCCGCCATGAGAAGGCGCTCCAGGCGGGTCCAGACCATGAGCACAATTGCGGCGAGAATTGTCGTAATCACAGAGGCGTAGACCGTGGCTGCATGCAGAGAAGCGGTCAGCGGAACAATCAACGCGCACGATACGAGTGTGCTCCAAAGAAGAACGCGTCGCCATCGGTAACTGGAGAATCGTTTAATTGCCATGATCTATTGTCCTCTGCTCGTCATGCCTGATTGCATGTCAACCGTTTTGATGAAGGCGATACAGGGATCGATTCACGTCGCTCGCAGTGACCCGAGCGGATTATCCGCCCGGCGCGGCGGAACGAATCGGCGCGGCTCCTCGCGACGGAAGGGGAGGCGTGGCGGGATGGGGGATGAGCAAGGGGGATAGGCGGTGGGCTGGGAGGTGGTGGCGAGCACGCGGCGCAAAGCGGCCGCCCGGCGAGGCCGGGCGGCGGGGGTAGCCGATTAGGCGGCGTCCTGAGCGTCGCCCGTAGCGGCTTCTGCCGCTTCGGCGGTCTGGAGTTTGTAGACCCGCGTATGGGCGAGGTCGGCCAGTTTCGCCAAGAGCAGTAGGTCGTCGCGACCGAAAGAATCGCTCCGCTTCCACTCCGTTCCTTCCTTGTAGAGCCGCGAGAACGAGATGTTGTAGAACGTCCCTTTGGCGGTCTTGTTCTTCCAAATGGCGGCGGCCACGCGTCCGAGTCTCATTTCGCTGATGGGCTGGTTATTCGTCATGGTGTTTCCCTCCTTAAAGTGGGGTTGTTGTTCATTCACCCCCTGGCTCGTGAACAACATCCCCACTTGGAGGGAAACGGGCGGAGCCCTGGCGGCGGCGACAGCAGGGTGACCGCGGCCTGCAAGCGACTGACAGCCGTACCCCGGCTGGCGGGAGGTTGCTGCCGTGCGTCTCCCCCTGCCGCTGCGGGCGAGCCACGAAAGACGGACCAGCCCATCAGCGAAATGAGACTCGGACGGGCCGCTCGTGATTGGCAAGATCATCCAAGGAAACGTTGTTATTGACCCCACGCCGGCGATTGAGGAAAGGGGAAACACGCGGAGCGGTCGGATTGGAGCGATAGGCGTCGGCTGGCGAATACTGGTTTGCCTCGCTCATTAGCGACGTGTTCATCGACTAGCCAGCAGAAGGGCCGCGAGCAGCAGGGAGCCGTAGGCGACCGGCCCTTGACCGCTGTGTTACGATCCGAGAAGGCGAGCAAACGAACCTTTTTCCTGTACGCTGGATTGCTGCAACGCTGCATGCGAACAAGAAAATGAGGCCGGGCGTGCAATATCCTGTTGCAAGAACCGGCCAAGGCATTGGCGGTCGACGAAAGACGCCTCAGCCCAAGAACGGCTCTTCACCGCAGCCGGGGCAGGCCAACCGACGCTGTTGCTCCAGATAGGCCTGATGCAATCGGTCTTCTTCCGTGGTGCGGCTGTTCTTGCGATAGGCGTAGAACTTCTGGCAGTAGCGGCAGACCACGCGGACGCCGCTCTCAGTCCGCTGCTCGATCCAAGAGCCGAGCGGCTTCCCTTCAGAATTTTTGAGTTGGAGTGTGTGATTACAGCGACTCTTGCCGCCCCCCTCCTCCTGCATTTCTGAGTGAGTCTCGGTCGGTAACCGGGGCATGGATTGCTCTCCTAGGTGGGGATGAAAATAAAAGGGCAGCGGGCAACGCCAATCGCGCCCGCCACCCTTGGTGAATCACGCCGTCGCAACGGCCGATGCTTCCGTCGCCATCAACTCGGCGACGATCTGACGCGCCGTCTTCTGGATCGCCTCTAGCGAGCCTGCGAGGGTTTCCGCCGTGCCACCATAGAGCTGGATGTAGTCCGATGAATGGGTGGACGGGTTGAGCCCGACCGCACGGCAAACGACGTAGGCGACCGCTTCCGCCTCGGTTTCCCGGACCGTTTTGGTTGTCTCCTGGCGACGCTGTTTGTCGTGGAGCCGTTCGTGCGCCAGCTCGTGAACCAGCACGCTGAAGCGTTCTGGCTCCTCCAAGCCGCTGGCGATCACGATCTCACCTAGCCGGCTGACCCCCTGCGCTCCGCTCGGGATCGGCTCGTAGGCGAGCGTGATACCGCTACCCTGCACAACCGATTCCAGCCGGCTGAGCATCTCTCCCGGTTCGCCCTTAATCGTTGCGTGGGTCGGCAGCTCATCCCCTTCTGTCTGGCTAACGTCGAAGACATGCACGACGCGGAATCCGCGTATCTCGCGAGCATCGCCCTCGGCATCTTCTTTGCGGTACGCCATCGGGGCGATGATCCCGATACCGGACTCTCCCTTGCGGACATGCCGCCCGAGCGCGAGCCATTTGCGAAAGCCGGCGACGTACGTCGCCTCGGGGAACTGAGTCGCAATCAAGAGGCAGTTGCCCCATGAGTAGTCATGGAACCTGCCAAAGAAATCGAGCAGACGCACCAATCGTTCACTCTTGCCCGCCGCGAGGCTGGCGTGGAGATCTTTCAAGGCCGTATCCGCTAGTTCTTTTACCGCTTCAGTTTTCATCGTGTTGTCCTCCTGGACGTAGCTGCGCGCTGCCCCGGCAGGCAGAGCAGAGAAAGAATCAGAAGGGCCTTGCCGGCGGCCCACAGGGGCCATGGGCACGGCGAGTCAAGGTGGAGTCTCGCCCGGCACGGGCGAGCAGCAGGGAGCCGACAGGCGACCGGACCTTGACCGCTGTGACACAATCAAGGAAGCCGTCGTCGAGCACTCTTAAGTGCTGTCGGGGAGAGGCGGGGGAAAACCGGCGCGAGCCGGGCCCGTCAAAACCTCAAACAAGAAAACCGATGCACGCCACCGGCTTCGTGCGACCCTTCAGGTCGGGCGAAGCCCAATGGAAAGCTCGTCTACCGATAATTCAGAAGAGGCGTGAAAGAGCGTCGCGAATAGTTGCTGCGCCATCGTTAGCACGTTTCCGACCAAATCGCAAAGGAATGGCCTGCGCCGAATAGAATTGTGGGTTGCTAGAGCTGGATATTCGCCCGGATGCGCGTGCGAACTTCTTCGAGCGCCCACTCCAAGACTTGCTCGACCTCGTAGTAGGTGCCAGGCTGCCCGCGATTGACGATGATCGTCCAGCCTTCCTCCAGCGGAAAGGTCAGCTTAACGCCCCCGTCAGCCTTGCCGCCGGTTCGCTTCTTACGACGCACCCGCTTTGCCACGTCAGCGAGTTTGATTCCACCATCGGCCGCGAGTCTCGCGAGGCGGCGTTGTTCGGTCGCGGTGGGCGCCTTGGCAATTTCGTACGCGACTCGCGGAGCAATGCGGCCCGCTTCGACCTGCTGCTGCACGTCTTCCGGCAGCCGTAACAAGGCGAGCGAGCGGCTCACCTTTGACTCGGGGACCGACAGTTCCGCGGCGACTTGCTTTCCAGTGGCGCCATGCAGTTCCATCAACCGTCGGAAGCCGCGTGCTTCTTCGATCGGCTTGAGATTCTCACGGAGCAGGTTCTCGACCATTTGGAGTCGAAGGATTTCGCCAGCAGAGAGCTGGCTCTCATAGAAGTAGCACTCGATGGTCGCAAGCCCAGCGCGGCCGGCGGCCCGCCAGCGGCGTTCACCCGCAACAATCAGCCACTTTTGGTGAGTTTCGGACCAGCGAGCGCGGATCGGAGCGAGTTGGCCCGCGTCGCGAAGGCTCTGAGCCAATCGGGCAATTGACTCCGTGTCGAATTCTGAGCGGGGCTGGTCTGGGTCGGGCATCACGCGATTGACCTCGATGCGACCGAACTGCGGCGCCGGGCGACGACCCGCGTCGGCGGCCCTTGGCTGCGGCGCGAGCCGAAGCGCAAGTTCGTCGCTCCGCTCCCCGATCGACTCTGCCAAGTGGCCTTCTAGGTTGGTGAGTAGTTCGCGTGTGGAGGCCATTAGGCAACCTGCTCGTGCCGATTGCCATTGGCAATACGCTCACGAATTTCAGCGCTCAGCTGCGCCATGGCCGCGGCGGCATTTGAGCGAGGGCTCCCGAAAGTGACCGGTTTCCGGCACGCGAGCGCTACCTTGAACGCCGACGCCTCAGGAACGGCGGCCTCTAGCACATCGCCGTAGAGTCTCCGGAGCTTTTGTTCGTAAGCTCGATGGATGAGCAGTCGGCTATCACGGCGGGTGACGACGTGGCCCAGTCGTCGGAGTCGAGGGTTCAAGACACGGGCCGATTGAATGGCTTCGTGGACCGCCCGCAGACCTTGCGTCCCAAAATCTTCAGGGGGGGTAGGGACAAGCACGCCGTCGGACGCCAACAACGCGTTCCAACTGCACGCATACAGATTGGGTGGGCAATCCAAGAGTATCCAGTCGTAGCCGGTCACTTGGCTGAGCAATGCGTCGAAAGTGAACTGGGAGAGACCGAGCGTCTCGGGTTCGGGCGTGTTGTGGCGGGCCAGATGGTAGTTGGCCCGCACGAGGTCGAGATTCTCGAACGGCGTCGCCGCGACAAGGCTCTCCGGCGCCAAGGCTCCCGTCCTCTGAAAAACGCCCGCGAGTGTTTCATCGGGCGCAAGGCGCTCGACATGCTGCGACCCAAAAAAGCCTTGGCTAAGCGAGCCTTGCGGGTCGGCATCGACAAGCATTACCCGGTCTCCCTCGGCGGCGAGTTGGCCTCCAAGATGAAAGCAGGTGGAGCTTTTTCCGCAGCCCCCTTTCTGGTTGATCAGGCTGATGATGGTCGTCATGCGAGCTGTGGCGTGGCAGTCTGTCTGGCGATTGCCATTGGCAATTCCGCGCTAAGACCACGCGATCCTTACCGATACGCTCGCACGAATAGCGTGAAAGCGTCAACAAGTTTCTCGTGCTCCCATCGGCAGAAATAGGTTTCGTGATTCTCGGCAAGCTGGTACGGAGAAATGAGCGCTGAACAGGTGACACAAGAGCGATTGAGTGAATTTAACATCGAATGACGAACAATACCGCAATTCCTGACCAACGGGCTCAGCTTCTCGGTTTGGGGCAGCTGTCGTTGGTAGAACACTCGCTCTGCCCGCTCGATGCGCGGGTCGGTCTGCAACAGGGCGCCCATCACGAAACGACTTATCGCTACACCGATGCCGTGCGCCAGCGGCGGACCGCTCGGGTACGGATCGACTCGCCGGCAGGGCTCTCGCCCAACGACGAGTTTTACTTGTGGGGGCTGTTGGCGCTCACGTTCGCCCAAGAGCAGCCGGCCATCGACTTTTACGCGACACCCCACTACTGTTTGCGGCAGCTCGGCGTGATTGACGCCAGCAGCAAGGGGGGCAAGAGTTATCGACTGTTTCGCGAATCGCTTCATCGGCTTGCCGGCGTGCGATACGAAAATGATTGCTTTTTCGACCCGGTTCGCAAGGAACATCGCCGCGTCAGCTTTGGCCTGTTAGGGTACAGCCTGCCCCTCGACGAGAGGTCGAGTCGGGCCTGGCGGATCGTCTGGCATCCACTCTTCTTCGAGTTCTGCCAAGCGACCGGTGGACGGGTTCGGTTCGACCTGGCGCAGTATCGCCGCCTCGATCCAGCGAGCCGGCGTCTGCTGCTCTTGTTGCAAAAGGTGTTCTACCGGCGTAAAGACTCTCCCAAGTTTGGACTACGCGAGCTGGCGGTCGAAACGCTCGGCTTCTCCGCCGGGCTCAGCAATAGCAAGCTCCGAGCCAAAATCGAACGCTGCAGCGAGATTCTTCGTGGAGAGGGTGTCATCAATCGGGTCGTCTTCGGCACGCGCGCCGCCGGGATCTACGTGGAGTTCGGTCGCGGAGTGATCCTCGCCCAGTATGCGGTTTCACCCGCAGCCCTGCTCGACTCGCCCCTCGTCGAACCGCTAGAGAAAATCGGTCTTGATAAGCAGGCAGTCCGCCGCGTCCTCAAGCGGTACGCGCACGATCAGGTACGCCTGTGGTGCGACGTGACGCTCACGGCCATCGAACAGAAGAAACGTGGCTTCTTTCGCCGCAGCGCGGCGGCATTCCTCATCGACAATCTCAACGCGGCCAGTCGCAGCCAGCGGATGCCGCCCGACTGGTTCCTGGCGATCCAGAAACAAGAAGACTGCCGCCGGGCTGAGACGGCCAAACCACGCGACCCGAAAACGCCGATTCATCCGACTCGCGCCCTGAGTCCCGAACTAGCAGGCAAGGACTTAATAGCCGAGATGACCGCTCAGTTCTTGGCCGCAGGCCAGCCGCCAGCGGCCGCAAAAACGAATGCCAAGCGGTTCGCAGCCGCTACTACGAAACGCACTACATGAGCGCCCATCGGACTCCGGCGAATCACCCGCCTCGGCGCCCAATTGCCAACAGGAGTGTCTTCCCCGAGAGCAGAACTGCTTTGCTTGTACAGAGTACTTTGAAGCAGATCTTTGAGGAAACACATATCCGTGAGCGGAAGAGTCGATATTCACGAGTGCTTCCGCGAGGTTAGCTCGATTCGGCAGTCGCCAACAAGCGGGCCACGAGGACGCGAGGTCCACCTGAGCAGCAGCCTCTTATCCCGCGAGGTCCACCCCTCCGCTTCGATTCAGTGGACGCGAGGTCCACCTACGCCGCGAGCGGCTCACCAACAACAATGTTCGCATTCGTCGGCGATTGTGATTCGTCGGATTGCTGATCGCGGATGTAGCTGCACGCCAGATTGATGACGTCAAACAGAGCCTCCTCGTTGTTCTCGAAGAAGCTCTGTGAGTAGCCTTCCCGTTCGCCGCTCTTGAGCTTCCAACTTCGCGAGAGCGAGAAATCAAGGTACTCAAAACCGGTCGCCGTCTGTCGCTTCCAAACACTGGCGGCGATGGCGCCGATGCGAATCACTTTGATAGGGTGCTGGTTAGGTTTACCACTGCGTGTCTTTTCTTCACGGTCGTTAGTTTTCGTTGAATCGCTCATCTTGGATTCCTCCATCTACGGGTCAATTTCTAATCTTGAGTAGTCTGCTATCACAAACATCCAAAAACCGCAAACATCGCTGACGAACTTCTCGCTACGACAAGCCGAATCCTCGATAATCGGCCCATAAGTGCGGTGCGTATCATTGTGAGCTAGTGGAGAGAAGACGCCGCGGCCGCGGCGTCTTGAGGCGGGGATTAGTGTTCGCTGGGCAGGTAGAGGGTCCATTTCCGGCCATCGTTTGCGGCCCAGATACTCACCGTTTCCAGCGGGAAGTCGGTGTACTCAACATTCTGCCGGACAAACGGCTCGCAGGGGGAATCCGCTCTGGCTTCCAGTACGGCAGTGTCGTCGTCTCTGAGCGTCAAAGTCCAGAAGTGCATCGCCGCAATGCGAGGATCGTCGGCAGCCACCTTGCGAATGAAGTTTGGCGAAAGGTACGAAGCGATCGCGTCGATCAGCCAGTAGGCTCCACCCGCTTCCGCCAGATACTGCACGCCCGGCGTGTAGATGACGCTCCGATTCAGTGGGTGTTGAAACCGCATCAAATCGCCAGTGAACTGCCGTAAGTCATGCGTGGTTAGTTTGGGTAGGGTATTGTTCATGATGGTTTCTCCATAAATTTCATTGATAAGTACGGAACCGCTATCTCGGCCCCGATGGTTTCCAGGCACGCGCGGTCAAGGGGGAGCCTTCGCGCTCGCGCGAAGCAGCAGGCCGTCCCCGGCAGGGAAGACGGCGGCCGGCCCTTGAACCGTGTGACACCATCAGGGTGTGTCGAGAGAGTGTTCCCTTTAGTCCGCATAAGGGGTGGGGCGCGGCGGGTGCGCTTGAGTGGGGCAGGCGGCGAATCACGACCGTTTGGGTGTTTGATTTATGACCGCGAAGTACGGTATCCCTGACTAGTCGGCCACTTGGGTGGCCGGCGGTCGTTAGCTCACGCACAACGCAGCCCTCCGAAGCCATGGCACGCTATAAAGCCGCGGATAACGGGGGCGAGCTGATGTCTCTTGACGGGGACAGCAGGTCCAGGAATCTCGGTTTCATCAACCGGGGATAAGGACCGAAGGCTAGCCAGCCTTCCTTGTTGCGTTTTGCAACATCGTGCTGACCCTTCGAGCTGAGTACGTGGAGACGCGTTCGCTCAGTTCAATGGAGGCTCGTCGGACTAAACTCCGTCGGCCGCACGCTCTCGTTGTCAGAGAGAAGCGGCCAATCATCGGAAACAATCCCGGCGTTCTATCCAATAAAGTGCTGTCAGACCCGCATGCGTTATCGCGGGACTGGATAGAAAAGGTCCGGCCTCCTTGCGAGGCAGCGGACATCGAAGTTGGGCGATGCGGACAGACCTTGCACCGTTCTTTTGGAATGTGCAAGGCCGCGTCGATGAGGTGGGCGTCTTCGGACGTGCTGCCTCGCTGCTGGAATTCCAGCGGACAAAGCGGGTGCAAATCCCGTCCGTGGGGTCCGGGCTTTGTCGTCTCTTGGCGAACGAGTTCGTTCAACGCGGCTGGCGTGGGGAGTTCCCGTTTGGCGACAAACGGGACCGGAGTCTGACCGCTCCGGGGACCGGGTTAAACGCCCGGCCATGAAAAGCTCAACTACGAAAGGCGCAACCGAATAGGTATGGGAGCGCTTGCCAGTAAGATTTTGAGGAGACGGAGCCGAATCGCGAATCTCCGTAAGGGGCTCGGTACCCCGAGCTTCTAGTTTCGTAGGGGGAAATCCGACCATTTGGGTTGGGAAAGTAGGACTGGCCGGAAGGCTTCACCTACCCTTACGGATCGGGCCGTAACACGCCCTAGCAACGTGACCTCAAAGTCGAAGATCGACGCTAACGCAGGAACCACTGCGGCCTCCGGGCTTTGGCAAGCTCGGCGCCTCGTTGGGTCAACGAGGTAGAAGTAGCACGGTTGTCGTGCCAAACGCCGTAGTGGGGGAGAGTGGCCTGAGTAGAAGGAGCGCGGAAGCGCTCGCGGTGTTCTGGGCGAAGGTTCAGACACGATTCTCCGCAGAGAATCGTGCGCGGCAAGGCAGTCGCGACCCGTCGACATTGACCTGGGAGTGATGTTCCAGCGAGTCGTAACGAAAGGGCTGAGGGGTAAACAGTTCGCGATTTGCGAACGAAGACCCCGTCAAGAGACGTGCGACCGGCGTGCTGTTGTGGCATGTCGGTCAACCTGGCTGGCAGTAAGCGGCTAGAGGTGGCTGCTCGGAAGAGCAGCTTCCTCTGGTGGCGGTCTGACGACGGACGCTACCCGTGCGTCTTGCGCAAGGGGAAGCGTCCGGCGAAGGTTCTGGGGTGCGGGCACTATGGATTGGGCGTGGTCACTGAGGAAACTAGTGACTGCAAACACCCCGAGGGCCCGCACCGGAGGGGATGCTCACGACTCGCTCAGTAGCAACGGCCTTTGTCTGGTCTTGCTGCTGGCAGTCGTGGCGTCCGCTCTGCTGCCATCAAGGATTTCCGTAAGGAACGGCATTTGTGGGGTTCGCCGAAACCTAACCCCACACCATTTTGAACCGAAGTACCAGCGGAGGCCCATGCAGTATCGGTGCGTCGCAACATCACCCGAGGGACTCGTCCAGCAAGTAGCCGTAAGCTACCTGCGGCACGGGTACTGGTTCTACGTCTCCGGTCGAATCAAGTCAGGCAAGCAGCCTCAATCAATCGACCGGAAACTGATTGACAAGTACAGAATCGCGATCAGCGAGCGCGAGCGCACGCGGCGCAAGCGACGTGGCGTCGCCAATATGCAGTACATCCGCTTCGGTAGCTGGTTTCTCCTCCTGGCGACCGAGGGTCATCACCCATTCAAGCAACAAGAGCGAAACCAGATCCGCGACTGCCGCAGGGTTCCTATTCGCTTTGAAGGGTACTCGATCAGCTACCGCCGTAGTGGCGTAACGCCAGCCGGCGGCGGGCAACCTAAGTGGCACGCCTCGGTGCGGATCGACAACGACACCTATCGCGACCTGAAAGCATTCTTTCTGGAGCGGGCGTGTCATCGGAGCGTCGAGAACTTAAGAATGGATTTCGCCCGAGTGCCGTATGCACGGTATGCGCCGGTCCGGCGCCAGTTATTGATGTTGCTTCGGTTAGTGAACCATGCGCGGGCACGGACCGGATTCGTTCCGGTACCCCACACGGCATTACGACTGCGTCGGCAGATCGTCACGCCGTTTGAAACAGCGCAGGTGCAATCCTCCAGAGGTCCAAACATCAAGGAGGTCGCCTGATGCCGGCGGCGATGTTTCTGTTCTACTTCTTGGTGGTCGGCATTGTGACAGCGGCTCATCCAGAGCAGGTAGCATGGTTCGTTACGTTGCTGTTGGCTGTCAGGTGGAAAAAGTGAAACTGCACGCCACTGCCGATCTCCCTAGACGCGAGGAATCATCAGCACGCGGCCCCGACGTGCAGTCGCATTGGCTAATGCGTCTTGCAGGCCCTCTGCGGTAGCAGACAGTCCGAAGAGGCATTCGGCTCCGGATCGGCAAAGTCGACCTCCCAGCCCCCTTCGGCCTCCCACTTCCAATACGAGCGGTCCGCCTTTTCGCCAATGTCCAAGGCTTCGTCTTCCGAGGCGGCTTCCACATAAATGGCATAGTGGACCGTCGATGAAGCCACGACGCGATAGATCGCTTTCGTGGGCGTCGTGCTTTGCTGCTCAGCGGGAATCGTGCTGTTCGACTGCTGCTCATGTCTTACGGTATTTGTTGGTTTGGCTTTCATGATTGTGTCCTCCTTGAAGTATTGTTTTATTGTACGTGAGGCCGTTCGTTCGACTTCACCTGATGATTGAGCACGCGAGGTCAAGGGGGAGCCTTTGCCCCAGGCGAAGCAGCAGGCCGTCCCCTGCAGGGGACGACGGCGGCCGGCCCTTGAGCTGCGTGGTAGAATCAGGGAATCGGGGAGAGAATCTAGTGCTTGGCGTACTCGCTACCACGTTAGTGATTCGCAGGGTGCGCAGCAGTCCGCCGTGGCGGACCGGAGCGGTAGCGTAGTCCGGAGCAGCCCGACCCGCAGGGGAACGCCCTTTGCCTTCAGCTATAAACCAAACGTTTCAAGTCTTTCTCCGGCCCCGATTGGCGCCGCGCAGCTCAAGACTGCCGAGTGAGACGACCTCGCAATGGCCCGCAGCAAGACAGTCCTGCCACATCACTCTTGCCGTAACGCTACACTTTTGATCCCTGAGCACTGAAGTGGCCGAAGTTTTTCACGACAATCAAATCCTGAGCAGTCGCCTGAGTGATGCGGATGCCAGAGCAGCTAGGCAGAAGGGTTGTCAAGAATAATCCTCGTTGGCATATCGAGCAAGTGTTTGAGTCGCAAAGTCTGTTCGGTCGAGAGGGTAGCAAAACGTCCTTTTTGAAACGCTCTAGCTGTGGCATGGTCGGCGGATGGAAGAGTCGAGATTTCCCCAGTCCTCTGGTGCTAAATCACTTGCAGCTGCCAACGTGGCGATGCCGGTGCTCATCAGCCGTGAGGGGCCAAACGCGGAGCGGCGGTTTGTCGAGTTCTTTACCGCTCGCATCCGCAATCGTGGCACGCGGGCCAACTATGCCCGCGCTGCTCGTGATTTCTTGGCATGGTGCGACGCGGGTGCCCTTTCGCTGCGGACCATCGGTCCAGTACATGTTGCCGCCTACGTCGAACGACTCGGCCAGACACATAGCGCGCCCACGGTCAAGCTGCGTTTGGCAGCGCTGCGGACGCTTTTCGACGACTTGGTAGTCGGACAAGTGATGCCGACGAACCCAGCCGCGTCGGTCCGAGGCCCACGCCACGTGGTGAAGAAGGGGAGCACGCCGGTGCTACGTGCCGACGAGGCGCGTCAACTCCTTGACGCGATCGATACCACGACGCTCACCGGCCTTCGCGATCGGGCGGTCATTGGCGTGATGGTCTACAGCTTCGCCCGCGTGTCAGCCGCGGTGGGCATGAACGTTGAAGACTACTTTCCCCAGGGTCGACGGATGTGGCTGCGGTTGCACGAGAAGGGAGGCAAGCGGCACGACGTCCCAGCGCACCATAACGCCGAGGCGTACCTCGACGCTTACCTGGAAGCCACAAGCATCAGCGACGAGCGGAAAGGCCCGCTGTTCCGTACCGTCTCGCCCCGTCGCGAAATGACCTTAACTCGAATGCACCGCTCGGACGTTTTGCGGATGATCAAGCGTCGAGCGCGGCAAGCTGGCTTGAAAACAGCCGTTTGTTGCCACACGTTCCGAGCGACGGGAATCACCGCTTACTTAGAAAATGGCGGGCTGCTGGAACACGCACAAAAGATCGCCGGCCACGAGTCGGTACGCACCACGAAGCTCTACGACCGCACGAGTGACGCGGTCAGTCTCGATGAGATTGAGCGGATTGTTATCTAGGTGCCGCTAGACACAGTAAACATGAGGCAGAGTGAAAATGCGCTCATGTCCAGCATCAACCTACTTCGGCGTCTACGACGAATGGCACGTAGATTTACGTAAGGCCTTTGAGGAGCTGGCGTTTCACCTCCTGCCGGGGTTCCATCATCCACTGGAATCGTTTGGGTCTTCGTTTGACCTGTCTCGGCTCGAATCGTCCGGCTCGATCGCCAACGGTGTGGGTTGCGATGCAGGCCAAGAGCTGTGTGTAGGCTTGGCCGCGGAGACGTGGGCAGCAGGCGAGCAACGGCCGGAAGGCTTCGAGCGTCTGCATCGCTCCCTTGAAGCTTATCGATCGCGGCTGAACTTCATGTTCACTCGCCGCCTGGGCCATGATGGTGCGGATCAGGTTGTAGGCGAGCACGTGCGTCCAGATCTCCTTGCGGACCAGCTCGGGCGTCTTGCAACGCAGCACCTCCATCTGCATGGTCGTCTTGACTGACCGCAGATCGAGTTCGGCGTTCCATCGTGCGCGATAGAGCTCTCCAATCGCTTCCTTGGGATACTCTTCGGGGTCGAGCAGCGTCGTTGCAACAACGATCGACTTGCTCCGAAACCCGGTCTGGGTGATGGTGACACGGCACTCGCGAACAGTGATTGAGTCGGGCATCGCGCGGTAGGTCGGCCAGTCGACCGAGCGTATTACAGTCGGCTTGGGCCACCTCACGATATGATCTCCCTTTCCCAGCCGTTCGCCCTTCCGGAAGTCCGCCTTTCGCATGATCTGCAGCTGCGACACGGAGTGGACGCCCTGTTTCTGGAGATCAAACAACTCCCGCCAGGTGCAGTACAAGCGATCGGCAAGCACCACGTCGCCTGGCTTGAAGAAGCTCATGAGCTGGCGGAACACGCTCAGTTCGCCTTGGCCCTTGCCGGCGTAGCGGCAGACGCCCAGGTCGAGGATCGCTCCGCAGGAGAGTGAGAAGATGGCCGCGATGCGGGCGATGGGGAAACCCAGCCCCGGCCGCTGGCGATCGTGCTGCGGGTACGCGGCTTGGTTCGCGGGCGTATCCGGCATGGAGACCGTGGAACCATCGAACAGGTAGACACTGTGGCCTCTCCAAAGCCACTCGCCAGGCGATTGCGCATCCAACTTACGCCCCACCAGCCTCGCTACGGTTGAGAAGAACTTCTCCGGGAGCCGCTTCCGCGCTTGGCAGTAGGCCCCCGTTTCGGCCGAGCACGCGTTCTCGCCATGAGCGACTCGGTGCGCTATCAAGCGAGCAACCGCCGAGCGGCAAGAGTGATCGGCGCTGAGCACCTGCCCAAGGAATACCCACAGCGTCACCAAGGGGGAGTAGACCCGCTCTTTCCAGGCCACTTCCGCAGTCGCTAGCCCCTGCGCGACGATCTCCTTTGAGAGCACGTTGGCGAACGGCAGATCGCCATCCTGCAAGAACTGCTGTCGCAGAAAGCTGATCTGGCGCCCGCAACGTACGCTGCTGTAACTTCGCATCGTTGGGCCTCCTTGCCTTGGATGGGTTGTGTGACAACTCTCATCTAGACAAGTGAGGCCCTTCTTCGTAGATCAATTCATAGCAACGGCTTACGAATAACTACGTGCCATTCGCGTTTACGGCCGACGCAGGCTAGCAGGAAAGCGAGATCCGTCAACAAGACGATATGCGGGCAGAAATGTCGGGGAAGATGCAACCGCACTGCTTAAGAGCGAGTCGCCGCCCCGCAATTCGTTGCTGCTGAGCTATCGACTATCCCTGTCACGATGTGCGTACTAGGCGGTTAGCAACCACTGTATCGCTGGCTGATTCCATGGGTGGAACCGCCGGCTCAAAGAAGTACCAATGATTGTCCCAGAACGTAGGCGGAACATCGCGGTGTATTACAACGACAGCGATATCACTCAAACGCGGGCACCTTAATATTTCGGGTGGCATTCATCTGTCGTCGAGGGATTCAGTGCAATCGTCGAAGGGGACATAATCCGGTGCGTACGAGGAGAAGAACTGGCCCAACACGTCGGTCAGGCAGTCGTGCGCGGCGATCTTCCCTTTGTGAAGCAAGCTGGCGATGTGGTCGATCGAGTCCAGCGACCAGGTGTCATCTGGCAGGTCAAAGTTCAGACGACGGTATCGTTCCCCCAGCAAGTATTGAAGCTGAAAGCTCGTGCCCTGGGATTGTGAAATTGATGCGACGTTAAAAACCCGTGGTCCCCACCAACCGATCCCGGCGCGGTCGTCGGGGGGAGCAAGGGAGTATCGGGGCTCGCCCGTTCCGATCGACAGCACCTGAATGTCCTGCGGCTCGAAGTGCGGATCGAACTCCCGGTCCGCGCACTCACGTATCTTTATCGCCTCCGTGTAGGCGACAAGACTTGGGTTGTTGGCCCAAAGCCCACCGTCGACAACAGCCCCGCTCTGATTCACCGTGGCGTGCGGAAAATAGGTGGGGGCAGCGGTCGTTGCCATGAGGATCTCGGCCAGCTTAAAGTGGCGGTCGCGTGTCAGCCCCGGCAAATGAGGCGTCTTGTAGACAACGGTCCGGCCTATTGTCACATCGACGGCAGGAACCAGCAGGCGACACTTGGTGACCTCCCCGACCAGTTGGTCGCCGAATACGGATTCGACCGCTTTCCTCAGCATCGTCGCGTTGTACTTGGTCTGCAGAAGGTCATCAAATCTCAGGCCCACTGCCCTTCGGGAAACCAAGCGTGCGATCGGATACGTCAGCTTGGACATGAGGGTCGGTGGCTTACAGTTGCCGCGAGCCGTGAAGACAGCCGGACCTTGCTGCCGATAGAACTCGACAATCCTAGCGGCCGGAATCCCTGTCGCCACAGCGGCGGCGATCAGACCGCCTGTGGACGTTCCCGCCACCAAGTCGAAGTAATCACCGGCGGGTCGATCCAACCGGGCTTCGATTTCAGCGAGCGCCGCGGCCGTAAATGCGCCGCGAATTCCGCCGCCGTCCAAACTAAGGATCTTGAACATGCTCTTACTCCTGGACCGGTTGGCTGGCATCCGGCAGTTCATCGTCGCCGCTTTCGGGGTGCTCGCCGCCGCCGTGCCACTCTCCCGTCGCGTGCCACACTTCGTAAAAAAACAGCCACGTCGCCAGCCAAGGAATGACCGTCGTGGCGATCACCTGCTCGTCAGACCAGTCCGTGCCTGGCCGGAAGACGCAAGGCTCGTCCGGACCATAGGTATGCGGAATCTTTGACTGGTCGTCGCGGGCCCGCAGCGGAGGGTCGAGGATAATGACTTTGGGGCTGGAGCCCACGCGGTAGCGAACTTCAAACAGGTAGCGGAGGCTGTTGGGCGTCGGCTGCATCGTGGCCGTCCCAACAAGCTCACCGCGGCGAACGACATACTTGAAATCTGGACAGATAAGCCGGATCCGGGCCGCCTGCTCGCCGAGCCCAAAGACACGGCGGCGAAACTTAGTTCCCGAAGAATTCATTGGCTGGCACCGTATGAGTGGATGCGGCGGCCGACGGAGCCAAGATCACAGGACCGGACTGGAATCCAAGGCCTCTTGCCCGTCGCTTTGCTTCGAGTCGCGCCGCGTACTTTTCAACCGCGGGTCGGGCTCGGTCGCCGAACATCGCTTCGAGAGCCTCGGCGATCCTGTCCCAGCCTCGCACGTGTACCAATACTTCCATTTCCTGGCAGAACTGGCTAACAAAACGTCGGAACCGGCCATAGGAGCGAGGGGTCCAGTGGCGGCCCAAATTTTCCGTGGGGTCGACTGGGTTAGGTACCACCAAGATGCCGTCGGTGGTGTCGATCTCGCGCTGAATGCGGGCCAGCACGTTCAAGAGCGCATCCGTGCACAGCGGCTCGCCGTTGTAGTGCTTGGCGGTCAGCGTAGTGAGCGCGATCGACTTGGGGCCATCGCCATTGCCCTCGAAGAACAAGTCTCGTCGACGCTTGATGAGCTGGACTGTCCGCTGCAGCGGCGTGATTTCGCCGGCCCGCCGAGCCGGGGGCAACGGCTCGACGTCGGCGCGAGCGCGGTACTGCTCCACGCTGGCCGACTTCGTGACTGGCGTTCTGCCGTAGAACCAATCCGCGTAGCCGAAGGGATCGGTGAAGAGCCACCGGCGCTGCTCCCGGTCAGGTATCAGCAGCTTGTTGGCGTCGAGGTCATGGGGAATCGCTGGGACGATGTCCAGATGGAACTGCCCCGCATAGTTGAGCTCAATACACCGCTCCTTGCGTCGCATCAGTTTTCGGTATGTGCCGTGTTGCGCGAGCCGATTGGCCACCAGGTTGTAGACCACCATGGGGTCGGCGTAGCGGTAACGGTTCGTGGCGAGGATGCACAGGAGGTCGATGTCGAATTCCTCGCGCTGCCAGGGCCGGACTACCGTACCCAATAGCGTCGAACCTTGGTACTTGATCTCGGGGCTTAGCACAAACAGCTCGGTTTCTGGGGCCCCGAGCCAGTTCCCGGCCGCGGTGTATTTCTGTTCGGCATCTCGCCACAAGCTGGGAGTTGGCTGGAGCGCTTCGCAAAGCAATTCCAGCACTTGGTCAAGCTCCACATTGGCTGAAGCTTCAATTGTTCTTGGCATGTCGTGCCTCTTTTCGTTCGGAATCAGGGTATTAGGGGGCGATTTGGTATGGCAACAGTCCGTCCCTATTGTTCCCTGCCGACCAGCGGCGAGATTTTGCCGCGCCATTCGGCAAATGTTCCGAAGAGTTCGGCATTGGTAGAATAGAGCCATGATGGCGCCCAGACGCGGGTGCGAAGTGCGCGGCCGGAGGCCTGGATTTTGGATGAGATCCCTGAATTATCCGATGAGCAATGGACCGAGCTGGTTGAACGGCTGGCTCTGTACGCAGACGCCAAGCTGCGGAAGCTCACTTGGCGTGGCGTGGCGTACTCCCGAGGAGGCCAAGTGCTGGGGGCGGCCGGCGGCGCCGACTTGGCGGCGGAAGCGATCGAGAGCCTATTGGATGGCACTCGCAAGTGGAATGAACGAGGGGAAGGAGGCTTCCCCGACTTGCTGCAATTCCTTATGGACGTGGTCGACAGCAAGGTGAGCCACCTAGTTGAGTGTGTGGAGAATCGGCATGCCCGACGGATGGGCAGCGGAGACCATAAACAGGAGCCCGCCTATAACCTGCAAGACCGGGCGGACACGCCCGACACGGTCGTCGCTGACGCAGAATGGAGAACGAAGGTCCGCCAGTCTGTTATGACGGAACTCAACGGCGATGAAATGGCCGCAGCACTCTTTGACTGCTATGAAGCAGACCTAACGAAGCCACAGGAGATTGCCGAGTTACTTGAAGTAGACGTTCTGTCGGTGAACAACGCAAGAAAGCGGTTAGCGCGAGCGGCCGACAGGGCGTTCCAGAAGCTCGGGAGGATGAAGTGATGAACAATGTCGATCGTTATGAAGACCGGGTGTGGGACCTCTTTTTCGACGACCTAAGCGCCGACGTCCTTACGATGTCGCGAGAGGAAGTTCAAACGGAACTTAAAAGGCGTCGCATCGACGTCAGCCGCGCTGTCAGTAGAGTGCAACGGGCGGTCGCGGCCAGAACTGCTAGAGCCGAGCTGGCTGCTGCACGTCTGAAACGAGCAAGCGTTGTTGAGCGAATCGCCAAGGTTGTGGCGCCCGAGATCAAGCAGCTGCGACAAACGATCGGCGACATGATTGCAAACCGACTTCATGGATCGGCGCAGGCGGCATACTTCCGGAAGCTCCGGCAGGCGGCCGGAGACGACGACCTGCGAGCGTTGATGGACGACATTGAACGATTAGACGCCCTGAGCCGAGAAGACAATGAAGGCACCGACACCGAATAGCGTGGGCGCGGTGGCGGCGGCCACGCGTCTATGGAAACTCTACGGCTTTGCGTCCAGCGATGAGCTGGTCTTGGAAGATCTGGCATTCGCCTTGGGCGTCGTTGTCATTGAGGGCGGACTCGACTCGGCCGATGCCTGGCTGCTCCGCAAAGGCGAGAAGGGGATTATTCGGGTCAGTGACACAATTCCAGAGCTGGGAAGAAAACGGTTTGCGGTAGCACACGAATTGGGTCATTGGTGCTTACACAAGCTGGTGTCCCAACTGTTGTCGTGCACGTCTGAAGACATGGTGGCGAGGTACAAGGCCAGCCCGACGGAAGTGGAGGCAAATCTATTCGCCGCGGAGTTGCTCATGCCGGAGCATCTATTCAAGCCGCTGCTGGGCACGTCTCGGCCCACCGCGAAGTTCGTGAATGACTTGGCTGATCGTTTTGGAACCACGAGGATGTCGACCGCGTTTCGCATCGCCGACGTGACGAGCGATTACTTCGCGATGGTCATCTCCAAGGAGGGCCGGATAAAGTGGTGGCAAGCAAGTGCCCCTCTCCGAGAACTGGTCTGGTTCAATTCGGGTGACCCGGTGCCACGCAACAGCGTTGCTGCGGGGTTCTTCGATGGCAAATTGTTACCATCGGCACCACAGCAGGTCGACCTCGAAGAGTGGATTGGTGAAAACCGAGGGCTTGATGCGGAGTATTTTTATGAGGACGTGATTCCCATGCCCTCGTACGGTCAGACGCTAAGTCTATTGTGGCTTGAGTGATATATGAGTATTAGCCCTACGGTCTGTCGACCGCTGCTCACTTGGATGAAACTCACTGAGGGTTTGAGTGCAGGCAACGTGGCATTCGCTTTATATGGGCTGAGCCCTTCTCAAATGGCTTCTCTGAAATGCGCAGGATTCGCTCTTGTTATTTAGCGTGCTATTAGCATGTGACTTGGTACGGCCGTAGGTTGTCCTGTCGACGGTCAAGAGCTTCAAAAACCTGCACAGGCCCGACGCTTCGATGCTGATAGCCGCAAACCGCGATTCCTACGGTTTTGCAAGCAGCCCAATTGGGTTAATGGGAGAGGCCTGCGATGGCGAATTCTAAAACCTTCGCAGAACCTCCTCCGCCCGAGAGTCGAGTAACGACTCGGGCAAGATGCATCAGAACTCGGTCGCCGCATTCGCCAGTTGCTCGGCAGCGACGCCAAAGATCCAGCTATGCGCCAAGTCGCTGACTTTCGCCACGAGCGGTAGGTCGTCACGGCCGAAGCTGCCCGAGTCCTTCCACTCCTCGCCTTCCTTGTAGAGTCGGCTGAGCGTGACGTTGTGCCGTGGGCCGTTCTGGGTATCGTTCTCCCAGATCGCCGCGCGGACTCGGCCAACACGGACTTCGTGAACCGGACGCATCTTCTTCGCTTGAGTAGCCATCGTAAAACTCTCCTTGGTAAAGGAACAGGAAACCATCACGGAGCCGCAACACACGACACCGCGAACACACCACACAACTCGTCGCGATTATCACGCGGCGAGTGCCAAGAGCGACGCCGCCTTTGCGTCAATCTCGACCCGGTCGCCCGCGTAGCGGACTTCTTGGGCGAGGCGCGTGAGCGCATCGACCAGCGAGAAGATCGAGAACCGCCCGCTCTGCTGCGCCAGTTCGGTCGCCTTGGCCGCGAGGCCGCGGGGAATTCCTTCGCTGGCGAGCGTCTTCAAAACATCATCGGCTGCGGAGCCGAGCGTCTGTTGCATGGCGCCGGAGATCACCTTCACGAAGCCGTCGCGACGCTCGTCACGTTTGGCGACCAGCCGCTCGATAAGCCGACGGATCTCCGAAAGCCCGTCGCCCACTTTGGCGGTGTGCTTGCGGGTGAACTCGACGACCTCGACCGCGTCCCACACGATATGGTTCTGGCACACGGCCTGGAACCAGAACGTCTGGATGCCCAAGGACCGTCTGCCAACTTCCGAGTTCCACACAAAGAAACCCGGTGCGAAGGCCTCGCCCTCGATCTCAATCCACCCGGTAGGGTCAATCAAGAACGCGAACAGGTCCTGCTCGCCGCAGTAGAGGCCGGTCGCACCGTTCATGCCCACTTGCGGGGGCTCGAAGTCGCTCGCGAACTCACTAACAACTGACAACAGGTCGTCGTTCCAGAGCCGCGTGTAGCTGACTCCATGCAGCGAACGAATCGACTTGCCGGTGGCGAGCAGCTGGAGCGGCTTCTCGCTGGCGGGAAGCGTCTCCCGCAGCGCTTGACTCGCCGTCTCTGCCGAGAGGCGATTGATTGTCTCCTTGCTCACGCCGGCAAGCCGGCAGAGCTGGGAGAACGACCAGTCGCTGAGGCGATGGATGTCGTCGTCCAGGGCGACGGTCACCTCGCCGCCGACCACCTGCGGTCGCAGCGTTTGCGGCGGTTGCCAGTAGTCGGTCGAGAATCGCTTTTCTTGGCCACAGTGGTCGCGCAGCTCGACGAGCGAGCTGAAGCGTTCGTCGGGAGACCGCTCGAACAATTGCTGGGAAGCTCGGGTAAGGGTAGCCATCGTGATTACTCCAGGAAAGAATGGAAGGGAAAGAAACAGCCGACACAGGGCTGAGCCGAACGCTGCGGTGACAGGCAACGAACGACTCAACCCCGGGTCGGCTGCTGGAGTAAGCAATGCTGATGGAGGAGTCGGGACGCACGAACTCGCACGAAATACGCACTCAACAAAACCTGAGTAGTTACGCCGCCGCCTCCTCCGTGCGCAGCTCGGTGGCTCGTGGGTGAACGAGCCAGGAGCGTCGCAAGGGTCAGGCGACTAGGGTCCCATCTATTCGAAGCGAGAAGGAAGAAAGAGCGTGGGCTTTGGCCGGTCAGAAAGGCTGCCTGCCAAGTTCCATACCACTCTTATGCCGGAATGTCACGCGGGTGTGCTGTTAGAAACAAGAAAAGGTTGGTTCATCGACACGGAACTGGTCGTAGTCCGGCAGGATCGCCCCTGAGTCGAGCGTCGACTCGGTTAGCAGCCACAAGGCCGTCCGCCGCTCTTGGTGGCTGATAAGCCAGCGGATCGCCTCCGCTTTTTCGCACGGCAGCAGCGCCCAGTAACAGGCTTCGCTACCAGCACGCATCGAAAAACAGCGGCGTAACAGAAATAAGGAGGTGTGGCGATGCTCGGGAGCGATTAACTCGACACCCTCGACCGATACCACGACAAGATAGCAATCGTTCATGCGTTAGACGTACCACGCCGCGCTAGCCAATCGCAAGCTTCTGCGTAGCCGGCTGCTTCGCCACACAGAAGGCGCATTGGAAACGACAAACAGGCGGAGCATTCGCTCCGTGGCTTCGTCACTCGTTCGCCGCCGCATCACCGGGGAGTGCGTCTGACTTTGGCTGGGAAGCATCGTCCTCGTCCGATTCGCCTGTCACTGAGTCAACTGCCACTGAGTCGAGCGTCAGCGTGCCATTGATATAGTAGGCAATCGATTTGCCATCGGGGCTGATCCGGACCTCCTCGACCGCGTGTTGCCCCGGTGGCTCGACTTGGCGGATCTTCGACCCGTCGGTAGCGGACCAGAGGGTCACTTCACCGCTGGGGGCGCCGATCGCCAGAACCCCGTCGGCCGTCATGTCGAAGGTCGTCAAGAGCGGATGGGGAGAGCGGCCCGAGGACTCCTTGAACCACCAACCGACGGGGCCTTTCGGCGAATCGCCATCCTCCGCATCGGCGTCGATTCGCATCGTCGGTTTCCATCCTAGATTGATCTGTTTGGTGAATTCACGCTCCCCGAGGTCGAGCACGTAGATGGAGTCGTGACTTCCAATGAGGAACTGCTGGCTGTCAGCGGAGAATTTTGTCTCTTGAAAACTGTCGTCGAATGGGATCGAGAAGACCCTTCGCCGCGTGGCCAGGTCGAACACCTCGACCATGAATCGCGTGTCACCGCGCTGGCGCCGCTCGGCGACCACAGCGAACCACTTGCCATCCGGGGAGACGCCCCTCAGACCGGATGGTTTGACTTCTTCGGTGGCGATAATCGAATTGACTTCGCCGCTGGCCGCGTCGAGGAAGACGTAGTAATCATCCTTGGTAAAGATAGTGACCGGCGCGCCATCCCGCCTCGCGAGTGGCGGCAAGAGGCGAACCGTGTCACCGACGATTTCTCCACGGCTGCGCACCATGTCGACCCGTTTCTCACCACGTTGGCCTCGGGGGATGATGGAGATGCCGACGTTGGTGCCGGCCGGTCCCTGGAGGGCGGCAGTGGTTGCTTTCTCACCTCGCCCCAGGAGATTACGCCGCTCCCCAAACTCGTGCGTCGCGACGATCTCGTCTCCGACTTTGATCTTGGCTTCGTCGGCCGGACTGCCAGGAGTGACGCTGCTTACCAACAGCTTCCCCCCTTCTTCATCGTAACGCAAACCAACGACCCCCGGCGGCAGTCGCCAGCGGATGTTCGCGACTTGCCCCGTCGTCAGGTTCATCGCTTGGGTAGCGCGGGTGGATACCATGAGCGCCTGCTTGCTGTCGCGCGTCACGGCAATCGTGAAGGGCGTGATCGACTGCTCATGCTGGACCCGGAAGCCATCGACGGCGACGACCATCACCCCCTTTCCCGATGAGAACAGGACTTGTTTGCTGTCGGGCGTGAACTGCAACACGTTCGCCGAGTAGGGCCTACCCGAGCGGCTAAGAACGCGGAGTGTGTAGTACTCCGCACTCGCGGAACCAGCTACGAAACTAACCGAGAGGAAGCAGGCGAAACATCGAAACATGGGATGGCCCTCAGCATGGGTGCATAGCTCGAAATCGGACCGGATTATAAACGGGCTACCATACACTCTCAATCAGCCGCCCAGCCCACCGACGCCCATCCAAGCGCCCTCAAAGCTCGCCCCCATCAACGCCTCTCCCTCGCGCCCCTTCCGCTGTCACCCTCACGTCGGCCTCGCCCCGTCGTATGGGCCGACGTGAGGGGGATGGCGGGAGGTGGCGTCATGCCCCTTCTGCCGAGCCGGAGCTGAGGTCAGGTGTCCGCGCCTCTCAATTGACGAGCCTCGCCAACTAACTGGTAGGCTAAGGGATTGCGGCGAAACCCTCCATACGACAACCGCCACGGACAGAGTGGCCCATTGTCCGTCCGTTCGAGCCAGAGTAGGCCAGGATGCGGCGTTTCCGCGGACAAAGCGGGTTTGCCCCAAGATCGCGATTTGGCTAAACCTACGGGTTGATCCGACCCGATCGAGAAAGAAGAACAAGAGGCAGACTATGCGCTCTTGCATTATCCATTCAGGGAAATGACCTTTGTTCCACCGCTACCACAACACGAAGCGAGGAGTCGCCCTGCTGGGGGTGCTGCTCGCCTTGCTGTCGAGCATGGAGCAGGGGCACTGGCTTTGCCAGCTAGAAGGCTGCTCAGTGGCTGCCGCGGAGAAGTCTACTGGTCACCATGACGAGGTCGCTGCTGAGGCCTGCTCGCATTCGCACGGGTGTTCCGTCTCCTGCGAGGATACGTCGGATCAGCCGTCCTGTGGCACTCAGCGACAACACGATAGTTCATGCCCCTGTCCTCCAAGCTGCTGGTGCAAGCGAGCGCAACAGCCGTTGGAGCTGCCGAGAGACGGAGCCCAAACTACCGAACTCGAACTAGCTGGCGTCACACCAAGTCATGGGCCGACGTTCCTCGCCTTTCAATCTGGGACGAAGTTCCCGGGCACTAAATCCGTTAGCGACTTAGTCCAAGTCACCTCAGCGGAGCGGTGCGCTCTGCTTTGTCGCTTCCTGATTTGATTTCTTAGCTGCAAGCCTTCTGCTTGCGCATGACACCCCCCCTCTGAATTTGGCGATACGCCATATTCATCACCGGGGAAGAAGTCGGTTCTCGTTTTGACCGTCCTTGCACGCTGCGCAATGGCGTGCGCAGTGAGGACGCGGCGTTACCACAACCATCGTTAACGGAGGAGAAAGCTATGCGCACGAAGTGCAAATTCTTGTTCGCTATCGTCGTGTCCTGCCTCGTAGGTCCAACGACGACAGCCGTGGCGGCGAACTCCGCCCCTGCCCAGCAGGTGCAGATCGTCGCAGAGAAAATGTGTTGCCAGGGTTGTGCCCGTAAGGTGACCGCCCAACTGTACTCGACTCGCGGAGTGCAGAATGTCAGTGTCGATATGCCAACGCACACCCTTACCGTGACCCTGCCCCAGCCGAGCGCAATGGCGCTCGGGAGCCTCTGGGACGCGGCAGAGAAGGGAGAGGGTGGCCCGACGAAGATGGTGATCGGAGACGCGACGTTCTCTTTCGTTCGTGCTGAGCCCAACACCAAGGCCGAGGGACCTCGCGGCGTCGCTCACGTGCCGATTGCGATCGCTATCGACAACCTGCACTGCAAGGGCTGTGCGCAGAAGATCGCGGCCCAGTTGTACGCCAACAAGGGCGTGACCAAGGTAAGCGTCGACGTGCAGCAAGGCCTGCTCTTCGTCGAAGCAGGACCCGACTCGCAAGTCTCGCCGTGGGCAGTGGTCGATGCGGTCTTCAAGGCCGGAGAGCGCCCCCTCAGCGTAACCGGCGCGCAGGGCGAACTATCGATCGCCTGGGCAACCCCGGCGGCGCCCAAGACCGACACACCCAACTGACAAGCACACCTCTCACACCCCAACACGCAAGGGATTCAACGATGAGAACACTACACTCCATGATCCTGCTTGGATCATTAGCAACAATCCCCGCCATCGGCTGCGGCACAGGGACACAATCCGCAACCACGGCGACGACCACGGCGGCGAATGTCGATGCGAGCCAGTACAAACTCGCAGAAGAGCCGGACGGTGCGGTTGGTGTGATCGCGGCCCGTGAGTCGGCTCAGGACGGCGCGCCCTTGGTGCTGGTTGGCCGTATCGGTGGAGCAGCGAACCCGTGGATCGACGGCCGAGCCGCGTTCACGCTGCTCGATCCTTCGATGTCGGTGGTCGCCAACGGGCAAGACTCTGGCGAAACGGAGCTGTGCCTCGACGACTGCTGCGCCGTCGATCGGCAGAACTGCACCACTCTGGTCAAGGTCGTCGACGGCCAGGGCAAGCTCGTGCCGGTTGATTCACGCGAGCTGCTTGGATTGAAAGAGTCCGACATGGTCGTGGTGAAGGGAATTGCGCAGAAGGACCAAACGGGCAACTTTGTGATGCTCGCCAGCGGCGTCTACATCCGCAACTAAAGGCCACGAGCGACCGCTCGAAACAGGGAAGACCTATGCTCGGTCAAAAACTTCTGCCGTGGGACTACGGAGTGCGGAACCTATTCCGCCGTCCGTCCCGAACTGCGCTAACCCTAGGCGGCCTGACGATTGTCGTCCTGCTCGTGTTGGTAGTGGTTGGGTTCATCCGTGGCTTGGAGAAGTCGCTCGCCGCCACCGGCAATCCCAACGTCGTGCTAGTGTATGCGCTCTCGTCAGGCGCCGACATCGAGAACTCGTCGATCCCCGGACGGACGCCCGCTTTGTTGTCGGCGAGCGTCGATGGGGTCCGTCGTCAGCACGGCGTGGAGTACGTTTCGCCAGAGCTTTACCTGGGGACACGGATCACGACGGCGGGGGCGACCGAACCAGGGATGGGGCTCGTGCGTGGCGTCACGACGACCGCGCCGCTTGTACGCGGGCAGGTGCAAATCGTCGAAGGCGCCTGGCCCCAACGTGGCGAAGTGATGGTAGGTCGGCTGGCGCACTCGAAGCTTGGCGCGAGCAAGGAAGACTTGGCAGTCGGCCAACAGGTGACGTTCGACGGTCAAACCTGGCACATCAGCGGCCTGTTCAATGCAGCCGGGTCGGCGTTCGAGTCGGAGATTTGGGCGCCGCTGGAAGAGTTGCAGACGGTGCTCAAGCGGCAGGATCTGAGTATGGTCGCCGTCAGCATGGAATCGCCCGACGGCGCCGCCGACGTGGAGTTGTTCTGCCGCGAGCGGATCGACTTGGAACTTAAGGCGGTGGCCGAAAGTTCTTACTACGCCGCGATGCAAAAGCACTACAAACCGGTCCGTATGTTGGGTTGGGTGGTGGTAGCTTTGGTGGCCGGCTCGGGAATCTTTGCGGGATTGAACACGATGTATGGCGCGGTGGTCGGCCGGATCCGTGAGCTGGCGACGCTCCAGGCCCTTGGCTTTCGTCGCCGAGCCATCCTGCTGACGCTTGTGCAGGAGGCTACGCTGCTGGCGTGTGCCGCCGCCATCATGGCGTGTCTTGCTGGGCTGTTGCTCGTCGATGGGACGGCGGTTCGGTTCACAATGGGGGCCTTTATGCTCTCGGTCGATAGTGTCGGCATCGCCGTAGCCTGCGGAGTCGCCGCGCTGCTGGGATTAGTCGGCGCGCTGCCCCCCGCGATTAAAGCGATGCGCCTGCCAGTTGTTGAAGCGATCAAATCCATTTAGTTGCCGTCCGTAACGCAGCAATGCGAGAGGCATCCAAGAATTATGTCAGAACAATCTTCAAAACTCGATCTCAGCCAACTCGCTGTTGACCGCAGCGGTTCGGCCAAGAAGTCGGGCATCCGGACCAAGCGGTCTTGGTTCACGAAATACGTCCTTCCGCTGGGCATTCTTGCGGGCTTCGTCGGTTTATTCGGCTGGGCTGCACGAGACAGCTTCCTTCCCGCCCAGTCGATCACGATTACCCCGGTGGTGGTGAGTCGCGCCGCGATCAAGCGTGAGGGAACCCCGTTGTTCCAGGCAGCAGGCTGGATCGAACCGCGGCCAACCCCAGTCATGGCCTCTGCGCTTGCTGCGGGAGTGATTGAGGAGTTGTTCGTGATCGAAGGCCAGCACGTGAAGCAAGGCGAGCCGGTCGCTAAGCTCATTGACGCTGACGCTAGGCTGACCCTCGCCGAGTCTCGCGCTGCTCATGCCTTACAGGAAGCCGAGGTGAGTCGCGCCGAGGCCACGCTCGCTGCGGCAAGGACGAACTTTGCGCGGCCTACCGAGTCGCAAGCGACTCTTGCTGAGGCAGGGGCGAGGCTTCACGAAACGGAAGTCGCCATTAGCAACCTGCCCTACGCAATCGAAACCGCACGCTCGCGGCTACAACTAGCGACGGAGAACGCGCGTCGAAAAGAGCTGGCCGGCCAGGCAATCTCTGGCCGTGTGCTACGCGAGGCACGCGCCGAATTGGCGGCGGCGAAAAACACGCTTGCCGAGTTGGTTGCTCGCGAGCCGAAGCTCGAAGCCCAAGCCAGATCGCTCCGAGAAAAACGGGATGCACTGGGTGAGCAGCTTCGTCTGCTGACCAACGAAACACGGGCTGTCGCTGAAGCCGAAGCGAATTTAGCGGCGGCCAATGCCCGGCTCGATCAAACCCGGCTCCGCGTAGAAGTAGCCGAGTTGACCATGGCACGGATGATCGTTCGCTCACCCATTGACGGTTGCGTCCTCAGCCTCGACACGCGGCCTGGGCAGTGGCTTTCTGGCATCGGTTCGGCGCAGGGCACGAGCGCCGTCGCGGGGCTCTATGATCCCCAAAGTCTGCAAGTCCGGGTGGATGTCCGCTTAGAAGACGTACCCCAAGTGCTGATTGGTCAACCGGCTCAAATCGAAACCGCCGCCTTGGGCGCACCCATTGAAGGAGAGGTGGTCTCGGTTACCACGTTCGCTGACATCCAAAAAAACACGCTCCAAGTCAAAGTGGCGATCAAAGACCCTCCGGCGGTCATCAAGCCAGAGATGTTGGGCAAAGTGACCTTCCTCGCCCCCCCATCCCCGGTGATGGAGGGCGAGCCGAGCGAGTCGCCGCTGAAGCTGTTCGTACCGCAGTCCTTGGTTTCGACGGGTGAAGGTAGCGCGAACGTCTGGGTCGTCGATCTGACAGCGGGGGTCGCGAAGAGCAAAGCGGTCGAAGTGGGGCGCGGGGCCACCGAGGACGGTCTGGTTGAGGTTACCAGCGGCCTGCTCCCAACCGACAAGTTGATCGTCGCCGGTCGCGAATCGGTCGCCGAGGGCTCGCGTGTTCGTGTATCTGGCGAAGACAAAAGCCTCGCAGGGGGCACGTGGAATTCGCAATCAACACGCCCCGCCCCCCTGACCGCTCAAGCAGCCGTTAGCGAAGTCAATTAGCTCCGAAACGCTAACCTCCGAAAGCAGGTTCACTATGCCCCTCGTTGAAGTATCCAACGTCACCAAAGAGTACGCCAACGGCGAGGAGACGATCCGTCCACTCGAGGGCGTCAGCCTGACCATCGAGGAAGGGGACTACGTCTCGCTGATGGGAGCTAGCGGATCGGGAAAGAGCACGCTCTTAAACCTGATCGCCGGCATCGACCGGGCGACTTCAGGCGAGATTGTGGTCGCCGATACCGACATCACTAAGCTCTCGCGCGGCAAGCTGGCCGACTGGCGGGCCGCCCACATTGGCTACATCTTCCAGACGCACAATCTAATCCCCGTGCTGACCGCGTACGAAAACGTCGAGCTGCCACTGCTGCTCTTGCCGATGTCGGCGGCCGACCGCCGCAATCGGGTCGAAATTGCCCTCGAAGCGGTAGACCTGACTTCGCGGGCCACGCATTACCCGCGACAGATGTCGGGTGGTCAGGAGCAACGGGTCGGCATCGCGCGGGCCATCGTCGCCAATCCGACGGTTGTCGTCGCCGACGAGCCGACCGGTAGCCTCGACGACGAAACGACCGAACAGATTCTGCAACTACTGGAGCGGGTGAACAACGAACTCGGCATGACGTTGTTGATGGTCACGCACGACGCCGACGCTGGTTCTCGCGCCAAAAGGCGGATTCGTTTGGAACGCAGTCGCCTGATCGAGAACGGCAAAGAGATCCACACCGCTACTTTACGGACCGCCTAGCCATGCTCAAGTTCATCCCCTACGTCTTGAAAAGTCTTTGGCGGCACCGCGCCCGGACGCTGCTCACCGTGAGCGGCACGGCGGTGGCGCTGCTGGTCTTCTGCTTCATCGGCGCTGTGCAGCAGGGGCTACTCGCTCTAACGTCAGGTGATGACGTCGGCCGGACGTTGATCGTTTTTCAGGAGAACCGCTTCTGTCCGCAGAGCAGCCGGTTGCCTCAGGACTACGCGGGAGACATCGCGAAGATGTCGGGCGTGCAGGATGTCGTGCCGGTCAAGGTGTTTACGAATAACTGCCGAGCCAGTCTCGACGCCATCGTGTTCCAGGGAATGCCGCCGGAGAAGCTGAAGGCCTGGCGCGACTTCGACTTGCAATCCGGTACGTGGTCAGCGTTTTCAAGCCAAGACGACGCCGCCTTCGTGGGCGTTGATGTCGCGACACGACGCGGGTTAGGGGTCGGCGATAAGTTCACCATTGGTGACGTGTCGGTTGTGGTACAAGGCGTGTTTCGTTCTGCCACCGCCGCGGACAACAACCTCATTTTCACTCAGCTAGAGTTTCTGCAGCGGGCGCGGGGGGCGAACGATGTAGGCACCGTCACCATGCTGGAGGTGCATCTCAACGAGACGACCGACCCTGAAGCCCTGGCGAAGCAGATCGACCAGCAGTTCCACGCCGGTCCGGTCGGCACGACCACGCGAACCAAGGGAATGTTCCAAGCCGACACGCTGGCGGACCTCGCGGAATTGATTGGTTTTGTCCATTGGCTCGGCTACGCCTGCGTGGGCTTGGTGCTATCGCTGGTGGCCACGACGACCGTCATGGCCGTCCAAGATCGAATCAAGGAACACGCCGTCCTGCAGACGCTGGGATTGCGCCCGCTGCGTGTCTTCGGCCTCGTGCTGACAGAGAGCCTGCTGCTCAGCACGCTGGGCGGAACGTTCGGCGTCGCCGGGAGCGTGTTGCTGCTGTCGCTCAGCGGAATGTCGGTGGCTGCGGAGGGAGTGACTATTGCGTTCGAGCCGTCAATGTCGCTCGCGATACAGGGAGTCGCCGTCGCAGTGTTCGTCGGCATTCTGGCGGGCATTGCGCCGGGGTGGCAGGCGTCACGCACAGAGATCGTCTCGGCATTACGCCACGCGTAAACGGCGTAGCTCGGTCTTAGCTGGGCCATGACGAGTGACAAACCCAAAAAAAAAGATAGCTAAACTTTCGTCAAGGAGGTCAAGGATGACCCTATATCGAATCTTCGGCGCAGGGTACCTGCTGCTTGCAATCGGGTGCGCTGCAGGACCGAAGCACACCGCCTCGCAAGCGGAATTACCTCTCGTCGAAAGTGCTGTTCTGAAGAAGCCTGTGATCGCCACGGTGGACTACGAAGAGGCCATGACGCCGGAATTGATTCAACCACCGGCGGTCGCCGAAAAGGTGGCTCCCAAAGCCTTACCAATCGCTCCGGAACGCCTACCGACAACGGACGGCCTGACATTGACTGCCCTAGAGCAAATGGCGTTCGGGAGTAATCCAGCGATCGCCCAGTCCGAAGCCCGTGTGCGGGCGCTGCGGGGCAAGTGGGTGCAAGTTGGTTTAGCGCCCAACCCAACGGCAGGCTACACCGCTGGAGAAGTTGGCAATGATGGCAAGGCGGGGCAACAAGGCGGCTTCGCCGGTCAGAAGTTTATCACTGCACACAAACTCCAGCGAAACCAGGCCGTCGTTGCCGCTGAGATCAACCGGGCCGAACAAGAACTCGCCCAGGTGCAGCGGCGTGTGCAAACCGACGTCAGGCGGAGCTACTATGAAGCGCTCCTAGCCCAACGCCGAGTGGAACTGGCCGACCAATTGGTGCGGGTGACCTCGGAAGCGGTCACGGCGTCTCAGTCGCTTCTTGAGGCCGAGGAAATCCCGCTCGCGGGGCTCTTGCAAACGGAAGTTCAACAGCAAAATGCCGTTGTCCTATCGAGAACTGCTGCGAATGGGCTCTCGCAAGCTTGGCGCCGACTCAGCGCGGTCGTCGGCAGCTCGGAACTGCCCATTCAGCCGCTCGATGGCGACGTCACGCTGTTACCCGAGACACTCGATTGGCAGCAGCAGCTAGCCCGAGTCAGCAATGAAAGTCCTGAGATTGCCGCGGCAATGGCTAATGTCGAGCGTGCCCGGCGGGCCTTGGACCGGGCCAGTGTGGAAGCCGTGCCCGACATCAGCACGCAGGTCTCGGTGCAGTATGATGCCTCGACCACCGACACGATCACCGGCGTCCAGATCGCTATTCCGCTCCCGATTTGGAACCGCAATCAGGGGGGGGTTCGACAGGCGCAGGCCGAGGTCACCGAGGCGATGCGGAACGTCGATCGCGTTGAGTTGAATCTGAACCAGCGATTGGCCGATGCCTTCCGAGAGTATTCCGACGCTCAAGTCACCGCAACCAGCTACGCCGAAGAACTCCTGCCCCGGTCGAAGAAGACGTTTGATCTCGTCCAACGAGGCTTTCAACAAGGGGAGGTCGGATACCTCGACCTGTTGGTCGCTCAGCAGACCTACTCGCAAACCAACCTGATCTATCTCGACGCCTTGGGAAACCTCTGGCGGAGTTACGTCCGAATCGAGGGGCTGCTGCTTGAGGGCAGCTTGGACACCCGTTGAAGACGGCTGTTGGGCTGATGTGGACCCATTTGCCGCAGTCGAGTAAGCTTAAAGGCCTTACGTATTCCCTTTCGCCAGCGAAATCTTCCGATTTTGAGTCGAATCCTTCGAAGCATGACAGCCGCGGCCGTTCTGGCCCACGCCCTGGTCGGGTGCTGCGCGCACGAAGCCCATGCAACCGACCACACCAGTTGCGTTCATGGGCACGGTGGGGAGCGTGGGGCCGCGAATGCCAGCTCGTATTGGGCTGATAAACCGAGCGGGGAAGACGTAGCTGGTCAGGGTGAGGCGTACTCGATCTTGGAATTAGGTCACAGCGACTGCCGGCACGAACCTGAGCCCGAGACGCCGCATGACTGCCAGCACAATCGCTGTGTGTGGACCATGCACAGCTCTAGTGGAGTCGATCTAACACAGTTGACCGTTTGGTTTACGTTAGGTAATTGCCTAGTAGACCAGTCCGTAAGCTTTGATCTTCATCGACCCCGGCGACGCCCACCAGCCGATGACGTCAACTTTGCGCCACCGGTACGCTCGCATCTTGCGTTGGGCGTGATTCTGATTTGAGCCACATCGTGAGACGCTGCACGCCCTAGTCAGGGCCGCCGCCGCTCGTCTCATCCTTCTTGTGTGGCTCATTCTACGTTGACGTTGTCTGTCCGCGTAGCTTTCTTCTTCCAACAATGTGTCTGTCCGCGCAGTCATGCGCCGGGTGGAATCGCGGAGCATCCGCTATGTCGGCCCCTGAAAAGCAAACACCGCAGTCCCAGCGGCGGTGGGTTCTCTATCTGCTCGGAATCGGCTGTCTCGCAGTGATTGCCATCGCCGCCTTTGCAACCAAGGGCCAGTGGATGCCGCTGGTGAACACGCCGGGCATGGCTGGCGCCGATTCATTGCAGGAGGGTGACGCCGATCCGCACGCGGGGCACGACCATGGCCACGCTGGGCAGGACGAGGCTGCGTCGATCGAGCTGAGCGACAAAGGGCTAAAAAACATCGGGTTCAAACCGTTTGTAGTCGAGCCAACTCCGTATGAGCGAGTCTTGACGTTACCCGCAATTGTGGTCGAGCGCCCAGGTGGCTCTCAGATCCACATCACGGCGCCACTGACTGGCAATGTGACACAGATCCTCGCAGCAAACGGCGAAGCAATCGAACCCGGCCAGCCGCTCTTTGAGCTTCGCCTGACGCATGAAGACCTCGTCAATGCTCAGCGGGATTATCTCACCACCAACGCAAACTTAGAGATAGTCAATCGTGAGATCGCGCGACTTGAGTCTCTCGGTGAGGGCGTGATTGCCGGAAAACGCATCCTGGAGCAGAAGTACGAAAAACAGAAGCTGGAAGTCGCTCTGTTGGCGGAACAGCAAGCGATGCTCTTACATGGCCTGAGTGATGAGCAGGTAGCCGCCATCCGCACGACCGGACAGCTCTTCCGTAACCTGACCGTCTACGCCCCCGAACACACGGACACGGAGGAAGCTTGTCGTGGGCCGCACCTGTTCACGGTCCAGCGGCTGGGGGTCGCCCGGGGCGAGCAAATCGAAGTCGGCCGCGAACTGGCGGTGCTGGCCGACCATTGCGAGTTGCACGTGGAAGGTATCGCGTTTGAAGACGACGCTGCTGAGATACGGGAAGCGGCACGAGAACGCAAAGAAGTGAGCGCTCGGCTTCTGAGGGGCGATTCTCAAGGATCGCTAGTCCGTGGACTAACGATCCGCTACGTCGCAGACCAGATCGACCCCACGTCCCGTGCGTTGAAGGTCTATCTCAGTCTACCCAACGAAGTGGCCTTGGATCGCACCGAGGGCGACAGCAAGCGGTTTCTTGAGTGGAGGTACAAGCCGGGGCAACGAATGGAGATTCGCGTCCCCGTTGAGACTTGGCAGGACCAACTGGTGCTGCCAGTGACCGCAGTCGTCGACGAAGGAGCTGAGGTCTATGCCTACCGTCAAAACGGTGACCACTTCGACCAAGTGCCGGTACATGTGATTTATCGCGATCAAGAGTCGGTTGTCATCGCCAACGATGGGGCGCTCTACGCTCAAGACGTTGTTGCCGGCGACGGCGCGTTCCAGATGCACCTTGCTCTCAAGAACAAGGCGGGCGGCGGTATCGACCCCCACGCTGGACACAACCACTAACGATACGCCAGCGCAACAATCCAGCTCGATCGCTCCTTTCGGTATACCTTCTATGCTCAATGCCATCATCCGATTCGCTCTTCACAATCGCCTCTTGGTGATCGCCGCGGCGATTTTCTTGCTCGGCTATGGTGGATGGCAGGCGACGCAGTTGCCAATCGATGTCTTTCCCAACCTGAATCGCCCTCGCGTTGTGGTCATGACCGAGGCCCATGGGTTAGCGCCTGAAGAAGTCGAAACGCTGGTGACGTTTCCGATTGAGACCGTGCTCAACGGGGCAACCGGTGTTCAAGACGTACGCACCTCCTCGGGGATCGGTCTGTCGGTTGTCTACGTCGAGTTCGATTGGGGCACCAACATCTATAACGACCGCCAGATTGTTGCCGAGCGGATGGCCCTGGCGAGCGATATCTTACCGGCAGACGTGTCGCCACAATTGATGCCCATCTCCTCGATCATGGGCCAAATCATGATGGTTGGCGTAACAGCCCAGGGGGAGACGTCCCCGATGGAGTTGCGAACACTCTCCGACTGGGTCATCCGGCAACGCCTGCTCACTATCCCCGGCGTCTCCCAGGTCATTGTCATGGGGGGGGACCGCAAACAGTTTCAAGTGCTGGTCGATCCTGACCTGCTGCTACGCTTTGGCGTCACGCTTCACGAGGTGAAGCAGGCCATCCAGGACAGCAATCAGAATACCGCCGGTGGCTATCTCGATGAGCAAGGACCTAACGAGTTTCTAGTTCGTTCCTTGGGTCGAGTCGGAACCGTCGAAGAGATTGGCGACATCGTCATCAAGCAGAGAGATCGTCAGTCGATCACCCTCTCCCAGGTCGCCCGAATCGTCGAAGGGGCTCAGGTGAAGCGTGGCGATAGCTCCGCGTTTGCCCGAAACGAACAGGGCGAAATGGTCGGGGGTCGTTCGGTGGTCTTGACCATCCTCAAGCAGCCCGATGCCGATACCCGCGCAGTGACCAATAAGGTGACCGCCGCCTTAGAAGAAATGCGTGCGTCGTTGCCAGCTGATGTCCGGATTCTTCCGGAACTCTATCAGCAAAAAGAGTTCATCGATCTGGCGATCGAGAACGTCGTCGAAGCGCTTCGTGATGGTGCGATCCTCGTCGTCATTATTCTCTTTCTCTTCTTAATGAATGTACGAACGACGCTAATCACTTTAACGGCTATCCCGTTATCGATCGTCATCACGGCGATGGTGTTCACGCTCTTCGGGCTATCGGTCAACACGATGACGCTTGGTGGTTTGGCGGTAGCAATCGGTGAGTTGGTCGATGATGCGATTGTCGATGTCGAAAACATCTTCCGGCGCTTGCGCGAAAACCGACACGCGGAGAAGCCGAAAGCTCCCTTACTCGTTGTCTTTCAAGCAAGCGTGGAGATCCGCAACTCGATTGTCTATGGCACCGTTATCGTCATGCTGGTGTTCATTCCCTTATTTGCCCTCACGGGAATGGAAGGACGGCTCTTTACGCCCCTTGGGATCTCCTACATCGTTTCGATTGCATCCTCGCTGCTCGTCTCTCTGACGGTCACGCCGGTTCTCAGCTACTGGCTACTGAAAGGTTCCAGCACCGAAGGCGAAGAACGTGACGGACTCCTGCTGCGTGGCCTCAAGGCGATTGCCGACGTGGTGATTCGTCTCAGCCTTCGGGTTGCTTGGCCTATCCTCATACTCGCAACGATTGCCGTTGGTATTTCGGGGTGGGCTCTCCTAAGGCTCGAAAACGACTTCCTGCCGCCCTTCAACGAAGGCGCCGTACAAATCAATGTCTTGCTCCCCCCAGGGACATCATTGGAAACGTCGAATAAAGTCGCCGCCCGCGTTGAGCAGCGTCTCGCACAGCTCGACGATCTCGTCGCCTTCGTGCGGAAGACGGGGCGAGCCGAACTGGACGAACATGCTGAGGGAGTCAATGTGTCCGAGTTCGTTGCTACCGTCGATCCGAATACCGAGCGGTCTCGCGAAGAGGTCATTGAGGAGATTAGCGAGGCACTCGCCGACATTCCCGGTATTGTCACTGCCGTCGAACAACCACTTGCCCACCTTATCTCGCACATGCTGTCGGGAGTAAAAGCGCAGGTAGCCATTAAATTATTCGGCGACGACCTCGACGAGTTGCGCCGCCAAGCGAAGGGGATTGAAGCCACAATTGCTGATATTGAGGGCATTCGCGATTTGCAAGTCGAACAGCAAGTTATTATCCCTCAGCTCCGCATCGAAGCAGACGGGAAGAAGCTCAAAACCTTCGGCTTGCGTCGCAGCGATGTCAACGAGTTTGTCGAGACGGCGATGCAAGGCGAGGTCATCTCGCAAGTGCTGGATGGCCAGCGAACATTTGACCTAATGGTTCGTCTAGGCGAAGAGTTTCGAGAAGACCTCGAAGCCTTGAAACGTCTTCAAATTGACCTGCCCAACGGCGGCAGCGTAAAGCTTGAAGACGTTGCTCGCGTCTACAAAGCAGGTGGGCCCAACACTGTCAATCGCGAGCAAGTACGGCGACGTATTGTCGTGCAGTGCAACGTCTCGGGGCGAGGCCTTGTTGATGTCGTCAATGACATGAAGCAACGGTTAGAGCCGGTTCGCGACGAGCTTCCCACTGGCTACTTCATGGAGTTCAGTGGGCAGTTTGAGAGCCAGCAATCGGCTTCCCGGATGATCGCTATCTTGTTTGTCGTGTCCCTGGTGGGCATGTTCCTGGTGCTCTACAAGATGTTTCATTCGGCGAATCTGGCGCTTCAAGTGATGGTTGCATTGCCAATGGCGTTCATTGGCAGCGTGGCTTCGCTGTACTTAACCGACCAGACACTCACCGTTGCGAGCATGGTCGGCTTTATCTCGTTGTGCGGGATCGCGTCTCGCAACGGCATTCTGTTGATCAACCACTACCTCCACCTCGTGAAGTACGAAGGTGAAGGGTGGACGCGAGACATGGTCGTTCACGCAGGCAAGGACCGCCTTGCGCCGGTGTTGATGACCGCGTTGACCTCGGGCATCGGCCTAGTGCCGCTGGCAATGGCCGCGGGTGAACCGGGCAAGGAGATTCTCTATCCAGTGGCGACCGTCATCATAGGCGGTCTGGTGACGAGTACTCTTCTAGAGTTTCTCGTTAGGCCGGCGTTGTTCTGGTCTATGGGCCTATCGGCTGCCAAGCGAGTTGTTGAGGCGGGGCAGGAGCAGATCGAACTTGTCGAGGAGGAACTAGTCGCAGTCGGCTGATACTTATAAGCGAATGGTTCTGCCGTTCCCGTTCCAATACCCAAGGAGGATTTCAATGAACACTCAGATCTTACTGTCGGCCGCCGTACTAAACGGACTGCTAGCCACTGGCGTGCAGGCACAAATAGGCCGCAACGCAGGCAATCAAGAACTTGTGATTGCGCATCGCGTCGTGGAGTGGCAGACAAAGCACTTTGACGATCAGACCAAAGCAAAACAGCATTCGGACACTCTGACGAGGCTCGGCGCTGAAGTACGAACGGACCAGCATGAGGGCCACATCGATGTCACCTATCGCTCGCCCTCTTGGCGACCTCTGCGAGTTGAGTCGGATGCGCTCGCCCACCAATGGCAAGCATGGCTCCGTGCATCGGGTTTTGAGACGATCCACGGGCACAGTCCTGACCACGATGAGCACGCTCGTCACGAAGGGCATGACCATAATCACGAGCAGGGCGAGCCAGCATCGCACGGCGATGTCGTCTTGTACCGTGCCCCGGCTTGGGGCGCTCAGCACTTTGATCAACCTGCTAAGGCCGACGAGTTTGTCATCCTCACTCAGGCACTACGTTGTCAAATCGAAACGACAGGCCACGCCGGACACACGGATATTCGCTTCGTTTGTCCTCAATGGACCGCTGTTGAATTCCCCAATCACAAGGTAGCTGAAGCTTGGATAAAATGGCTTGAATCGGCTGGTTTCGAGGTCAAGCACGAAGACCACTACGACCACTAGTTACCTTTTACTTACTGTCTTGTTCCTTATCACCCCACTTACCTCGGAGAGAACCATGAACATTTTACGTTTACTTGCAGGAACGATTGCTAGCGTTAGCGCTCTTCTGCTCACAGTAGCTGGCTGTAGCCAATCTCAAGATGGCGTCGTCGGTACCGCGCCACCCGCGACTGTCGATACCCATGATCACCCAAGCGAAGGCCCGCATCACGGTGGACTGATTGAACTAGGCAACGAAGAGTACCACGCCGAGCTAGTGCATGATGACGCAGCGGGAACCGTGACCGTCTATCTGCTCGACTCAGCTGCAAAAGCGGCCGTTCCAACTGAGGCGCCTGAGCTGCTCGTTAATCTCAGCCATGACGGAAACGCGGAGCAGTTCAAACTGGTCGCGAGCCCGGAAGCGAGCGATCCAGTCGGTAAGTCTTCGCGATTCACGTCAAGCGATGCCGAACTCGCTGAAGACCTAGACCATGAAGGAGCAGCAGCCCAGCTCGTAGTAACCATTGGCGGAAAGCAGTTCCGTGGCAACATTGCTCACGACCACGACGGAGAATCGCATGAAGAGCATGACCACTAATACTTAACAACAACTTTGTGGATTTGACTTGGTCAATATGGGAAAGGTAGCGATCTCTATGAACGGGTTCCTTGTAGCTAAAGCGGTGGCGATTGCTGTGTTGGCGACCGCCTCACTTTCCTGCGTTCATGACCTAGCCTACGCTGCTGAGCCAAACCAGACGGCGGAGAAAAAGGACGAGACGACTGCGCAGAAACTATCGACTGAGTTTCGCGAAGCGGCAGAACGGGCGACTCCGGGGCTCGTGACGATTTACACGATGCGGGGCCCTCACGAGACCCCGGAATGGCGGAGCATGGAGGCTCCTGGGGGTACGCAACCCTCGACGCAAAAAACGTCCGGGCCTGCTGCTTATCCCGATGCGGGGTCTCCCGACGAGCAAGGGTCGGGCATTATTGTCGATTCGCAGGGTTTGATACTGACGTGTCACCACGTCGTAGCAGCGGCCGATGTGGTATTCGTTGTACTGCCGGACGGTCGCCGATTCGAGCCAGTCGAAGTGTATTCCGATCCAGAAGCAGACTTGGCGCTGCTGCGGATTGAGGGAGCAGGAGAGCTATCCGCCGTTCGCCTGGGCAACTCGCAGGAGTTGGAAGTCGGTGATTGGGTTATTTCCCTGGGAAATCCTTATGAACTCAAGCGTTCGGTCAGCGCTGGCATAGTCAGTGCAATGGACCGATGGGTGCCAGGCATTCCACGTCCCATGATTCAGAACGACGCTGCAACCAACCCTGGTAGTTCTGGGGGCGCTTTGCTCAATCTCGATGGAGAAGTGATTGGCATCATCACCGGGGCTTTCGGCTCGCGTGAAGAGTTTCAAGGCATCGGATTGGCAATTCCTGTCAACCTAGCGACGGACTTTATCGGCTCCAGGAACAACGAGCGGCCACCGATGCAGGCGTATCTCGGCTGCCAAACTCAGAAGCTTTCTCCAGAAGTGGCGAAACAGCTTGAGCTGCCTGTTGCAGGTGGACTCTACGTTAAAGACGTTGAAGAAGGTTCTCCGGCTTCGAAAGCGGGCCTCTCCGAAGGCGACATCATCACTCATTTCGATGGCCAGCCAATCGACAATGGTTTCCGGCCTCAGCAACTGTATGACGAGCCCAAGCCAGAGGAAAAGCACGCATTCTCAGTTGTTCGTGGTGGACGTTCGATTGCCATGGTTGTGAAGATGACTCGATATCCCCACGAAAGAATGGGCACTCAAGCCTTAGCTGCGGAACACGCCGTAACCCCTTGCGAGTACTTTGATCAGGCGCTCGGGATGGGGCTTACCACGTTGACACAAGATGTGGCCAGGGAGTTGCGTATCCCGATAGACCAGAAGGGCGCCCTCATTACTGAGGTTGCGGTCGCAAGCCCGGCCTACAAGGAAGGGCTTGCTGCGGGAATGGTCGTCGTACGCTACAACGAGCACGCAACGGTCGATCCGAAACTCTACGAAACAGCGGCGAGCAGTGCGCCTGCCGACCGACCGGTGATTATGCTTGTTCGCTCAAGTAAAGGCAATCATCTTGTCGTGTTTGACGTTCAGTAATCTGCTTAGCGTACGTATAGGTGTCGATAAACACTAGAGTTAGAACACTGTCCCCTTTGAGTGTGAAGCAGTTGATGTATTGAAGTCATGCGGGCGATATTGATAGATACCTAATGAACGATGGCCAGCCATCACAACCCAACTATTCTGGCGTTAGCATGTTCCGACGTATCAATCTTGTTGTTCGAAAGGCTGTCGCGTTATGCCTGGCCGTCGCGATTTTGTGCCAGACGGCATTGGCGGAGCAATGCGTCTGTTCACCGTGCCCGACGACGGGTTCGTCATCCTGTGCTTGTTGTTGTGACCAAGGCGATACTCACAACACGGTTGGCTGTTCAGAATGTTCCGCAATATGCTGTCCCGTCAGTAGCGACGACGGCTCGATTCCCTCGCAGCCCTGCTCATGCCAGTGCCATCAGGCTCCTTTCGGCGTCGTCCCACTCCCTTCAGATATATGGGCGGGATTATATGAACTAATTGCCCATGCGGACTTCTATGTGCCCTATTGGCCGATCGTGCCTAAGCCTTCGTCGCTAAGGCTTCTCCGCTTTCATCGGGCGAACGATTCTTGGTCGCCGCTGGAGAAATGTATACTTCTCTGCCGGTTCTTGACTTGAAAATGGCTCTGAGCCTTTCGATGTGTCGCTAGCGTAGCTTCTCGTTGATTGGTATCCACTCTGCCGATTGATACCGTTCGTGTCCGCTTGCATCGCCGCCACCGTTGGTGCGATAGGTTTTCCCATTTTGACGGGCATTGCCGGCACGCTGTCTACATTTCAAGCCAAGTACAATAAAAGGAGTTAGCCATGTTAGCCTCTGAATGCGCGCCGCGCGACGTTGAAGGCCATGTTAGTACCACGGGCTTTTGCAGCCCCAGCAAAGCAAGGCAGCCTAAGCCTCGCGAAGTTATTCTGAACAGCGAGACGATTGGAGCTGTGATCGTCGTCGAGTTTCGCGATGAAGTATATGCTTCGATTGAGACACTGTTCCAGCAACATGGCTTGGTCATGGACCGAGCCGAGAGCGCGACGGAACTCGCGGACAAGCTAGTGCGCCATAGGGCGGAGCTAGTTCTAATCAATGGCACACAACCAGACGAAAGTGCTTGGCTCACGTCCGCCAAATTGAGAATCATTGACGCCTACCGATCGGTGTGGATCTACACGCCGAAGGGCCCTAGTGCGATCGACGAGTGGCTCAGTATGGCCGGTGCCGATGACATCATCGTTTACGGGGGCATACTTCACTCGCTGATTGACGCTTTGCAGCATCGCCTCGCGTCACGCGCGACAGGAAGCGGCCGCACCACAAGAGAAGTGGTAAGCCGAATCTCTGCGTAGTTCATTTCTTGAAACAAGACCTACTGTAACCTAATTGCTTTGCCCGTTGTGGGCGTTGCTATCGAGTTGACTTTCTCATGGAGGATGCCGAAGATGCCAAGGATAGGTATTTCAGCGTTGCTCGTTGCAGTCTTGCTTTGCATCGTTGCGACGGGTTGTCAATCAACCAACAAGAACCATCGTCCCGGAGGAGGGTGTCCCAGTTGTGGACCTTAGAAGTTGGCGACTCACGCCTTGCTAGATAAGAGCGAATTGCCCGAAGTGGTTGGGCGGGGAGCTGCCCCGTCCGGCCACTCTGGTGCTAAGCCGACCCTTCGAACGTATGGCTCAGGAACAGCAATGTGAAAGACCAGCGTGTGAACGGTTTCGAGAGTGGCCTGCTACCGATGTGCGGGCTGCTGTTGCTAGCAGCTTGTTCAAGGGAAGTGTCGTCGTAAACTCCTGATCCAATTACTCGACATTGCCGTAGGCGGAAGATGGCCACGCTCGATTTGCCCAATTTGATGACACCGTGGATAGCGATGATCAAGGCACCAAGCATGTGGATGTCTCCAGAGTCCAAGGCGTGCTTACGCGTCAGTATGAGGTCGACCAAATCAGAAAGAGGGTTGCTTCGCTGCAATAGGAGGGACACAGCATGAGCGATGAACAAGCTAACCAGATTCGCAAAGGACGTCATCTTGAGACGGTCAGCCTGATCTACAACCTGCTGGAAGTTGGCGTCTCCTTGGCCGCTGGTTTTGCAACCGGCAGTTCGGCTCTTATTAGTTGGGGGATCGACAGCATTGTAGAGAGCAATTCAGCGGCTTTCATGATCTGGCGGCTTCACGGTGAAGAGAAGGGCATCAGCCAACGCAATGTTTTGAAACGGAAGAAGGTTGCGCTGAGCGTTCTGTCGGGTGCGTTCGCGATCGCTGTGCTATTCATACTTTACGAATCAATCAGCAAGATTGTCAGCGGTGAGACATCATCTGTTTCTTGGTGGGGAATTGGAATTCTGATGGTGTCTTTGATCGTTAATCCGATGCTGGCATGGGGGAAATACCGTTTCGGGAAGAAGACGGGTTCGCCGTCACTGAAGTACGACGCCATCGACACGATGATCTGTGAGTATCAAACGATCGTGGTATTGCTAGGAATCGGATTAGTGCATTGGCAAGGTTGGTGGTGGGCCGACCCTGTTGCGGCCCTGCTTATAGTTCCCTACGTCGCCTGGGAAGCCTTCCATGCTGGGCGCGATGCCTGGAACGTGCGACTGGAGGATGCGACTGAAGGCAACGACGCTTCGGCTTAACTCTTCCGCAAAGAAAGCAATACCGGAACTCAAGCCGAGAAGGCAGCCAGATTCCTGAGAAGTCAAGACGACCCATGAACAAGACGAAAATTTCACTCAGTTTGCTCCTGCCCGGCGTGCCTGGCGTCCGTGACGAGTGCGTCCGGCGAATCGTTGAACAACTCAAGACAAGAGGCGGTATCAACGATGCGCATGGTATTGAGGCCGATGAGAGTCGACCGGATCAGTTGTGCATCCATTTTGATCCAACTGTCATTTCACTCTCCGATGTTCGTGAAGTGGCGCAGCGAGCGGGTGCGCGACTCGACGACCGCTATGGACACCTTGTCACGCGAATCGGATCGATGCATGCACGCAGAGCTTCTGCAATAGAAGCTAGGCTTTCGCGTCTCGATGGAGTCGTTGAAGTCGTCGTCTCGCCGGATGGCACCGTGCGTGCGGAATTCGATCGCCAAGTTACCAACAAGGACAAGATTGATTCCGCCCTCGGTGAGTGGTCGCAGCAGGCGGAGCGGAAGGACGATGATCATACCGGTCACGAACACGATGATGAAGGCCACGAGGGAGATCATGATCATGCCGGACACGACCACGCCCACAGCGGGATTTTTGGCCCTCGAAGCGAACTGGTCTTTGCCGTCCTGTGCGGAGCCTTTTTGCTCGTTGGATGGCTGCTTGAGACATTTACGGAGATGTCAGGATGGGTTCCGCTGGCGTGCTTCATTGCGGCCTATTATTTCGGGGGCTACTACACCGTCACCGAAGCCGTCGAGAAGATTCGGGCAAGCAAGTTCGAGATCGACTTCTTGATGATCGTCGCCGCTGTCGGCGCGGCGGCTCTGGGGGCCTGGGCCGAGGGCGCGCTACTGCTGTTCTTGTTCAGCATTGGGCACGCCTTGGAAGGCTATGCGATGGGGCGCGCCAAGCGGGCCATCGAAGCCCTCTCAGAACTGGCGCCGCGAACGGCTCGCGTGCGCCGCGACGGCGCTGAAGCCGAAGTCGCTGTCGAACAACTGGTCGTCGGTGACGTTGTTATCGTAAAGCCGGACGAGCGGATACCGGCGGACGGCTTTGTGATCGAAGGAGAGTCGAGCGTCGACCAGGCGCCAATTACTGGCGAGAGCGTTCCTGTCGACAAGCAGCCCGTCACCGATCTCGAAGCGGCAGCGGCAGACCCGGAGTCGATTGCAGCGGAGAGTCGGGTATTTGCTGGCACGATCAACCAGGCCGGGGCTATCGAGATTCAGGTCACCAAGACGGCGGCAGAGAATACGCTTGCTCGCGTCGTCACTATGGTCAGCGAAGCGGAAACCCGCGTCTCGCCAACACAGCAGTTCACGAAGCGATTCGAACGGTACTTCGTGCCGTCCGTGATCGCGACGGTTGTGTTGCTGCTGTTCGCGCCGTTGGTGATTGACGAGACACTCTCCGAATCCTTCTACCGGGCCATGGCGGTTCTGGTTGCTGCGAGTCCTTGTGCTCTGGCGATCGCGACCCCCAGTGCGGTGCTCAGCGGAGTTGCTCGTGCGGCCCGCGGGGGCGTGCTCGTCAAAGGGGGTGGACCGCTAGAGCGTCTTGGCCAACTCGATGCTGTCGCGTTCGATAAGACGGGCACTCTGACTGAGGGCGAACCACGGGTTACCGACGTTCGTGCAGCAGAAGGTTTCGAGGAATCTGAGCTGCTTCGCATCGCGATTGCAGTTGAAGACCTCAGTAAGCATCCCCTGGCCAAAGCCGTGGTGCGTGACGGACGAGATAAACTGACTGAGGGAATGGAAGTACCCCAGGCAATGAACCTCAAAAGCATCACGGGCCGAGGTATCCAAGCCGAAGTGGAGGGTCAGTTGGCTCACATCGGCAAAGATGATCTGTTTGGCGAAGTCGAAGGCCCGCCGCTGCCGGACGCGATTCGCGAATTGGTCGAGTCACTAGAGCGTGAAGGTCGCACGACTATGATCGTTCGCCACGCCGACCGCTACCTTGGCGTCATAGGACTGATGGACACACCGCGTGAAGCGGCCAAGCGGACGATTGCCCGACTGAGAAAACTCGGCATCAAGCGGATGATCATGATTTCCGGTGACAATCAGCAAGTTGCGGATGCGGTGGCCAAAGCCGTCGGACTCGACGAAGCGCGTGGCGACCTGATGCCCGAAGATAAAGTAGCTGAAATCAAGAAGCTGAACAGTGAAGCTGGCGTAGCAATGGTAGGCGACGGCGTCAACGACGCCCCCGCGATGGCCTCGGCTTCAGTCGGCATCGCGATGGGGGCCGCCGGAAGCGACGTGGCTTTGGAAACCGCCGACGTGGCCTTGATGGCCGATAACCTCGACCACCTGCCACTGGCAATCGGGCTGAGCCGCGCGACACGCAGCATCATCCGCCAAAACCTCTGGATGAGTCTGGGGATGGTCGCGTTTCTCGTACCGGCGACCATCTTTGGTCTCAGCATCGGCCCGGCAGTCGCACTTCATGAAGGCAGCACGCTGGTCGTGGTCTTCAATGCACTTCGATTACTGGCCTACAGCCCCTAAAACTAGTAGGAGAACTAGCCGTGGAACTCAGGCATATTCTCCTCGGCTTGCTCGAAGGCGTCGTCTGGCACTTGTTCATCAATTACCTTCTCGACACCATTTGCAAGTCAGACCGCAATCTATGGATCGCTTCTGCTGTACTCGTCGGCCACTTCAATCCTGGGTTGGCCATACTGCGAAAATCCAGATTGAGAGAGGTATGCCGAGAGTGACGAAGGCGTTGAGGAACTAGGTGCGGAGGGCGATTTCGGTCTTTTGACTGGGTGGTTCGCGGTTCTTGAGACGGGTGCCGAAGGTCATCTTCAAGCGGCTCATGGCGGTTTCGGCCAGACTGTATCGGTGGTAGCCGATTTCTTCCTTCCATACCGGCTTGCCGTCACGGCGGATCTGCCGGAGAAACTCGTCTCGCTCCAGCGGTTAAACCTTCGAGTTGCCGTGTAGACGGCTCTTCGCGTTGCCGCGTAGCGGGATGATCTGGCACATCTTCTCTTCTTCCAAGTGATCGCGAACGCCGCACGTGTCGTACGGCCCGTCGCCGTAGAACGCTTCGACTTCTTGCTTGACTTGCTCCCAGAGTGGCTTCACTTGCATGGCGTCGTGCGTCCGCGATACTGTGCCGTGCGCGTTGAATCGCATTCAACTTGGACGAGAAGGCGTCGTAGGCAAGGAGCATGATGGGCATCTGAGAGCCACCTACCGCGGATTCGCATCCAACCGGTCGCACTAGCAGCGCACTCACGCCCGCAATCCACGCCTTAGCCGTTGGTCAGCGATCTGCGACCCGTTGCAAACGTTTTTGAGCCACGGCCCCTCTGCGCCATTTGGAAATCCCCAGTTTTTCATCGGCTCGCGTGAAGAAGCCAGGGCAGCTTTGCATCCAAACAAGTAGTCTGTGACCATGCCTACCAACAACACAGCGATTTCTGATCGACCACGGCAGAGCGTGTGAGAATCACACGTGGGTAGTCGCCGCCCCACTCAGATGCGATTTGCTGCAGAGCGCCAAGTGCTAACTCGCAAGTTATTCCGAATTCCCTACCTATTTGCCCAACGGGTGATTCCAATGGAGGCGGTGCGTGTGTTGGTACTAGACGTAGATACGCAAGATACTACGCGAAGCATGGATACTCACTCAATTCGTTTCCTGTCACCAGGGTTAGCAGCGGAGTACGCGGCCAGTGGCCAGCTTCTCTATTCGGAAGCCTACCTGGAGAGAATCGACGAAGATCGGATGTGGTGCGTTGGAGCCGAGTCCGCAGAGGGACTTCAATCGTTTGCGTGGCTGCACGAAGGAATCGCAGAGAAGGAAATGAACGAAGGCTACCATTCCGCAACGGCCACAGAAATCAGGCTTTCGGCGGACGCAGCGTTTGTGTTCAACGTCTTTACCACACCTGAATCGCGCGGGTTGGGGCTTATGCCGGCCATTCTTGGACACGCAGCGACGAAATTGCGCCGGACACGTGGCGTCCGATGGCTCGTGACGACCACGGAGATAACCAACGATGCGGCGCGAGCCGGATTCCTCAAGAGCGGGTTTCGTGAGGTTGGCCAATACTTCCGTTACGGCATCGGGAAACAAGCGTGGGGATCGTACCCTAAGCCAGAGGGACCGATTCGAGGATTCGCCTAAGAGCAGAGTATCATCGATCGCCATAGGCGAATACGTAACAACCTTGATTACGGAGGAACGTCATGGACGCCATGGACCGATTTAAGCGAGAGGTAGACCGCCGCCTCTCGAAAGCAACAGAACGGGAGGGCGACGAGAAGACTCAGCTGGCCTTAGAGATGGCAGTTTTAGCTGCCCGCCACGAAGAGTACGACGTACTCGCCAGCAAGCTGATTGAGAAAACGCTTCTGCCGAGAGTATTGGCACTCGCCAGCCGGTTTGAGAATGCCGAAGTCCAGCATGTAGAAGGTCGGTGCCTGGTGAGTTGTCGGTTCCGCCACTCGGCACGCTTTCCGGCAACGGTAGAGTTGCAGATGGGCGTCACTCCCGACGAACGGATCGAAAAAGTGGTCGTCTACTACGATCTCTCCATCCTACCGATATTCATGAAGTTTCAAAAACACGACCAGGTGATCTGGGATTTGGATGACGTGGACGAGGAAGCGTTCACGTCTTGGGTGGAGTCGCACCTCGTCAGTTTCTTGGAGACTTACCTGCGGATCGAAGAAGTCGATCAATACCAGCAGGGGAGCCTATGCACCGACCCGGTGTGTGGGATGCGAATTCGCAAGTCGGCGGCCGCAGCGACTGCAAATTACGACGGTGCGACGTTCTATTTCTGTGTGGAGGGGTGCCGGGACACGTTTGTTAGCGACCCCAAACGCTACGTGGACACACGATAGCGCGCCTTCACCAGATCGCCAGTGTTCCCTTGTTTCAACAGGAGTGCTCAATGATCGCTATGATTCGCTATCAACATACAATCGCTATTGCCGCTGCTTTGATGGCGATTGTAGTCGCCTCTATCGCGTATGCTCAAGAGAATACGGCGAGTCGTTCGTCGCTTGACCAAGCAGATCTTGTAGCCGAACTGCAAAACCTCCATGCCAAGGTGGCGGCCCTGGAAGCTGCGCTGGAGACACAGCATCAATCTCTCTACGGGGCTCCAACTTCGACAGATTCTTCTACTGCGTCTATGCAGCAAATCGGCGGAATGGGGGTGGGGGCGACACAGGGTAAGGCCGCAACGAAAGCCATGCCAAGGGATTCGGACAGCTCACTGTCAGGGATGGGAATGGGCATGATGGACGAAGGCATGGGCGGCATGGGAATGATGTCCATGATGAAAGGAAAGAAGGGAATGATGGGCATGGGTATGATGGGAATGAACCCTGCCATGGCATCGGACTCAATGGCCGGGATGGACATGCCATCGGCATTGCCCGGATTCCCCGGAGCGTCGCATGTGTATCACATCGGCCAGACCGGGTTCTTTCTCGATCACCCCGAGCACATCACGCTGTCCGACGAGCAACAAAAGAAACTCAACTCGATCAAGGAGTCATCGTTGCTGGCGACTTCAACGGCCCAGCGCGAAATCGCAGAAGCCGAACAGGAATTGTGGAAGCTGACGGCTGCCGCTGAACCAGACATCAAGAAAATCGAAGCAAAAGCCAAAGAGATTGCCCAGCTCCAAGTCGCTACTCGGATTGCATTCATCCGCTCTGTCGGAGAAGCCGCCAGTGTACTGACGAAAGAGCAACGTCAAGCGTTGATTGGAGAAGGAAAAAAGTAGTGCCGAAACCAAACAGGACAAATAGTTACTGAACCTAACAGAAAGCAGGAGACCCTCATGCAAACGAAAACCAAATGTATTGGTGGAGTCAGTGTGGTTGCGGCAATCGCTCTTTGCATAGCGATCGCATTCACCGGACTGGCACACGCTCAGGACAAGAGTCACGATTCGCACAGCGGGACGCACGATCACGGTCCCGAAATGAAGATGATGAGAATGACGCAGATCAAGACGCAGGCCGAAGCGGAAGCACTCAAGCCGGGCGATTCGATCGCGATGGTATGCAGTATGTGCAAAATCGTGACCGTTCATGCTGTCGGCAAGGACAAGTCACACGTGAAAATGATGACGGTCGGTAACAAGCATACCTGTTCCGCTTGCGACGGCAAGGTGACGGTTGAAGGTACTGGCAAAGGAAAGGGCAAGCATCAAGAAGTAAAGCATGTCTGCGGCAAGTGCGGCGATGATGCGATGTTTGTGGTTGCGACGAAGGTGGACGATCACGACAAGCACAGTCAGCACAAGTAGTTTGACTTGTTGGAATGCCCTGAAGAACCGCGTGGCTCGTGCATCAAAGCTCACGGAGGCGCGCTCGGTGTTCGGGCCGCGAGTTGTTTGCTGAACGGGAATCTGAAAGGCTGCCATGTCAGACCATGACGACATCTTCGAGAACGCGCTTCTTCGACTCGACCGAGCGGCTCAGTTTGTACAGATTGATCCAGAAGCACTGGAGCGCCTGAAACATCCGAAGTCGGTCGTGCATGTCAGTATTCCAGTTCGGATGGACGACGGATCACTGCGAATCTTTGAAGGCTACCGTGTCCGACACGACGACACTCGCGGACCGACCAAGGGAGGAATCCGCTTTCATCCGCAGGTGCATCTTGGTGAAGTCAAAGCACTGGCGTTTTGGATGACCTGCAAGTGTGCGGTTGCGGGCATTCCTTTTGGCGGTGGAAAGGGAGGCATAATTGTCAATCCGAAAGAGCTTTCCCGAATGGAACTGGAGCGACTCAGTCGCGGGTTCGTCCAGCAGCTCGCCGATTTCATTGGTCCTGACACAGACATTCCGGCTCCTGATGTCTATACAAACTCAATGATTATGGGCTGGATGATGGATGAGTATTCCACGATCCAGCGGCAACGCACCCCGGATGTCATTACTGGCAAACCGATCCCACTTGGCGGCAGTCTTGGTCGCGATGATGCCACCGGACGCGGCGCTTACTACTGCATCAAAGAATTGGAGCGGTTCAACAACTGGACTCGCGGAAACGTGCGAGTTGCCGTTCAGGGATTCGGAAACGCTGGTCAGCACGTAGCACGCCTGCTTCATAAGGACGGTTACCGGTGTGTGGCCATCAGTGACTCCAAAGGCGCAATCTATCGCGAAGATGGAATAGATATTCCGCGGGCGAGCGAACTTAAGCAGTCTCAAACGTCCATCTCGAACGTGTACGACGAACGAAGTGTTTGTGACTGTCCGGAATGTGGATGTGTGGACTGTCATTGCAAATCAAATGATGCTGGCAGTGGTGCTGTTATCACGAATGAGCAGCTACTTGAGTTGGACGTTGACGTGCTGATTCCGGCTGCCTTAGAGAACCAGATCACCGGCGAAAATGCCTCGCGAATCACGGCTCCCTACATCGTCGAAGTTGCCAACGGTCCAACAACGACGGAAGCCGACAACATCCTGAAAGAACTGGGGGCGACAGTTGTTCCCGACATCTTGGCCAATGCTGGCGGCGTCACAGTCAGCTACTTCGAGTGGACTCAGAATCGAGCGGGCTACTACTGGAGCGAGAAGAAAGTGCAGGAGCGGTTGCAGCGGATCATGGCTCAAGAATTCGAAGCTGTTCACGATTTGAGCGTCGAAGCCGAAATCGACATGCGAACTGCTGCCTATGCCCACGCACTCAATCGTATCGGCGAAGCGGTAGAATCGCAGGGAACAAGTCGATACTTCAACTCAGCGATGAAGGTGACATGAACGAAAAGAATGGAAACACAATCAGCAAGTCGACACCCGGTCTAACATGGCTTGCCACGTTGTTTGCCATCGTGTTGTTGCTTCTCACGGCTGCTTCGACCACAAACGCTCAGGTTTCCCAAGAAGAACACGCCCAGCATCATCCGGGGCAAACCGGGGATGCAAAAGGCGGTCCCGGAATGGGAGGCCCACCCGAAGGTGCCGGTCCGCAAAATGGCATGGGCGGCGGTATGGGCGGAATGATGGATGGCATGATGGAGAAAATGGGTGCGCCCAAGCCCAAGGACCTCTACCCGTCCTTGATGGAGCTGCCTGACCTGCCGATAGAGCGTCGGGGCGAACTTGAGCAGGAAGCTCATGGCCGAATGATCGCCGGAACTCGCTTGTTGGGCGAAGGCTTTGAGGAGTTATCTCGTTCTGCTGCCGGCGATGACTTTGCGGCGATGCAGTCTGCCACGGCCAAGATTCGCGAAGGCTTGAGCGACTTTGAAAGCGGGCTGGCCGCACATCGTGCCTTGCGAGAAGGGAAGGCACCGCGAGACGTCGCTTTGCAGTGGTTCAAACGCGAACTGAACATCGACGACTCGGTCAATGTAGCCCGATCTCAGGCACTACTCTGGGGAATGTCGCCGTTTCATGCCAGCGTGATGGTTGTCTTAATCGCGTTTGCGGTCGCCATGATCTGGATGTACTTCTTCAAGATGCGACGCGCGGCGTCACTGCTGGAAAAGCTGTCCACTCCAAACGCCATCGCCGAAGGTGTCGGAGTCCAAAGCGGGTCCGGTCGTACAGCCCCATCGACCGAGAGTGCCTCGTCAGTCGAAACGACGCCTAAACAAACGGCAACTCAACTTTCAGAACCTGCTGATTGTTGTGCGACCGGCGACGGCTGTCCTACCGAAGCTCCCGCCGACGGGATTGATTCCAGCGGGTTGATTCCAGTCGCCAAGAAAAATCTCTGTCGACTACGAGTCGCAAAGATCACGCAGGAAACCGCAGACGTGAAAACCATTCGCCTTGTGGCCTGCCACGGCGGTCGAATTCCGTTTAACTACCTACCCGGCCAGTTTCTGACTTTTACGCTGCCGGTTGGCGAAAAACCGATACGACGCAGCTACACAATTTCGTCGGCTCCAACCCAAGCATACTACTGTGAAGTCACCGTCAAACGAGAAGATAAGGGTGCGGGGTCACGGTACCTCTGCGATGAACTTAAAGTCGGTGACACACTGGAAGTTAAAGCCCCCAGCGGGCGGTTTACGTTCACAGGCGAGGAGTCGGACAGGGTGGTGCTGATCGCTGGTGGAGTTGGAATTACGCCGATGATGAGTGTCACGCGAGCGCTAACAGATATGTGCTGGCCCGGTGAGATTCACTTCATCGTCGCCTGCCGCGATCCAAAGCACTTTATCTTCGAGTCAGAAATCAAACGGCTTGAAGAACGATACGACAACCTGCACGTTCACGTTGCCATGAGTCGCATTGATCAGGAAATCAACGGCTATCGCAAGGGAAGACTTACTAAGGAATTGCTGGCCGAGTGGGTGCCGGATATAGCATCACATCGAGTTCACATCTGTGGCGCTCCAGCGATGATGGACGCCACCAAAGCCATGCTGTCCAAACTCGGTGTTCCGGTTGAGAACATCCATACAGAGAACTTCGGTTCCACGCAAAAGCCCAAGGCTAAAGTTGCCAAGGGTCAGGAAGCCCATGAGCCGAAGGCGACGGGAGCCAAAATCACGTTCGCGAAGTCTGATAAGTCCACTGAACTTTTGGCCGATGAAACGCTTCTCGAAGCGGCTGAGCGAGTCGGAGTAGGCATCGACTATTCCTGCCGTGTCGGGACGTGCGGCATTTGCCTCGCGAAGTTGCTCTCCGGCGATGTGACGATGGAAGTCGATGACGGCTTGGAGCCGGAAGACCGCAAAGCTGGCATGATTCTGTGTTGCCAAGCGAAAGCGAAGCAAGACGTGAGCATCGAAGCGTGATGTTGGAGAAGCCGATTCGATGAAAGAGAAGGAAAAGATCGTCGTCACGGGCTTGGTCATGCTGATGTTGCTTGCATGGCTTGGCTTTCCGCTGCACCACGCTCATCGGTTTGCAGGGAGTTTCTGGGGAGGAGTCTTCGGAGTAACCGGAGCGGCCCTGATGCTCGTTCCGTTGGCCTACCTAATCGTCAAGCGAAACAAGAAACTCAAGCAGACCGTCACCAAACACGTTTCGATGCGAACGCTGTTGGCTTGGCACATTTACGCGGGAGTGCTTGGTCCGATTTTGGTCATCATTCACAGCGGACATAAATACGAAAGCGTCGTAGGTATTGCGCTGACGGCAATGACCCTGCTGGTCGTCGTGAGTGGGTTCATCGGACGCTACCTGATGTCTGGTTTCGCCAAGGAAATTCGCGAGAGGAAGGCGATGTTGACGGAATTGCAAACAGCCTATGATGAAGCCAGTGTTGCTGTCGGGTCCAATCCGGAGGCGGCAAATACCCTGCGGCCGTTCTCTGGATTCTTTAGCCGCTTGATGGCTGGCTTCTTCTTGTCGGAACCGACTACGGAGCCGTCGGTTGCCAAAGCCAATTCGATCACGCTGGTCCGTCTGGCTGAGTCCATAGCAGACGTGGAATATGCGATTCGGACTCACGAAGATTTCAAAACGTGGTTCGGCAAGTGGCTGAAGTTTCACATTGCCATTTCGTTCATCCTGTACGGGTTGATGTTTATCCATGTCAATTACGCCGTCTACTTCGGCTTGCGTTGGTTCGAGTAGAAGGAAATCGGATGATTCGCTGGACAATCGTTACTCTTGTTCTCATCACCGCGGCAATTGCCTACGGAGCCGGTTGGATTCCGAACGAAGCGAAGGAGTTTGCTGCGCATTCGATGCATCAAGCCGTCAATCCCGGCGATCTCTCGGCGGCTCACGCAAGTCTGGCGAACAACTGCCAAGCCTGTCACACACCCGTGAAGGGAGTCGATACGGCAAAGTGCATCCTGTGTCACGCGAACAACGAATCGATCCTACAAAGGCAACCAACTGCGTTTCATTCGAGTGTCAATACATGTAAGGAGTGTCATCTCGAACATCGAGGCCTCGACGCGAAGTTGTCGCAAATGGACCACTCGTTGCTGACCGGCATCGGAATGAAACAGATGCAGAAGGCTGAGTCCGGTAGCGAAGAACTGGCGGCCTACTTACGGCTCAGCGAGAAGCTGGAGACAAGTATTGCCCCACATTCGCGGATCGGACTTGAAGAATCCGTTCTGGATTGTGCCTCCTGTCACTCGAACGATGATCGACACCAAAGCCTGTTTGGGGCGAATTGTGCTCAGTGCCATGCAACCGACCGCTGGACGATACCGGAGTACAAACACCCGTCAGCCAAGTCGAATGATTGTAGCCAATGTCATCAGGCTCCGCCGAGCCACTACATGATGCACTTCAACATGATCTCCGCCCGTGTGGCGGGCAAGCCGCACGCCAGAGTCGATCAGTGCAGCCAATGCCACCAGACAACATCGTGGAACGACATCAAACGAGTCGGCTGGTACAAGCATCATTGAGGAGACCATGAGCTATGCCTGAAACCACCACCATCGTTGAACATAACGTCATCTTGATTGTCGGCTGGGTGAAGCTGGCGATTGAAGTGTTCGGGGCGACGCTGGTGACGATTGGCGTGTGTGTGGCAATCGTTCACTGGATTCGCACGGTTAGGAGTGGAAAGGAGCAAGACTTCGCCCAGACACGGCTTATTCTCGCTCGATACCTTTCGTTGGCTCTTGAATTCCAACTTGGGGCGGACATTCTCGGGACAGCGGTGTCGCCAAGCTGGGACCACATTGGAAAGCTTGCGGCCGTAGCTGTCATCCGCACCGGCTTGAACTACTTCCTCATGATGGAAATGAAGGCTCAGGCCCCAACAAACAACGACTTAGCGAAGTCGAGGCTAATTGAAGCAAGGCCGACAGAGGCCGAGCCATGATGCGGCTGGCTTCGTGGCGTCAAGCGTCTGTCGTGCTATTGCTTGGGCTGCGCAGTGAAGAAACGAGGAAACTGAGCATCTAATGTGAGAACGAAACTAGGGAGACTTGTATGAAACACTTTTTGCACATGCTGATCGGTTGCGGCCTGCCGATGCTGCTGATTTTTGTCTTGCCACTATTCGGCGTCAGCGAAGGAATCACGTTGACCGTATTCATCGTCCTGATGCTCGTGTGTCATCTGTTGATGATGCGAGGACACATGACCGCTCATTCAGAACAACAATCCAAGCATCAGGAGCACCGCCGTGAACAGACTTAGCATTCCCCGATTTGGTTTTGCGGTTGGCGTTGCCTGTGCGATTGCCTACGTGGGTTGCGTTTTCGTGATGCTGACCGTACCGCAGGATGTGGCGATCCGCTTCTTTAACAGCCTGATGCACGGCGTCGATGTGACGACGATCATGCGGTGGGACATGCCGTGGTGGGAAACAGTCCTCGGCGTAGTCGAAATTTTCGCCCTTGGATGGTTGTTCGGAGCCTTGATTGCGGGCTGTTATAACTGCTGTGAAAAGTCAGCTTCAAAGCCCGGTCGTTGACGCGCGGCAGTTTCCCGAGCAGAGTGGTCGCGCAGCAGGCAGCGGCAGCGGGGACTCATTCCCGTGCAGCTTGGTGCCGTGATACCCTGGCGCGGTATTTGCCATTTGAAATAGCGACAGACGAAACGCACTGGAAATCAGGAGGTAATCTCACACCGTGGGCGATTCAGAAGAAACCGGAAAGTACGAAGAGAACAGCCTGTCTTTGACGGGATCGGTCGCGATGGGTACCGGTGTCATGATCGGGGCAGGAATCTTTGCGCTGACCGGGCAAGTTGCCGAACAAGCAGGAGGACTGTTTCCGTTGGCGTTTCTGGCGGCGGCGATCGTGGCAGGATTCAGCGCCTATAGCTATGTGAAGATGGCCGAACAGTATCCGTCGGCGGGTGGAATCGCCATGTTCCTGATGAAAGCCTACGGCAAAGGAACTGTGACGGCAGGCATGGCGTTGCTGATGTACTTTTCGATGGTCATCAATGAGAGCCTCGTGGCGAGGACGTTCGGAACTTACACGCTGCAATTGTTTGATGCGAAGGACAATGCCTTTTTGGTGCCTGCGCTTGGCGTGGGGCTGCTCGTGGCTGCGTTTATCGTGAACATCCTTGGCAACAAGTTCATCGGTACCTTCTCGACATTTACGGCCGTCATTAAGATCGTTGGAATCCTCATCTTTGCCGGTGCGGGACTATGGGTTTCGGGTCTGACTTTTGAAAGCGTGGGAGTTACAGAGCGAACATCGGCTGGCAGCTTTCTCTCTGCTACCGCTCTGGCGCTATTGGCCTACAAAGGTTTCACGACGATTACGAATAGCGGCTCGGAGATCACACACCCGAACAAGAACATTGGTCGTTCGATCATTATTTCGCTATCGATGTGTCTGGTTGTTTATTTGCTCGTTGGACTCGCCGTCGCGGGAAATTTATCCACCTCAGAAATCATAGAGAGCCGCGACTACGCGTTAGCCGAAGCAGCTCGACCGGCGTTCGGTAAATGGGGGACCTACTTCACGGTTGGACTTGCGATTGTGGCCACGATATCGGGTCTGATCGCTAGTACGTTTGCCGTGTCACGAATGCTCGCGATGCTAAGCGAAATGAAGCTCGTTCCACACAAACACTTCGGCATGCCCGGCGACATCCAAAAACACACGCTTGTCTATACGGTCGTATTTGCGATTTCACTGACGATCTTATTTGACCTCTCGCGAATCGCATCTCTAGGAGCCATCTTCTACATCGTGATGGATATTGCGGTGCACTGGGGTGTGCTCAGGCACGTGCACGAGAAAGTTAAGGCGAACCGATGGGTGCCAATCACGGCCATCGTGCTGGACGTGGCCATCTTGGGAGCATTTCTCTGGCTGAAGGCTACCAGCGACATGCTGGTGATATGGGTGGCCTTCGGCGGCATGGTGGTCATATTCGTTGGAGAGCGGGTGTTCCTGAGCTGGAAGGATGACGATCAGGAGGCTCACTCCGACGGCAACCGAGAATAAGCAGCCTCCCGGGTGTACGGGCATGCCACTCTTCTCAGGTCACGATTCACGCGATTGGACCTCAAGGAATGAAGACGCACGCGGGGTCCTTGCTGGGTTGTTGAGCTTATCCAAGCGAGCGTCGTCATGACAACAGGTTCTTCGCCGCTCTTGTTGATGGATGCGCCAGCAAGGTGATGTGGCTCGAAGTTGTTTTTCGTTGAGAGCCGACAGTCCCGCTGGTCGGCCTGTCAACTTGGTTTTGCAGTCGTCGATTAGCATGGCGACCCCGCTAGGTGTGAGTTCCTGACCATCGACCATACAACCTCGACGCGTGGTGTAGTTAATAGAGAAGCGTCAGGTTAAGTGTCTGCGATTGACTCCAAGTTGGGCCTACGACTCTTCATTGGGTCCAGCTTATCGCGTCCCGGGAGAACATGGCGTTTGAGTGCATGATGAAATCTCGGCGACCTGGGTGAGGATCCCGGCGATGGGCAATAGAGCTTGTTCGGTCAATCGAACTACGCATCCTTGGCGAATCTTGGGTCGTCGATCCCAAGTTTGAGCTTCCATTCCATGGCCCAGCAATACAAGACTGGGACGACAAGCATCGTCATAATTTCGATACTCATGCCGCCAAAACTGGGGATTGCCATCGGCACCATGATGTCACTACCGCGTCCGGTAGAAGTTAAGACCGGGATCAACGCCAGCAGCGTTGTGGCGGTTGTCATCAGGCAGGGACGAACACGTCGCATGCCGGCAGTCACAGTTGCTTCGCGGGCATGCTTGGCGTTGGCGATCCGGTCTTTGCGAAAACTCTCGTCGAGGTAAGAAGCGATCACCACTCCGTCGTCGCTCGCGATCCCAAACAGGGCAAGAAAACCAACCCAGACAGCCACACTGAGGTTTATTGTGTGTACTTGAAACAACGCCCTCATATTCGTCCCAAAAACCTCGAAATCTAAGAACCATTCCGTGCCGTAGAGCCACAGCATGATAAATCCACCGGCCCATGCAATCAGGATGCCACTGAATACAAGCGAAGTCGTGATGACGGATTTGAACTGGAAGTAAAGAATCAAGAAGATAATGCCAAGGGCTAACGGAAGAACCACCATCAAAGTTTTCTGGGAGCGGAGCTGGTTTTCATAGTTTCCGGCGAACGAATAACTAACTCCTGCGGGCAAGACCAACTCTCCGCTCTGAATCTTTTCCTGCAAGAACGCCTGAGCATCTTCGACCACATCGACTTCGGCGTTTCCGGCCTTCATGTCAAACAGAACGTACCCGAGCAAGAAAGTGTCCTCGCTCTTAATGACTTGCGGACCACGTACGTATCGAATATCGGCCAATTGTTCGAGCGGAATTTGCTGGCCCATCGGTGTGGGGACAAGAATGCGCTCCAAGGACTCGGCGTCGTCTCGAAGTTCACGAGCGTAACGCACGCGCACCGGATAGCGCTCCCGGCCTTCTACCGTCGTCGTGATGCGGCGACCGCCGATTGCAACTTCAATGACATCTTGGACGCTACGAACATGCAGTCCGTACCGCTTGATTGCGTCGCGGTCGATGTCGATTTCCAAGTAGGGCTTGCCGACGATTCTGTCCGCGATCACTGCCGACGCTTGAACGGAAGGGACTTGCTTGAGTAATCCCTCGATCTGAAGAGCGACCCGCTCGATGGTTTCGAGGTCCGGGCCTTTGATCTTCATGCCCATTGGGGCACGCATACCGCTTTGTAGCATGACGATGCGCGCCGCGATTGGCTGCAGCTTCGGCGCGGAGGTAGTGCCGGGAATGTCTGCCGCCTCGGTGATCTTCTCCCATATGTCATTAGGCGACTTGATCTCTTCTCGCCACTGACGAAACGGGCGGCCGAGCGGGTCTTCAATCAATTCACCCAGCTCATCGCGTACATACTCACCGACCTTTTCGTCATAACGAAATTTCAGTCGGTTGCCATTTTGGTCTGTCTTGTATTCAGACTTGTAGGCGATAAAGGTCTCGATCATGGAGATCGGCGCCGGGTCGAGAGGGCTGTCGGCTCGACCAATCTTACCGACGACTGATTCGACTTCGGGAATCGATATTAGGAATTTGTTCTGCAGTTGCAGTACGTCCATCGCTTCGCCAATCGACGCGTGAGGCATCGTCGTCGGCATGTAGAGAAATGAGCCTTCGTCCAGTGGCGGCATAAACTCTTTGCCGAGCCCAGGGAAGGCGTTGCTGGCCGATTGCCAGGGGCGCGAATCGCGAATCGCCGATTCGGAGACACCGACCATCGAAATCGTCTTTGGAACGAACTTGAAAAGCTTATCAAACCCCTGCCATGAACAGGCGCCTAACAATAAGATCAGCGTGGGTAGCGTCAAGAACAGCAGCTTGTGATTGAGACACCACCTCAACAACGGCTCGTAGATGAAACGCTGGAACACGGTAAAGAAACCGAGTAGTCCGCCAATAAGCAGTCCCACGAATAGGAAGTTCCGCAACAGTCCCTTCTGAGGCCCAAGCGGTAGCCAGTGTTCAGTCAGCAAGACCCCAACAACTAAGACGGCGACTGCACTGGCGGAGTACGGAGCGAACTTGTGATAGGCAGCGGGAATCTTTTCCTCCATCAGTTTGAATAGACCTAAGCCAGCTACGATGGCACCAACCCACCATGTGACGAAGAACATGGCCAGCACTCCGGCAGCGACTAGAGCCATCATCATGTACCTGCGAAGCACGCCTGATTTTATTCGGCCTCCCATCAGAATATGAGCTGCGGGAGGAATAATCGTCAAGGCAACGATGACGGATGCCGCTAGTGCAAATGTTTTAGTAAATGCGAGCGGTCGAAATAGCTTGCCTTCGGCGGCAATCATTGTGAACACTGGAAGAAAGCTGACGACCGTTGTCGACACAGCGGTTAGCACTGCACCCGCGACCTCATGGGATGCCCGGAAGATCACGTGACCGCGATCCTCGTTCGGATCAGCTTCATCCAAATGCTTGAGAATGTTCTCGCATACAATGATTCCCATATCGACCATTGTGCCAATCGCAATCGCGATACCCGAGAGAGCAACGATATTGGCGTCCACACCAAACGTCTTCATCGCAATGAAAACCATCAGCACGGCTAAGGGAAGCAACGCGCTAATCAGTATCGAGCTTCGCAAATGCATCACCATCACGAGGATGACGATGATCGTAACGAGAATCTCTTCGCTGAGAGCCGTATTGAGCGTGCCTAGTGTTTCGTAGATGACGCCGGTGCGGTCATAGAAAGGAACAACACGAACTTGGCTCGTAGTGATCCAGTGTGGCCACTGGTCTCTCGGTGTGCCTCGCAAATGTTTGACCCAAGAGTCATATTGCTGAGAAGTCGTGGTGATGAGTGGTAGGTCAAAAGACTTGGCGTAGGCCTCTACTTCAGCGATTGTCGTCTGCGTGTAGTCAATGACGACCTTGCTCGGAAGGCCCGGCGAGACCTCTTCAATCTTCTTCTTGACGTTCTTGATCGCTTCGAGTGGATTGAATCCGTAGCGAACGACCGTCACGCCGCCAACTGCCTCAGCGCCCGCCTTATCCAATGCGCCGCGTCGCAACGCCGGACCAAGAGTGACGTTTCCAATGTCCTTGATCGTAATCGGAACATTGTCGGTGACCCTGACGACGGCTTTCTCAATGTCTTCCACTCGCTCAATAAAGCCCAGACCGCGAATCACGTATTCGGCTTTGTTGAGTTCGATCGTTCTCGCACCGACGTCGACATTCGACATGCGAACCGACTGAAACACGTCGGCCAACGAGACCTGGGCGGCTCGCATCGCATCAGGGTCAACGTCGATTTGGTACTCCTGAACGAAGCCGCCAATGGACGCGACTTCGCTGACGCCTTCCGCAGACGCGATTGCGTAGCGGACGTACCAGTCCTGTATCGTTCGCAGCTCATGCAGATCCCACCCGCCAGTTGGATTTCCATCGGGGTCTTGTCCTTCGAGCGTGTACCAGAGAATTTGGCCGAGTGCAGTGGCATCCGGACCCAAGGTCGGTTGCACACCTTCAGGGAGCGTACCGGCAGGCAGGCTGTTGAGCTTCTCAAGGACTCTTGAGCGGGACCAATAGAATTCGGCCTTCTCGTTAAAAATCACGTAGATCGTCGAGAAGCCAAACATCGAATAGCTGCGAATTGTCTTAACTTCGGGGATGCCCAGTAGTGCAACTGTCATCGGATAACCGATTTGGTCTTCCACATCCTGCGGGCTACGCCCCATCCATTCAGTGAAAACAATCTGCTGGTTTTCGCCAATGTCAGGAATCGCATCGACGGGCACGGGATCACGAGGGAGACTACCGACTTGCCAATCGAACGGGGCGACCATGATGCCCCAGCCTACAATCGCTAATACGAGAAGAAAGACAACCAGCTTGTTTTGCAGGCAAAACCAAATGACGGCGCCGAGGATCGTGCGGCGACCGATTTCGATATCGGGGGCCATGCCATTGGAAGTATTAGTCATCACAACCGTGAGTTCTCGATGCTATTCTTGAAGAAGTGCTGCGGTTCTGGACTGAACCGCACGAAGTTTTCTTACTCTCGATTGTGCCCGGCGTGCTCTTCGGGTGGAGGCTCTTGATCAGCAAGCGGCGCGACCTTATCGGCACACTTCAGCATTGATGCACCGTAGTAAGGATTGCGAACGGCGGCGTCGGTTTGAATCCAACTTGCACCACGTCCATCGAAAGCCATCGGGCAATGCAACTCATAGAGTTGATCGCTATTCGGCAGGCCGAAAGTGCGTTGCAGCGTCAGCAACTCCTCCGACAGAAGAGCAAAAGCCGAACGGAGGGATTCGAGGTCGTTGGCCGTCGCCAAACGGGCAGTAATTGTCGACAAGCTGCTCAATTCGGCCGTCCAACGTTCAGCCGCCTTTCCGTCGAGTGATTGGGAATTCAGGGAACTTACCGCTTGGTGAAGGCCGGAGATCGCGGCCGCCGCAGCACGTGCGTCATCAGCCGCCAGAGCGTTGGAGATTGCAAGGTATGGGCGAACAATCTGGCTCAACTGATTGCGAAACTCAGCCGGAATATCGAGACTTTGTTCTTCCATCTGATGTTGTCCGTGCGACAATCCAAACATTGCCTGAAGCCGCTCGGTGTGACGCTTCGTGACCAAGTAGATGCGATCCGCATCTTGTAACGAGTCTATTTCTTTGCCTTCCACGGCATCGTTTCTTAGCAGCATCTCAAACTCTTCGAGTTGGGCGCGCATGTCACCAGACAATAGACCTTCGTCTAATGAAGACACGGCCGTGCCAAGCTGTGAGTAGGCATTGCGAATCGCTTGCAGCTCCGCCTCTTCAATTGCCTCACCAACGAAAGCCACGGATCCCAAGACTTGATGCAACTGCGCTTGCAACGCGGGTGGGAGTGACATACCGGGCGGCCCCGCCATTTGCATCGACTCGCCATTAGCGGTCGGCTCCGAATCGACGCCGTGGTTGTGGCCGCCACCTCCCCCGCCGCCTTCGGGCGTCATCATTGAGGGCTTTGCGGAAATCTGCAGGGCACTGTCGAGCTTGAAAGTGCCGTTAGTAACAATCAGCTCACCTTCTTCAAGCCCCGATTTGACGAGGTAGTAGTCGCCGGCACGCGGGCCAAGCACAATCTCTCGGCCTTCGTAGGTTGGCTCTGGCGCATCGGGAACCTGGACATAGACGATGGCCCTCGTTCCTGTTAGCAACGCCGCCGAAACGGGAATTACCAATGGCTTGGCAGTGTCGCTGGGTTCGGCTGTAACGTAGCCCAGCGTCTCCGCTCGAACCAATGGCATCCCGCAGATGTCGCAATTTCCTGGTCCATCTTTCACGATTTCTGGGTGCATTGGGCTGATCCATTTTCCCGCCAGCGACGCATCAAGCACTCGACCGCCAGCAGCAATCTTTGAGCGAACGATCGCTCGCACAAACATTTCGGGTTTCAGCCGACCATCCTTGTTGGATACGTTGACTCGTACCTTGACCGTCCGCGTTGCAGCGTTGAGAACCGGATCAATGAAGGCGATTCGCCCATGGAAGACGTCACCGGGATAGGCTTCTGTGGTGAATTCGACGTCCTGCCCATAACGCAGCCAAGGCAGGTCAGACTCGTAAGCATCCAACTGCACCCATAATTGCGTCAAGTCAGCTACCGAATAGATTCTGTCACCGGTGCGAACTCGATCACCTTCCTGCCTGAGCTTCGCAATTACGATGCCGCTTACAGGCGAGTAAATCGTAAGATGATCACTCGGACGGGCCCGCTGCTCAATCTCTTGAATCTGCTTGTCAGTGATCCCCAGCAGTCGCAACTTTTCGCGAGCCGACTCGGCCAAGTCAACAGACGGCGTGAAGCGAGTTGAGCTTGGTCGCTCGGATTGATACTTCAGCGACTGGATAAGCTCTTCCTGCGCGGAGTAAAGTTCTTCGCTGTAAATCGACACCATGTGGTCGCCCTTGTCGACTTGCACACCCGTGAAATCGACGAAAAGGCGATCTAACCGGCCCGATACCCATGCGGTAATGTGGGCCAAACGAGTTTCGTCGTATTCTACCTTTCCAACCATTCGCACTTCCGCGGTGACGTAGCGATGAGCAACCGGGACCGTTTCGATATTCATCAGCTTTCTTACATCAGGACTGATCGAAACGGTGCGGATGCCACCGACGGACTTCTTAACGGGAACCAAATCCATACCGCAAATTGGGCAACTACCCGGTCCATCACGACGAATTTGCGGATGCATTGAGCAGGTCCAGATGCTTGGCGAGTCCTTTGGTGCGGAAACGCCTGGCTCCGACGCTGAGGTCCCGTCTGTTGGCGCTCCGCGAAAGCTCCAGGCCAAAGCGAATCCCAATGCAAGGAAACAAACGGCCTGTACGACCAAGAGTTTCCAGCGGTGCTCGGCAATGAGTTTCGACAGAAGTCCTGACTTGCGATCTACATTCACGCTGCTACCCTCTTCCCTCTTGATATCCAGGACTTCTAAGAACGCCGACCCGTTTCCGCAAGTGGCATTCGCACAACGACTCCGAGTTTGTTGACAATCTGCTGAACCCCTTCCATCAGTTTACCGATTTCCTGTGCCCGCTGCTTAATGTAGTACGAAGCAACACGGCCGCGTAGAACCAGCACGCGACCGTGTTCGGTGAAATCGATTTCGAGCTTACCTAGTTCAGCATACCCGCTACTTTGGAACATGGCCGCTAACACACGCTGCTTGTTGTCCATCGGACCAAACTACCTGCGGCCGCGTTCAGTTGGCGAATACTTCCAAGCCTTCCTGCCGAGTGCATCAGTAACTTCGCGAGCCGGGGTGAAGTCTCACATCCGGAGGACTCGCGCGGCGATTGGCAGAATTGCGACGGACGCCCCGCTCGGGAGCCAGAATGGCAGCCGGCTCATACGAAAACCTCCGGTAGGTCACGTTGGGCACTTTCTGACAGGGGGACGCGGATGTATCGACCTGCACAGCCGCTGGCTCCTCTATGTTTTGTGCGTCAGCGGTGTCTCCAGGAGTTGGCTCGTAGGAGAAACTGCGGTAGCTATCGACAGCTTGAGGACTTTCTGTTTGATAGAGCCGTGCCTGCGGAACCATCGTTCTTTGAACCACACGTGTAGATGCACGATTAGAACCCGAATTCCAGAACCCTTTCCCAAACTCGCCGCGTGCCTTAGCGCCGGCGTCACGTTGCGCGAGCGCGTCGGAACTCAGTAACATCCCCATGACCGCGGCCGCCGTTAGAACTGTCTTGAACATCTTCCGCCTCCTGGCCCTTGCGAGCCGCAAAATGTGTGGCATCCTGCTTAGAAACAGCGGTGGCCGCCTCCCACCGCTCCAACTTGCCTCTTCTACCCTGTTTGATGCATGACGGATGGCTTTTCTTCACTGATGCCAACACGATTTCTAGGAACTGCTTGAGCCGTTTGTGTGGAGCATAGGCGTACACGAGCATTGCCTGATTCCTTTGCAAAGTTTGCCAGATTTGGAGGCAGTCCTTGGCCTACGCGAGGCGGATTCGTGAGTGCCACTACGAGCCATCGATCCACTGATTTCCCCACAATGTTGCCGTTTCAAGGTTCGCTAGCCAGGATCTCGTAGAGACAGGTCCAGATTTGGCGCGGGATTTGATTCTACGTGCATATCCCGTTTCCATCGGCTCACTTCAATCTGCGATTGGCAGCGTCGGCGGCCGCACAACCTCGCACCTTCCTCCTGGATCGCTGCTCTATGCGGATACTCTCAAGGCGGACCCTAGTGTCGCAATTCGCTGCGATGGCCCTCGGGGCGACAGCATTCGCTACCGAGTCTGGGGCGGCGACTCGCAACGCGTTCACAGCGACTGCGCCAAGCTTCCTAGTCCGATCGTTCAAAGACGGACCTGATGCTGCGGAGGTAATCGGGAAGTCTGTGGAATTGCGGCGGAAAGCTCACGAGCTTTGGATGCCGGAGAAAACTTGGGCTTCATGGCAGCCACGATGTGAGATTGTCCTTCATTCAAATCGCTCCAGCTACCTCCGCTACGTGGGACCTTCCGGCTCTAAGACATCGGGAGCAAGCCTGATTGAGAGGAGTGGTGACGGCATTGCAAAGCGCCGGATCGACTTGCTCGTTGATCAAGCAGGAGGGTATTCCGCACTTGCGCACGAGTTGACGCACGTTGTGCTTGCCGACTGGTTCGGGGGCCGTCAGCCACCGCCTTGGGTTGACGAAGGGATCGCAACGCTTGCCGACTCCGAGGAAAAGCAGTCTCTCCATTGCCGCGATTGTCGGCGGGCATTGGCGAACGGGAGCGCGATGCAATTGGTGGAACTGGTGGAGCTTCGGAAGCTGTCATCCCGTGACCAAGCCGCGGCGTTTTACGGTCAAAGCCTGTCGCTAGTGAGTTATCTTTCGGCGTGTGACAAGCCGGAGAAACTTTTGCCTTTTGTCGATCTGGCAACGGCGAGCGGATACGACAGCGCCATTCGTGAGGTCTACGGGATCGATGGGATAGGAGCCCTACATCGGCTTTGGCTAAATCATGAACTTTCCAACGCCCGGAGTGCGACCTTGCAGGCGTTTGAGCGGCGGTAGAACAGTGGTCAATCGAGAAGGGTGCAACCTACCCGTTTGATGGCTGATTAAAATCGGCCACAATCCGCGTCACTTCTTCTAGGTCACGCACGCCAATAATCGTGATGTGTCGCTTATCCTGCCGCCAACTTGCTGCCAACTTGCCGTTCAACTGCACGACGCTGGTTGGCACTCCGTCGCAAAGGCACTCGATACGTGACCGACTTCCGAACCAGATTGGCTGGGGCTCTAGATGCTCCAATACCGTCATTACGCCACCGTCGGATCGACGACAGACCGAAAGTGTGCACTGACAGCAAGGCATGTCGAGTGCGTACATCTCCTCGACGGTCACGCCGGCGCGACCTTCCAAACGCAACGGTTGGTAACCGAATCTTTTCTCAACCTCATCAGGTGTGACCGGCTGCCCGTCATAGGTGGCGACTAGAGCCTGATGCGCCTGCTCGGGATCAACGGCGAATTTTGCCAAGTAGATGTCGAAATTGGCAGCCATCGATTCATGCCCGTGTTCTCCCGATAGGTTGTGGGAAGCCCAGAAACCCGCGCCTAACAATAGAAGGACTGATGCTGCGAGGGCCCATATTTTAGAAGGCAGCCTCCACCACGGGGCCCGATACTCCAATTCTACCGATGGTTTATGTTCTTGCCGCAACGCGGAATCGACGCCTCTCCACAAATCCGAGGGAGGTGTCGGATCAACAAGCAATCGTGTCTGGTGAGAAAGGGACTTGGCAAAAACAACGCTTTCCGCACAAGCCGGACACGTCTTTAGGTGACTGTCGATCAGTTCACGCTGCGAAGCAGGTAGTTCATTGTCTATGAAGGCTGACAATCGCTCTTGTAGTTCTGAACAATTCATCGTCATGGACCCCAGCCAAGTTGCGTTAGACGCTGCTGCAATTCCCGGCGAGCGCGGTTAAGGCGCGAGCCTACCGTCCCTTCTGGAATATCGAGCACGTCAGCAATAGCGTTATAGGGCAATTCCTCAACCTCGCGAAGGAGAAAGATCGTTCGCAGCTCTACCTCAAGGTCAGCGAGGGCTGCTTCCAGCACCTCTGCTAAGTCAGACCTACTCTCGTGCGACTCCACGTGATCGATCGGTTCGTATTCCAACGTCTGTGTTTTCTTTCGATTCCTTCGTCGAAGGTGCTGTAATGCCTCATTGACTGCCAAGCGATAGATCCACGTGCTCAATCGCGAACGTCCGGAGAATTTTCCGAGTTGTCGGTAGACCTGTAGGTACACTTGCTGCGTAACGTCCGCCGCGTCCTGCTCGCCGACCATTCTGGCCATCAGCCGGAAGATACGACCATGGCTCTCGTCGAATAGCTGTTGCTGTGCGCAACGGTCTCCCTGCTGGCAAGCGGCAACGAGTTTGGCGTCCGTTGGATCCATGCTTCATGCAATTCGGCGCTCCTGCACTCTTTATGATGCAGCCAGGAGCAGCTTTCTTCGCGACAATTCCAGTCGAGGAGGTCAACCGGCGGGTCCGCAACCATTGCGAACAGCGTCTGGGGACTCAGGGTCGCTAGTTTAGCAGTTTTGGTCGCGGGCTTGCAGTGGCGTATCGCGGGGCTCCGGACCCGGAGATACCAAAGCGTCGAACCGTTGGTCTGACTGCGCAGTTTCTAAGAAACACGTGAAGAAACTGCTCGGACAGGGCATCAGAAAGGGCGTAGGCGGGAGGAGTTGCCAAGAGTGACAGTTCTGAGACTCGCCATCCACGCAATCGCTCGAAGCAACGCTGACCCCTGCACTTGGGACCAAAGTTTCCGAGCGATTCTTCTGAGGAGGTATTGAGCCATGTTTTACGATCGAAAGAGGATGCTGAACCTAGGGGTGATTGTTCTCACTGCTGCCGTCGCGGCAGGGCCCGCAATTGCTCTTGGCCAGAGCAAGAGCCCAGGTGGAGTTACGGGGGGAGATCGTTTGCGTCCCGGAAGTTCAGCTAATCAACGTGTGTCAAGAAACGTGCGGCATGCTCGCGACTACTCACGGGACATCTACCAGTATTCGCGAACTCCCCGGTCTATTCAGCCGAGCGTTGCCAAGTCTGAGGCGGAGGAATTAGGACGCAACATCACTAGCGCACAAAAGGAACTCGGCGTTGTCCGCGAAGAAGTCGGCAGCGATCCCGCCGCGGCGGCAACACTAAGGTCAATCGATCAACATCTTGCCGCCGCCGAGAAGCAGCACGCGATGCTTTTCGAGGAATGCTGCAAAGAGTCAGTCGACGGCCTAGCTTGTATGAAGCACTGCAATCAGATTCTGCTGCAACTAGACAAAGCCCAGGCGGAACATGATGCGTTGATGCGATCGATGGAAATAAAAGAGATGACTTCGGAATAAACGTGTTTGCCGTTTCGCTCAACGCAAGGACAACACCAAAGAGCCCGCGCTGGTTCATTTCGCATATGCCAGCGCGGGCTACCTAACTCGTCATTTCAAGGTGCAATCATCATGAAGCGACAGATGTTGGTTTTGTGGCTGCTGTCTTTGTGGATGAGCCCCCATGAAGTACATGCCTAAGCATGTATGTGAGCAGCTGAAGGGATAGCGAGGGCTGTCAAAGTTTTTGTCTCGCCTTCGAAGACGAATAGTGGATTATTGTGCTTCGGCTGTACGAGGCCCAGTGGTGTTTTGGTGAATAAAAAAAGTAGGAAGACGAAGACGATGAGAATTCGAACGATGACGATGGTGTTGGTGACCGTGGCGTTGACAGGCCAGTCCGTCCGGGCACACGAAGAAGATCACCAGACGGAGGATCAGCTACGACGCGAACAATTGCGTATCGCCGTTCAGGAGATCTGCCCGATCTCGGGCGAAAAGCTTGGCGCGATGGGGACGCCAATCAAGGTAGCGGCCGGCGATTCCAAAGAAGAGGTCTACCTCTGCTGCGAGGGATGCACAAATGGAAAGATCGATCAGAAGCTCTGGGGAACAATTCACCGCAGTATCGCTAAAGCGCAGGGGAAGTGCCCTATTTCAAAGAAGGACCTTCCGAGGAAGCCAAAGTCGACAGTAGTCGAAGGCCAGGTCATCTATGTCGCTCGTCCTGCAAGCATTGAGGAGGTTCAGGCAGAACCAGAGGCAGCCCTCCTCCAAGTTGACGAGTTCTACGCGTCCTACATCAAAGAGAAGAAACAGCGGGAGAAAAAAGAGGAGAAATGAGAGCACAATTGATGCCATCCGCTAGTATTTTTTGGAGAAGACTCGTGTCGTCCCGCCCTCATGGTCGGGACTCGCGATGCACGACTAATCTTTTATCGAGGATCGTTATGAAATGCGTGATTATTTTGGCTGTTGCTGTCTTGTCGTTGGGCGTCTATGGATGCAGCACATCAGAGGACTCCACGACGCCGGCTCCATCAAGCTCTCCTTCTGCCCAAGACGGTAGCAGCGCTCATGCGGATCATGAACACGGAAACCATGTCGACGAGGGCGATAACGGTGTGACTGGCATGGAGAAAATGAAAGCTGAGTTGGCAAATCTCTCGCCAGCAGACGCCACCTCAGCTGAGAAGCAGCACATTTGCCCGGTAAGCGGTGAGATGCTCGGTACGATGGGCGCACCCATCAAGATCGATTTGAAGGGGCAAGAAGTATGGATCTGCTGTGACGGCTGCCGAGAGAAGCTGCTTGCAAACCCGGACGACTATCTGGCCAAGTTGAAGAACTGAGCGGCCATAGTAAAAGCATGTTGTAGGTTGCGCTATCTCGTTGCGGAAGGATCTACAGAATGTCTGACCTCACCACATTTGCCAGCCACGTTCAAGAGGTGGTCGACGACGCCTTCAGGATTCGTCGCTGGGAGCCGGGGGAGGCTCACAAGTACATGGCCAAGGTCGGCCAGCGGCGCGCCAAGTGGGAGGCCTTGGCTCGCCACCTGTGTCAGGATGTCGTTCGCCCGCGACTCACAACCGTAGCGATGTTGTTTCCGAACGCTACGATGTCTGATGAGCAACCGCCGCACTCGGTGACTTGCCTCTTCGAGTACTGCGACCGCTTTCCGGCGCTCGCAACTATCGAATTCTCCGTTGAACACGACGTGCGGTTTGAAAACGTTGTTCTCCACACGCGTACGCGCCTGATGCCGGTGTTTGTGTTGTTCAACGAGCAGGATAACCTGCCGCTGCCGCTGGACGGTGTGGATGACGAAGAAGTCGCCGATTGGGTCGAAGAGAGACTCCTAGAATTCATAGACACTTATCTACGGATCGATGCGGTTGGTGGGACATTGGGTGAGCTGTCTGCCATCGATCCTGTGTGCGGAATGCAGGTTCTTCAATCAGCGTCTGTAGCCACCGGCTCTTATTGTGGGCATCCTTACTTCTTCTGCTCGGAGGACTGCCTTGCTGAGTTTGAAAAGGATCCGACTGATTACGTTCAGGTCAAGACGATGTAGTAAGTCAGTGAATACGATGGAAGCCCATGGTGCAGGAGACTTTCACTCAAGACCGTGAACAAAAGAGTGCGTCCGCTCGTGCGCGGCAGAGGCCAACGATTCGTTCTCGTCTACTCTTGGCCGTCAATCTGCCGTTGGCCATGCTGGCGGCGGTATTCTTGGCCTACGACTATTCTCATGAGCTTGCCCGGCGAATCGATATCAAACGGGTCGCTTTGGAAGAAGAAGCCAAAACCCTCTTTCCAGCAGTTATCCGACTTAGTGGCCGCGGTCCAGAGAGCGTGCAAGATTTCATTGACGAGGTATGTGTACGAATGCAAGACGCAGAGTCTCCCGGCCACCACATCGCTGTTGAGAAAGAAGGCGATACATTTCAAGCATCAGCTCATCACCGCGATTCGAGAGAAATGCTGCTGGCGATGCAGGAGGCGGCGGAGTCCCCCCTCTATAGGGCTCCTCTGGGTAACGCGGAGTTGGTCGTGGGCGCTTACGCAAGCGAGGGAACTACGGTGTACGTTTCCGAATCATTGGAGAATTTACGCCGTTCGGCAACGGGGGATACCATGCGTCGTCTCGTAGGCTTCCTCTTCATGGCCACCGTCGCCGCCGCGGTTGTCAACATGGTGCTCTTCCGTGTGGTCAGCAGGCCCCTTCAGGTTCTCGTGGGAACGGTCAAGAAGATCGGAGAGGGCGACTTTCGTTTGCAATCCGATTCATTTCGAACCAACGAACTAGGGTACTTGGCGGACGAAATCAACTCCATGAGTCAATCATTGGCGGCGTCCGAGAAGACACGTCTGCTGCAAATGGCACAAGCCCGTGAGATCCAGCGCAATCTGTTGCCGAACGGGGTCGAGCCCGATGGTTTTGAGGTTGCGCAGCTATTTGAACCGGCAGAGGACGTGGGCGGCGATTTCTTCGACATACTCATGCTCTGCGATAGATCATGGTTGGTTTGTGTCGCCGATGTATCCGGGCACGGCATACCAGCGGCCATGAACGCCGCGATGCTGAAGACGCTCGTGATGCAAGCTGCAAAAACTCTCGTATCTCCGTCCCAGATACTGCAAGAAGCAAATCAGCAGTTCACCTCGATGAGCCTCGAAGGAGACTTTGCAACGGTCTTCATGCTCCGGATAGATCCCTGCGCGGGCCGCTTCAGCTACGCCAGCGCGGGACATGATCCCGGATGGCTGCTCACGGAAGGTACCAACCTAAAGCAACTGCCATCCACTGGGTTAATACTCGGGATAGACGAGGACGTCACCTGGGAAGAGCCGACCGGTGAATTTGCCGCAGGAGACAGGATGTTGATTGCCACAGATGGCGTTTGCGAGACCTCCGATTCCAGTGGGCGCCTGTTCGGACGAGATCGTATCGGCGAACTACTGGCTCATTACCGCGATGCTCCTGCAGATGGGGTGATCAATCTGCTGAATCAGGCGTTGAACGAGCACAGGGGTGCAGCTCGACAAACTGATGACGTGACCGCACTACTTATCGAAAGGAATCCTGGCAGCAACTGCTAACTGATGGCCGTACGTCGGTTTAGCTCACGATTTATTCAGACGCCTGATGATCTTTGGCGTCTGGAGGCGACGAGGGATTGATCAACTGCGGCGATGGGCCCGTGAGGTAGGGCTCTGCTGCACGTGAGTGACAGGGGCATCCGTTGTAGCTTTCGTAAGGTAGCGGACTGGGGGCGCAGTACTTGCAAGGAATGCGACATTGGTCGTACCAGTGATATGCAGGAGCGCATCCACCTGCCGCTGCTAGCGACAGCAGCAATAGCTTCACTGTAATTTGACGTATTCTCATTTTTTCGTCCCAAAAGTGAATGCAGACCCTCGTTCCAGGCCAAGAATTTCCTTCGCCTAATTCGCTTCGGTCGGCGCTGGCAGCTGGTTAGGCTCGCCGTCATTCTCATCGTCCACCTGCTGTGGCGGCGGGACGGTTTCGGCCGATTGGGGTAGCGGACCTCCTACAACACGTTCGAGCGATGCGGTTGTTTGCCGCAATGACGCTTCGAGACGGCGGTAGGAGACTTCGTAGCGAAGCAGCAATCTGAAGTTGTCGATAAGCTGCAGAAAGTCGACCTCACCGACAGAATAGGCGCGGTTGGAGACTTCCAGTGTCTGCCTCGCCTTAGGAAGTATGTCTTCGCGAAACAGGAGCAGCAGGTCTTGCTGACTTCGGGCCTTGGCGAACAGGTCTGCCACTTGTTCAAGCGTCGCGTCGCGCAAGGCGTCGTAGTCCCGAGCTGTCGCCACGGCGCTGGCCTCAGCAGATCGGACTGCCGAATCAAGACGTTTGCGATAAATCGGCAGGTTTACACCTGCTGTCAGGAGCACGGCGTCTTGTCCGTTGGCGACTGGGCTAATCCCAGCGCTGGCCGTATCAATCCAAGTAGCACCGAGCGTGACGTCCGGCACGTAATCCAGCCGGGCGAGCTGCGCCGCCCGGCGGTCACGCTCAAGAGCGGCGAGCTGAGCGTGTAACTCTGGCCTGGCTGCGACCGCGCGCCGCTCCAGCCACGCTAAGTCTTGCGGCGCCGCTTCGTTGGTTAGTCGATCAACGGCCCGCAAACGGGTTTGGGGCGATACGTGTAGCACTCGGGCAAGCCTTGCCTGAGTGCTGTCGAGCTGCTGGCGGAGGCGAATCAACTCGTTGGCGATGTTGGAAAGCTCCAACTCAGCCCGCAGAACGTCTTGTTGACTGGTAAGCGTTGCTTTGTAGCGAGCGTTTGCCGTATCACGAATCTTAACCAACTCCTCTTCCTCGGATTCCGTGATCGATATGGCTTGCTGGATGAAATAAAGTTCGTAATAGGCCTGCTTGACTTGTTCCACGGTCGCAAGCTCTACGGCGGCGAGTCGTGCCCTTGCCACGTCAGCCTTTGATTCGGCCACTCCAGCTCGCGCTCCCAACTTCCTGCGGGCAGGGAACTTTTGGTTGACGTTTAGCAGCAGTTCTTGTTGTCCAGCCGCCGTTTGCACCGGCTCCGGGAAGGTTGTTACTCCGAGCATCGGGTCAGGAAGACTGGCTTCCACTGGGACCATGAGAGCAGCCGCTTCAATTCGCTTGCGAGCGGCCTGAACTTCGGGGTTCTGAGCAAGGGCAAACTGGATCAGTTTTTCGACCTGTTGCGGTCCTTCAAACTGCGGCGTCGGGGGGGCAACTGCCGAATCGGCAGCAACGAGTGTCGTGTTCGCATACGTGACCGCATCGGCCACGCGGGCGTACTCGGCGTCACGGATCTGACGAGTGCCGCGGCATCCGGGTGTGAAAACAACCGCGATCGTTGCTAGCGCGTAGAAAATTGCTTGGTTTCTGGCCATCCTTGGCCCCCTGTCGTTTAGCACAGCCCTGTTGGCAGTCACTCCCTGAGGTGATCGGCCAATGCGGCATCATGATTACAGCTGTTATTGTCGCTACGACCAGACTGCCCGGAATCAGAGTCGGGTCGTACCGGTTAGGGAATTTCTCTCGTTCAACAAATCTGCGAGTCTTCGTTAATGAGTAGGGAAAGAGCCGGCCCGGGCGCCCCTGATGCGGGGGGAGGCGAGACGCCCGAGGCCGGCCAAAAAACGCAAGGCAGTCGCATTAACGCTGGGCACGCTGACTGTCCTCCTTCGCTTTCTTATCAAGGTGCGCGGTATAGAGTGCATCCACCTTTCGCAGGTACAGTTGCGGCTCGGCAGCAAGTTTTTTGGTGCAGGGCGGGCAGCAGACATATACGACTTGCCCTTCGACAATCGTCCACTTAGGCGTCTTGGGAAGATCGTTACCCATCACAGGACAGATGCCCTGAGCTTTGGCGAAGTTGGCGTGAATCGTCCCCCAGTGCTCCCGCTTTATCTGCTTGCCCATGCAGCCTTTGCAGCAAAGGAACACGGTCTCCTCGCCGACTTGCACTTTGAGCGGTTCACCCATCGAGCCGAGCTTCTCGCCCGATACGGGGCAGATATCCTGAACCGCAATACGAAGTTGATCGCGGACAGACGTCGTGTAGAGGGCGCTGACCTGTTCGATGTAGGCCTCCGGCTCGGCGGTGATCTTGTCCTCGCACGGAGGACAGCAGATGAAGATTGCCTGCCCATTCACAACGATCGATTTCGCGTCTTCAGGCAGCGGCTTCTTCATGACGGGGCAAATGCCCTGCGCTTTGGCCATATTCGTGTGAATCGTCGCCCAGTGCGCGGGATCCACTTGCTTGCCTGCGCATCCTTTGCAGCAGAGGAACACGGTCTCCTCGCCGACTTGCACCTTAAGCGGCTCGCCCATCGAGCCAAGTTTCTCGCCCGACACGGGGCAGATCTCCTGCACGGCGACCCGCAGCTTGTCCTGCTGCTTTTGGAGCTGCGCTGCTTCTTTCGCGTCTTGCGCGGTTGCCACGTGTGAAAGTGCGATGACGCTTACCATCGCCACGAATACTGTTAGCCGATTCATCTCAAAATCCTTTCAAAGAAAGATAGGGAGTGGCACGGATTGTGCCCTGGAAGCTCCCAGTCAACAAACGCACGGCGTATGCCTCTTAGGCCGCAGACGTAGTGGGCGACCCTGCTGATGTTGACGCCGTATCTTCCTGGGCGGACTCTGCCCAGTAGTCATCTTGCAATCCGGCACGCATCTTGAACTCGACATAAGCGCAATACAGCGTGGGAACGATAAAGGTTGTAAACGGTTCGATCAGCATTCCTCCAAAAATCGGTAAGGCCATCGCCCGCGCGACGTCGGCACCGCGACCGGTTGACATGAGTACGGGGACAAGCGCCACGATCGTGGTGATGGTGGTCATCATGCACGGGCGGATTCGCTTAAGCCCGGCGTCGTAGATCGCCTCGCGGATGTCGCGCACGCTATGGATTGTCCGTTTGTTTAGGGTGTCTCGCATGTAGGTGGCCATCACGATGCCGTCGTCGGCGGCTAGGCCGAAGAGGGCGATGAAGCCCACCCACATGGCAGTGTTCATCTCTACGCCCATCACCGCCACCGCAATCATCCCCCCGGCCGCTGCGACAGGGATACCAGAGAAGACCACTAGCGAGATCGCGAAGTTGCGGAAGTGCAAATAATGCAGCAGCAGGTTAATGAGGATCACCATGGGGACGATCCACATTAGTCGCTGGTTGGCTTCGATCTGGTTTTGGAACGACCCGACGGACTGCAACTCGAAATTGCCATCCGGGAACGTGAGTTCGCCAGTTTCGCGGGCCGAGCGAAGGGACTTCATGACGGCCTCAACCGTTTCGATGTCACCAGCGCCGCCTGAAGGCGAGAATGATACGTGGGCCACTAGCCTAGCGTCTTCACTATTGATCGCGCCCGGTCCCCACGTCGTCCGCACGTCCGCAAGCCGATCCAGTGGCACAACCTCGCCCTTCGGTGTCACGACAGAGACTTTTTGCAGGTCCTCAAGCTGCTCTCGGACGCCACGGTGGAACCGGATTTGGATGGGGTAACGCTCACGGCCCTCGACAGTGGTCGTCACATCCACCCCCCCAAGACCTGCCGAGACAATCTGATTGACCATCATCGTCGTCATGCCGTAGCGGGCAGACTCTTCACGGTCAACCTCGAACTCGTAATAGGGTTTGCCCATCACGATGTCAGGGTTCACCGTCCCAGCGTTCACGAGATGATGCTCACGCAGGCGCTCGGCGACTGCCATGGCGGCTTCACCGAGTCCTTCGAGGCTGTCGCCGTAAATCCTTACGGCCATTGACGCCTTGATGCCGCTTTGGAGCATTACGACTCGGCCTTCGATCGGTTGCAGTGCCGAGGCGGGCGTTACGCCAGGCAGCGTCGCAACAGCGTTGATTTCGTCCCAAATGTCGCGGGCGGTGACTCCCTCACGCCACTGGTCGCGCGGCTTGAGCATCACGTAGGTCTCAACCATCGCGGCGGGCGCCGGGTCGAGCGCCGACTCCACACGACCGATCTTACCAAGGACATTTGCCACCTCGGGGATGCTCTTGATCAGCACGTCCTGCGTTTGAAGCACTTCCATCGCCTGCGAAAAGCTGGCGGCCGGGTAAAGACTCGGCATGTAGAACCAGCTTCCTTCATCCAGCGCAATCCAGTCGTCGCTTTTGAGGCCGGTGAACAAATGCTTGGCTTTGACGTAGCCCGGAACCGCATTCAGGTCGGCGCCGAGCATCGCGAAAGTGCTCTCCACCGGTTGCAACACGGTCGGTAAGCCAATCCATGCTCCGAGTCCAAGCACAAAAATCATTGCTGGGATGGACAACATGAGCGCTTTGTGTCGCAAGGCGAGCCGTAACCGGCCGGCGTAGAGCCATAGCACAAAACGGCTTACGGGATTCTCTTCCAGCGGACGAATTTTTTCACGAGTCATCCACCATCCAATGAACAGGCCGACTGCACCAGCTAGGGGCGCCGACACCAATGGCGGGAGTGATGTTAGGTGCTGGAACTCGTCTCCCCAGACGAAATAGCTGAGCCCTGCCAGTAGCGCGCCTAAACTGATTCCGGCAAGGATGCTGGTAGGCTGCTTCGCCCGCGAGCTTCGAAGAAAGACTCGGCAAAGCATGGGAACAACAGCGACCGCGACGATCAAACTGGCAGCCAGCGCGAACGTCTTTGTCCAGGCAAGAGGCGCAAATAGCCGGTGGTCACGGCCTGTCAAAAAGAACACCGGCAAGAAACTGACGATGGTCGTACTCACAGCCGTAACTACGGCAGGGACGACTTCGCTAGCCGATTCACGGATCACCGCTAGTCGCTTCTTCTCGCCGCCTGGCGCGCCTTTGGCTTCCCAAGCAGCCAAGTGACCATAGATGTTCTCCAGCACGATGATTCCCATGTCGACCATCGTGCCGATGGCAATCGCGATTCCCGCTAGCGACATGATGTTGGCGTCGACACCAAACAGGTTCATCGCGATGAACGCCATCAATACCGCGAGTGGCAGCGTGATGGCGATTACGATGCTGGCTCGTACGTGCAGCAAGAAAATCACCATAACGGCAATGGTAATGGCGATCTCGTGCTTTAAGGCACCGGTAAGTGTTGCGACGGTCTCATCGATCAGCTCGGTGCGATCGTAGACTCCCCGAATTTTGATGCCGTCGAGTTCTGACTCGAGCGACGCGATCTTCTGCTTTACTCGCTCGATGACGTCGCGGGGATTCTCACCATACCGCATCACGACTACGCCGCCGACTGCTTCCTGCCCGTTAAAATCGAGTGCACCGCGACGAAAGGCTGGGCCTATCTGCACCTGGGCGACATCGCGCACGCGGATCGGCACGCCGTCGCGCGAAATCACGACCGTATTCTCGATTTGCTCAAGCGTTTCCTCCTCAGTCTTTCCGGAGCCGATGAATCCCAGGCCACGGACGAGAAACTCCATGCCGCTGGTCTCGACCGTCTTGGCGCCGACGTCGATGTTCGACTGTTTGACAGCCCTGATGACGCTGCTCAGCGGGATGTTGTGATACCGCAACGAGTCAGGATCGACTTCAACCTGATACTGCCGGACGTAACCACCGATCGACGCGACCTCGGCAACACCGTCGACCGACTGCAACGAATATTTAATGAAGAAATCTTGCTTCGACCGCAATTCGGCAAGGTTCATGCCGGGCGGTGGTTCTAAGACGTAGTAGTAGATCTGACCCAGCGCAGTCGCATCGGGAGCAAGCCTCGGATACACGCCCTCGGGCAGAATGCCCGAAACGGTCGTCAATTGCTCAGCGACGCGTGAACGTGACCAGTAGAAGTCGACGCCGTCTTCAAACGTCACCTGCACGAAGCTGAACCCAAACATGCTCTTACCGCGCACGCTCTTCGAGCCGGGGACCGCCTGTAGTGCGACCGATAACGGGTAGGTAATTTGGTCCTCAATATCCTTGGGTGAACGCCCTGGCCACTCGGTCAGCACGATCACCTGGTTCTCGCCGACATTGGGGATCGCGTCGAGGGGGACCTTCTTCGTGGCGTACCAGCCGTAAGCAATAACGCCAACAACGGCGATCGCCACGACCAATCGTTCTCGGAGACAAAAATCAATCAGTCCATTGATCATTTGGTCGCCTCCTCTTCAGTCGAATTTGAATCCAGCTTGGCAAGATACTTCGCAGGTTCAGCCAATAGCCGCTCGCGGCAACCCTCGCAGCAGATAAAGACGGGCCTTCCTTCGACCATGACTTTGATTGGTGTTCCCATCGATCCGAGTTTCATGTCGGCGACCGGACATAGTGCTTGTCGTTTAGCCAATCTGGCGTCGTCGGGGGATAGTTCGGCTGAAGCGTTGCTGTCTTCCTCGACAGGGCTAACCAACCCGATCTGCGGGGTAGTCACTGAGTCACCGGCTATCAACATCGGCGCGCCGAATGGAGGCATGTCTAGTTCGTCAAGTTCAAATTCGATAACTGACTCCGCCTTGGTGGGGTCGATGAGCGAAGAATTTCCAGCCAATTGCATTTGCGAGTCGATCAGGAAGTTGCCCGAAACGGCTACTTGATCACCTTCAGATAAACCGTCGAGCACGACGATTTGATCCCCACTCCGGGGGCCGAGGACCACCTTGCGTATCTCGAACCGCCCCGGTTCGGTCTCGACGTAGAGCACTGCGTTATCGCCCGCGACTAGGACCGCGCTGCGCGGCACGACCATCACGCTGCCAGCAGCGTCTGGCTGATCGGTGAATCCAAACCGGGAAGCTGGCACAAGGTCGACTCCGCACACACGACACTTGCCGGGCGAGTCTTCCACTACATGGGGGTGCCTGGGACTGATCCATTTGTTGGCTAGCTGTGGGTCATAGATGAGTCCTGAATCTGGTCCTGATCCAATTGGTGTATCGATAGTCGCTTTCGCAAAGTCGCCCACTCGCAGCATTCCGTCCTCGTTGGGAATAACGACCCGGACGCCTACGGTCCGTGTGTCCGTATTTACTACGGGGTCGATAAACGCGACACGTCCGGTGAAGGTACGACCCGGAAGCGATTGCACCTCCGCTTTGACTTGCTGCCCGTATCGCATAGAGGAGGCGTCTTCCGGGAATAACTCCAGCATTAACCAGACCGTCGACAGGTCAGCCAATTCATAAATCGCTTGGCCCTCTTTGACGTATTGTCCCTCGGTCGCGTACTTCTTGATGACCGTTCCGCTGATTGGAGCACAGAGATGCAAGCGACTGTTCGCCTCGCCAGCCGCTTCAAGCTGCTGAATTTGCTCCTCGGTCATTCCCAGTTCGATCAATCTTTGCCGAGAGCTTTGGTACATGTCGCGGTTAGCGTCGTGGACCCGCGTAAGCGTCGCGTCGCGGCTGTTCTCTCGCGACCTTATTGCCAGCAACAACTCAACTTGCGCCGAGTAAAGTCGAGGTGAGTAGACCAGGGCTAGGTGGTCACCTTTTTCCACAACGACCCCGGTAAAATCCGCGTACAAGCGATCAAGGCGTCCGTCGACGTAGGCGGAAATTGTCTTGAGCGATCCTTCGTCGTAGTTCAACTCACCCACAGCACGGATCACACGTGTGAGCGGAATCGATTTGGCGGACGCGGTCTGGATATTGGCCACCCTTCGACCAGCCGAGTCGATTTGTACCGACTTCCCATCTGACGGACCGCCACCCGAAGCGGCTGGCACGAGTTCCATCTCACAGACCGGGCACCTTCCCGGACCAACCTGCGGTGGCGTACATAGCATCGGACAAATGTAGGTGCGCGTGTCGGCGCCACCACTCGTGGCGAGATTATTGTTTCCACCGCCATCACCAGCCGTGATCCAGCCAAGTCGCTGGGCGACGCCTAAGGAGGCGATAAGCGCTGCGCCTGTCGCCACCAGCAGCAATGGCCCGGCGATCAGCTGTACCCACCAGCCACGCGAAGCACGCTTCTCGATCGTCGATTCGGGCGTGTCGACTGCTTCTTTCACAGGCGGCTCTTTTGGCTTGGGAGCTTCGTCCGACAGGTTCTTCTTGTCATTCATAATGCGTCTCTCTTATCGTTCAGTCGACGCTCCTCAAGCGGCAGGGGCTTTCACGCCTGCCGCTGATTGCAGGCAACGTCGGTATCTAACCACAATGTGAACAGCCACCGCTTGATGCTGGCGCAGAGTATTCCGATGGTGCGGGGCGGCTGCCAGGTGTGGAACGACATCCAACCGCGGACAAACAAACAACCAGGGCAAGCAAGCAGAGAATCTTTGTGTACATGGTCTACCTCGATTCCTTTCGAGTCATTGTAAATTCCGATTGTGCATGCCTGGCGACCATCGCCAGGTACGCTTGGGGACTCTCATTCGCGTTGGCGACGCCCACTGACAGCACACAATCCATGCTGATGGAAAACACCTGAGCACGCGAAGAAGCCACTCTGCTCTTTGATGCAGCGAAGGGCAGGATTCTTCTCGCAACGAAACTGGTGCGAAAGAGAGCGGCGAAGACGCACGGCTGCTAGCGGATTACGACGCTAATGAGAGCGCGCACCGGTGCCGTGGAGAGTGGTTCAGAGCGTGAACCGACATAGAGAAACGCAACGATCCACGGCGGGCAGAGAGGCTGCCAAGGCCAAGAAATCAAAGCGGCATCGTTCAGGTAGCGAGAGTGCCACACCGTTAGGTGCTGAAGGCATGGTCAACGCCAACAACACTCTCTCAGTCTGTGTGTCCTCTGCAGGCGGAGTTGACGGTTGCGACGGCGAGTCACTTTGGCCGCACTGGCAATTATCGCCGCAGGAGCAGCCATTGTTGCTAGTCTCCTCGGAGCCGCCGGAGCAGCATGAACGCCCATGGCAGCAGGACGCGCCTGAGCACTTGGGCAAAGCGGTAGAGCAACAACTTGCTTTGGGTTGGCAGCACGAACTGTCTTTCCCACAACGACACAGTTCCGCGCCGGTGCAAGGACACGCGCCTGTAGTAGGCTTTCCACAGCATCGCGCGGGACCGCCGGAATGGGTAGCGTTAGAAGCTTGCGTGGAACTGTTCGTACATCCACATGCCGACGTCTGAACCCCTTGCAGCGGCATCGCAATGGCTGCGAGCCAAACAAGGGTTCGGGCGGCGATGTGATGTACAAAACGCATGATAAGTGCTGTTCAGAGCGAACTAGGCTCTGATTACGTGAAGTCTATTGTCTTAAATATCGGTCCGATACGGATTTCGTCTGTAAGCCAATTCCCTGGGCTCAATGCGACGAGCGAAGTTTCACGGGGACTTCCATTCGTGAAGAGTCCTAGACTTTCGGATTGCCGTCAACCGCTATCTAGATCCTAACATTCAATAATAGCAGCAGTGAGGTAAGTGGGGAAACATAGGGGGAGCGGCTCGAAGGCAGGATTCTGCACAAACTGCGCGGCAAGCCGCTTCTCTGCCGATTGAGTCGTGGATTAACGGCGTGCGCCTTCACTTATTCGCTTACCCGACTGTATTTTCGGAAGATCTTAATCAGTTCTTCCAGCTTCTCATCTCGCTGCTTGGCATTGCCACTTTCCAGCGCGCCTGCCACGCAGGACTTGATGTGGCTTTCAAGAATCTTTTGGCCCACTTTACCAAGGGCCCCGCTCGCAGCGGCGATCTGGGTGAGGATCTCTACGCAGTAGGCGTCCTCGTCCATCATCCGCTGGACGGCCGCTACCTGACCCGCGATTCTGCGCAGACGATTGCCGAGCTTCGTTTTTTCTTCGTCGGACAGCATAGATGGTTCACCGACGCGTAAGCCGGTAAAGATGGGGCATTGGCTAATGCCCCATCTTACCGGCCCTCGTCTGACTGGGCTACTAGTCGCACTGGCATGCTGCAAATCAGCCTGTTTGCCTAGGCTGCAACCGATTGGCACGCTTCGGCGCAACGGCGGCAAGCCTCCGCACACTTCTGGCAGTGGTCGTGATCGTGGGCGGCGCATTCCTCGGCGCACCACTGGCAAACCTCGGCACAAAGGCGGCAGTAATCGCTCGCGAATTTCGCGTCGATAGTCATCGCATGGACGCAGAGCGTGCAGATCGCAGCGCACTCCAAGCAGCACCTGGGGCAGGCATTCTTGCTCTCTTTGCCGAGCATCGCGACGACATTCGCCAAACAAGTGGTCGCACACTCTTGGCACGCTTCGACACACTTCGAGTAGGAAGGATTGGATGCCATGGGAGTCTCCGGTGTGAGGGAAAGGGAAGTACAGAACCGATGTCTGAACTCATCCTGCAAATCTTATACCCCAATGGGGTATCCTCACTCTTGGTTTACATCTGTGTGGACTACATCATCCCTTTCATCATCACCGGCGCAGCCTCGTAGCGGCCGGGCGTCCCGAATCGGCGGACGATTTCGGCGAACACGGCCCCCTTCTCCACCTCGTCGTCGCTCTCCATCACAATCTGGTAAAGGTCTTCCGGCAGCACGCGGAGCACCGTCATCAGGCCCATGACCGCCATCGGCCACATGGACCGCATCCCCTGCACTTCGCGGCGGTTCCAAATCGTCCGCATGAACTCGTCGGACATGCTCATCCCCTGCATCTTTTGGGGATAGCCGGGGGTTCGGAAACCGGGGTCTTCCTTCGTCAGAGCAACCGACGGATGAACGTCCAGGTTGGCCATGTAGCGATCAACCGTAGTGTCGCGGACTCGCGGACCGACCTGTCGGGTCATGTGGTTCATCATGTGATGGACCATGTGGCAATGGAACATCCAGTCGCCTGGGTTGTTGGCGACAAACTCAAAGTCCGTTGCCTGAGCGATTCCGATCAGTTCGGTGTTTCGCGGCACCCAAGCGCTCTTAGGAATGCGTGCCCCTTCATGGCCGGTGATCCAGAACGTGTGACCGTGCAAGTGGATCGGGTGGTGCTGCATCGGCGCAAAGTTCATGATGCGGATGCGGACCCGCTCACCGTGCTTGCACACTAGCGGAGTTGTATACGGACCGCTGCGTCCATTGATGGTGTGCCAATTCCAATCCATCTTCCACGAGTCGGCGATCGTCTGCGAAGGCTCGATGAAGAAGTTCTGGAAGATCAGCCCGAAGTCGCGATCGACGGGCGGGTCGAAAGCTTTCTTGGGGTGGATAATAAACCAACCTACGGCGCCGTTCGCCTCCTGCATCGGCACGTGCGAGTGGTAGAAGTACGTGCCTTCTTCGTGGACATCGAACTCGTAGACGAAAGTCGCACCTGGTTCGATGTAGTTTTGAGTAAGCTCCGAAGCCCCGTCCCACTGAACGGGAAGTTCCAGCCCGTGCCAATGGACGGTGGTCGGTTCGGGCAGCTCGTTGGTGACCACGATCCTCACACGGTCGCCTTGCGTGACCTCGATTGTCGGCCCGGGCATGCTGCCGTTGTAGCCGTAGACGTTCATTTTGTACCCAGGCAGAAACTCGCGCTCGACCGCCATCGGGACGAGGTGAAACTCCTTGACCCCGTCAACCATCTTCCACGGCAGCTTTTCCAGGTCCGGAGCTACAAAGGGAACCGACTCGGCCTCCGCACTGCGGAAACCGGGCATTAGCTTTCCGAGGTAATAGTCCGAGTCGGGACTGTTCCCACGACTGGGCTTGTAGCGAGAGTAGCCGTCGAATGAGTCGCGATCGCCCGAGGGACGTTCGGCTTTTGCGTCGCCAATCGGCTTGGGCAAGCCTCCCTCGTGCTTCATGCCCGGCATCGCCACCATCTCTTGAGCATCCGCTTGACTTCCCGCAAGTCCGCTCAGCAGCGAACCGCCAGCGACCATCGCGGAAGTCTTGAGGAACTGCCGACGCGGATTTTGATCGTGATTGTTGGAAGACGTGCTCATGGTGATTCCTCATTCGAAACGACGTGACTAGCGCGGCTTTGGCACCGAATCGATATGGCCGGGCGGAGTGATTCCTTGCGCGGCCATCAAGCCGTCGTGAAGCAGATAGCCGTAAATCAGCACTTCCTGGGTACGGGCGTGTAGCAGATTATCGACCTGGGTCAATCGGGCGTCAAAGTAGTCGTGCTGCGCCATTAGCACGTCGGGCCAATCGACACGGTTTTCCTTGTAGCTTTGCAGCAGCTCGGCGTAAGCCGCTTTCAGCTCGGGGAGGATGAGGCTTTCGTACTCCGCGGCGTGCTGCAAGCCGGTCAGGTATTGCTGGTAGGTCATAGCGAGGCGATTGCGAAGGTCGAGTTCAACACGTTCGATCTCCCGTCGCTGACGCATGTAATCGGCCTGTGCCTGGCGAATCGTCCCCTGGTTGCGGTCGTAGAAGGGAATTTCGAGCGACACGCCCGCCACGGCCACGGTCTCCTTGGCATCAAAGTTGTAGCCCGTCCCGCCACGCACCACGACATCGGGAACCCACTCGACACGTTCACGCTGGACAGTGGCCTGATCGACTGCCAATTTAGCCCGTGCGGCTGCCAGCTCGGGGCTCTCGGCCACCAAGCGAGCTAACGCCTCGTCGAACGACAGGGGCGGACACTGCGGGAGCAACTCACCTGACAGGACGCCAACCTCGATCGGTGTTCCCACTAGCGACGCCAGCCGGCGAAACGATTCGTTGTAAGTGTTTTCAGCACTTAGCAAGTCGAGCCGAGCGCGTTGCAGCATGACGTTTGCACGACGCACTTCGGGTCGCCGCGCTTGGCCCATGTTGTACGACTCTTGGGCGGTCACTGCTCCGTCCTCGGCGGTTCTTACCAGCTCACGACGGATGGCGAGCGTCTCACTTGCCGCCAAGGCGTTGTAGAAATGAATCCGCACGTCGTTGCAGACCCGGAACTGCTGGACCATCGCCAGATGCTCCGAAACGTGAGCCCTTCGCAGGTACTTCTCGCGACTCAGGCGGAGCTTGCCTGCCGTCACGAACCGTTGCTGGAGAACGCCCCCTTGAAACTCACCCGGCGAATCCTTGTCTCCCGCGACATCGAGAAAAATCTGTTCGCCTTCGTAAGAGAAAACTGGGTTTGGGTAGAGGCCTGCTTGCAACGCTTTGCCCAATTCGGAAGAGATGTGCAGTCTTGCCTGCACGAGCGTGGGGTTGTTGTTCGCTGCAACGGTAAGCAGGTCGTCGAGTTGATAGGTAACCGAGGCCGTGGATAACGCGGAGCGGTCCAGCGCGGCCATTTCGTCGAGCGACGAAGGGATTCGTGGCGGAGACGTATACTCGTCACCCGCTCTGGCGGGAATCATCGCCGCAGGCGGACGCAGCATTTCTTGGCCCAAGACACTCCCCGGGAGTGCTAGCAGTAGCGCCGCAGTGATCGACTTTGTGAGTGTCTGGAGCATCGATTGGCCCGCCTGCTGTTCCGTTGTCGATAGTCGTCTATTCTGATATCGGCCGACTACCCCAGTGGGGTACAGCCGCCTGTTCCGGGTAGGCAAATCATGCGGGCCGATGATGTCAAACCTTGCGGGTTGGGTAGCCATCACCGGACTCCGGTAGGAGCGCCAGCACTCTAGAGTTTTGCCCCCCGTAACCTCAAGGCGTTGCCGATGACCGAAACGCTGCTGAGGCTCATCGCCGCGGCGGCGATCATCGGGCTCAGCAACCAACCGAACACGGGGTAGAGCACGCCGGCCGCGATCGGGATGCCCAGGGCGTTGTAGCCGAACGCGAAGAACAGGTTTTGGCGGATGTTCTGCATCGTGGCGCGACTCAACGCAGCCGCCTTAATGACACCCCGCAGGTCGCCCCCAACGAGCGTCACGCCCGCCGACTCGATCGCGACGTCGCTGCCAGTGCCCATCGCGACGCCGACATCGGCCGCCGCGAGTGCGGGGGCGTCGTTGATGCCGTCACCGGCCATTGCGACGACTTTGCCTTGCTCACGGAGCTTGCGGACGTAGTCGTGCTTATCCTCGGGCGACACGCCCGCCGAGTACTCGTCGATGCCCAGCTCGTTGGCCACCGCTCTGGCGGTCGCCTCGGCGTCGCCGGTAAGCATGACGAGTTTCAAACCCAGCTCGTGCAGACGGCGTATCGCGTGGGGCGTCGATTCCTTGATCGGGTCCGAGATGGCCAGGAGCCCGAGTTGGCGACCCTCCGCCGCGACGAACACCACCGTCCGTCCCTGCTCTTGAAGCGACTGACTTCGCTCGTCAAGGTCGGAAGAGAGTTTGATGTCATTGCTCACCAGGAAACCGCGTTTGCCGACCAAGACGCGTCGTCCTTCTACCGTGCCTTCTACTCCACCGCCTGTTGTGCTGTTGAATCCGTCGGCGACAGGCACGTCTAGTTCGCGATCCTTGGCTCCTTCAACGACAGCGCGCGCCAGCGGATGCTCACTCGACTGTTCGACGGCTGCCGCGAGCGAAAGCAACTCCGCTTCGCTGGTTGCTTCGACGGTGACTACCTCAGTCACGCGGGGCTGGCCCTCGGTCAGCGTGCCCGTCTTATCGACAATGATCGTGTCCACTTTCTCCATCGTCTCAAGCACCTGGGCGTCTTTGATCAGCACGCCCTCGCGTGCGCCGCGACCAACCCCCACCATAATCGACATGGGGGTCGCTAAACCCAACGCACAGGGGCAAGCGATGATCAGCACCGACACCGCGGCGAGCAGGGCGTGAGCGAGCCGTGGCTCCGGGCCGATGGTCGCCCACACGCCGAACGCCACGATGGCCGTCACAATGACGATCGGCACAAACCATGCGGCCACCGTATCAACGAGACTCTGAATCGGCGCGCGGCTCCGCTGTGCCGCAGCCACCATATCGACGATGCGACTCAGCACCGTCTCCGAGCCGACCTGCTCGGCTTCGATGAGCAGCGTGCCTGTTTGGTTCAGTGTCCCGGCAGAGACTTTGTCTCCCACAGATTTTTCGACTGGGGTTGGCTCTCCCGTGAGCATCGATTCATCGACCGAGCTTTTCCCTTCACGCACGATGCCGTCGACCGGAGTCTTCTCGCCGGGTCGCACGCGTAGTCGGTCGCCGGCTTGCACCGCGTCGAGCGGCACATCCTCTTCGCCGCTGTCGGTGACGCGATGGGCCGTATCGGGCGCAAGCTCCAACAGTTCGCGGATCGCGCCGCTGGTTCGCTTCCGCGCGCGAAGCTCCAAGACTTGGCCCAGCAGCACGAGCGTGATGATGACCGCCGCGGCCTCGAAGTAGAGCGGTGGTCGGCCGGCTTCATAGAACGCGGTGGGGATCAGCGTGGGAAAGATGACAGCCAGCAGGCTGAACCCGTACGCCGTGAGCGTGCCGAGCGCGACGAGCGTGAACATGTTGGGGCTACGAAGCAACACCGATTGCCATCCACGCAGCAGCAAGGGCCAGCCGCTCCATAGCACAACGGGCGTCGCCAATAGAAGTTGGAGCCAGCCTTCGACAGTCGGCGAAAGCCAACCGCTAATCGGAAGGCCAATCATAGGACCCATCGTTAGCACTAGCAGCGGCAAACTCAACGCGACCCCCACCCAGAACCGCCGTGTCATGTCCGCTTCGGCGGCGTCCGACTCATGGTCGTCGTCACGTGACACGGTCTTCGGTTCCAGGTCCATCCCACACTTCGGGCAACTCCCGGGGCCGACCTGTTCGACCTCGGGATGCATCGGGCAAGTGTAGATGCGTCCTGCTGGGGATCGATGAGACGATTGGGCTTTTTGTTCCTTAGTGGGCGTGTTGCTCGATTCGCAGCAACTTCCCGTTTTGGATTCCGCTGAATCAGAATCGCTCTTCTGCGCGGCGAAGCGGTCACGACAGCTCGCGCTGCAAAAGTAGTGCGTCTCGCCGTTCGATTCGAGCGAGATCGCAGATTCTGGATCGACCGACATCCCACAGATTGGGTCCACTTCGGTTTGCATTGCAGTTGCCTCACCCTCTAGGGTTCCATTGGAGTTCGGACCCGCTATCATATACCCTGCCTGGGTATATGGCGAGTGCTCAGTCCGCGAACGGGTCCGCGACGCCGGGGCAATTGCCTTTGCCGTTACTTGCCAACCACCTGACGGGGCCGGTGAAAAAAAATCGCCTGATCTGGTCAAATCGTCAGAGGAGTCTGACTCCTGGCACATCGGGAGGCCTGGTCATCTGCGGCTGCTTCGTTCCCTTCTTCCGTATGGCCCTCGCCCCCGCAGATTGGGGCCGTACGGAAGAAGGGAAGGAAGGAAACATGAACAAGGCTCGCGCATTCCAGCAAATACCCCCTGAGCACTGGCAAGACATCCCACGCCCCGCCCAACTGCCAGCGCTGCTTTCTTTAGCAGACTCTGGCGGCCCTCTTCGTCTAGTCAGGTCGACTTCTTCATCAAGTGTTGCGCGTGCAGCTGACATCTGCAGCGTCGCTCGAATCTACTGAGGCGGCCGAAGCACAAGCCGGCACGGAAACATATGTTTTTCGAGAAAGTGATGCAAAATGCCGATTATGCCGAATGCTCATGAGAGAACCACAAGTGCGTGCTTGGTCTTCCCAGGCCTCGTCGCAATAACTACTATGAGGACTTGTTTCCCAAAGGCGTTGAAAGGCGAGTGATGTACCGGCGTTTGATTTCCAGCCTTGTGCTAGCAGCGTTCCTCGTGGGCCAAGTGGCCGCGATACCGCACGCGCATGGCTTGGAGGGATCGCACTCCGAAGATCACGCCTCTGCGCCGCATATCCACCTTGGCACTCGGTCCGCTTGCTTACACGGGGCCAAGCACCACGCCAGTTCCTGTCACCATAAGTCGGAGGCGCACGGCTACGAGGCCGAGACTGCCCCCGGCGAGAGTCAAGAATTCGAGTCGCTCGGGGCCGAATTTGACAGCGGTCACCACGATCACGATGCCGACGCGGTCTACCTGCCGTCGTTAACCGCAGCGACAGGCCAGAGCGGAACCCATCTCGCTGCCGTTCTAGCGGCGATTAGCCAGCTTTCGTGTTTGCCGACGTTGCCAGCTGCCGAACCTCCGGCGTCCACGCTTGCGGCCACGCATCAGAGGCCCGTTGTGCAAGAACCGGCCTGCGCTCTTTATCTAGCTCTGCGCACTCTGCGTATTTGAGCCAGCACCGCTATCGCGATGCGTAGTCGCTGCGTGTTGTGCGGCGATTCTTTCTGCCCGGTTGTCGCTGATTTTTTCAGCGCCAATAGCTGGGCTCATTCCCACGAGCACGTTACTTCAGGTGCGCCATGGTGCGTCGATTCATTCAAGCCCTGCTATCGGTAGGCGCTCTCGGGGCGCTCGCGGCGGGCGGCTGGTGGGCTTACGAGCACCGCGGGGCGGTCGATGGTGTTGAGCTTCCGAAAGATGCCCCTGCGCCGGCTACCACCGCGACGCCGCCCAGCAAAATTATCGTCAGCGAGCGCGCTCAAGAGAACCTGGGCCTGACCGCCAAGACGCTGGAAACAGGCGTGTTCTGGCGGACGGTGACAGTCCCCGGGATGATCGTGGATCGGCCCGGAATGAGCGACCGCGAGGTAGTTGCGCCGGTAACCGGAACAATCAGCGAACTCTTTCACATCCCAGGAGACCTGGTCCAACCGGGTGACCAACTTTTTACCCTGAGATTAGCAAGCGAAACGCTCCAGCAAGCGCAGACCGAGCTGTTCAAGGCGAACGAGAATATCAAGCTCGCCCAAGCCAGGCGTGACCGGCTAGCAGGTGCAGGGGAAGGGATTCCGGGCTCTCGTATTATCGAGATCGAGAGTGAGATTGCTCGGTTTCAGGTCGCGGCTCAGGGATATCGCCAAGAGTTAGCCAGTCGCGGCCTGTCTCCCGACGCCATCCGTGGCGTGGCTCAGGGCGACCTATTGAGCGAACTATCAATCGTCGCCCCACCTCTGGAAGCACGGCTGGGCACTCTCGATGAAAACGAAGACAAGCCGCTTGGCTACGAACTCCAGCAACTGCTAGTCGAACGAGGCGAGCAAGTCCAAGCCGGCCAAACGCTCTGCCACTTGTCGAACCACCAGTCGCTAGCCATTGAGGGTCGGGCGTTTCGAGACGAAGCGTCTCTCCTTGAACGGAGTGTGCGAGATGGGTGGCCGGTCGAGGTCGATTTCCAGGAAGAATCGGAAACGGATTGGCCCCCCACCCTCCGCGAGATTCCGATCCGCTACATCGCTAACACCATCGACCCCGAAACGCGCACCTTCGGCTTCATGCTGCCGCTGGAGAATCAGCACAAGCTCATCCGGCACGACGACCATACACGGCTCCTCTGGCGATTTCGGCCAGGACAGAAAGTCCGACTTCGGGTGCGAGTCGAGCGTCTCGACGGAGTTTTTAACTTGCCGGCCGACGCCTTGGTAATGGAAGGCGCCGAGGCATTCGTCTTCACGCAGAACGTCAACACGTTCGAGAAGGTCGAAGTACGCGTGCTGCATCGCGACCAGAAACGCGTCGTACTCGCCAACGACGGCGCTCTCGCAACGTACGCCAAAGGCGACCAGCAGAAGACGCTCGCCGCGGTAGCGCAAACGGCTGCCGTACAACTCAACCGCATGACAAAGACCAGCTCCAACGACCTGCCCGAGGGCTATCACATCCATGCGGACGGCAGTCTCCACAAAAACGAAGACGAGGTGGAGTAACCAATGCTTAATGCAATCATACGCCTCGCTCTCCGCCAACGCGTGCTCGTGCTCACTGCGTCTTTGGTGGTGCTGGTCTACGGCGGCTACTTAACGACCACGATCCCCATCGATGTGTTTCCCGACCTCGACCGGCCACGGGTCGTCATTTTGACCGAGTGTCCCGGCTTGTCCCCCGAGGAAGTCGAAACCCTCGTGACGCATCCCATTGAAACGGCGCTACTAGGAGCGTCAGGCGTCGAGGCGGTGCGGAGCCAGTCGAGCCAGGGGATGAACGTCATCTACGTCGAGTTCGGCTGGCGAACCGAGATTCGCTACGCCCGGCAGGTCGTGATGGAGCGGCTCGCCACGGTCCCGATGCCCGAAGGCATCCGGCCGCAAATGACCCCACCCGCTTCAATCATGGGACAGATTCTGCATGTTGGTGTCCATCACCGCGAGGGGCCGCAAGGAGGCCGGCTTACGCCGATTGGCGACACGGGATTGTTGGCTGAACTGGCCGAGAACGGTTCGTTCACCGTTTGGAAACCGGCCGACCGTGATGTGCCCGAAAATTGGAAAAAGGTTCCCCACGAAAGGCTAACTCTTAGGGGGACGCAGGAACGCCCGACGGCGGCATTCACGGTAGCAGGCAATCCGCATGTGGTCACCTTCCCCACGCCGCTTGAGGAGCGGATGGACCTGCGGACCACGACCGATTGGTTGATTCGACCGCGTCTTCTCAAGCTGCCGGGCATTGCCGAAGTCATCATCATGGGGGGCGATGTCAAACAGTATCAGGTGCTGATCGACCCGATCAAGCTGCAAGAGTACGACGTTACGCTGCAAGATGTAGAGAGGGCGATTCGGGAGAACAACCTGAACACCAGTGGCGGCTTTCTCAAAGAGGGCCAGAGCGAACGACCGGTTCGCGTCATCGGGCGGCTCGGCCCGCTGCCCGCGCAGGTGATCGACGACCTACTCAAAATTCCCGTCAAAGTGAATGCAGCACGGGCCGTCTTGCTCTGGCATGTGGCCAACGTGCAAGAAGGCCCCGCGCCGAAACGGGGCGACGCCAGCATCGACGGCAACGCCGGGGTGGTAATCACAATCGTCAAACAGCCGCACGCCGACACGCGTGAGCTTACCGACTTGGTCAAGCAGGCGCTGCGAGAGACGAAAGCGACCCTCCCCGCAAACGTGGTCGTCAATCTTGACCTCTTTCAGCTCAAGAGCTTCATCGATCGCGGGATTTACTACGTCGAGGAGGCGCTGGTTATCGGGGCTGTGCTCGTCGTGATCGTGCTGTTCCTGTTCCTGCTGAACCTGCGCACGACCTTCATTACATTGACAGCGATCCCGCTTTCGCTCGTCGTGACGACGCTCGTGTTTCGCCTGATTGGTTTCCTGAGCGGGACGGAACTATCTATCAACGTCATGACGCTCGGCGGCATCGCCGTAGCGATGGGCGAGTTGGTCGACGACGCTATCGTCGATGTCGAGAACATCTTCCGTCGCCTCTCGGAAAACAACGCGCTGGCCAAGCCCAAGCCCGCCATCGTCGTTGTCTACGAAGCGAGCCGAGAGATTCGGTCGGCTATCGTCTTCGGCACGGCGGTCGTGATCCTAGCTTTTCTGCCGTTGTTCGCCCTCTCGGGGGTAGAAGGACGGCTCTTCATCCCTTTGGGATTGGCGTACATCGTGTCGATCCTAGCGTCGCTGGTGATTTCGCTGACGGTAACGCCAGTCTTGTCCTATTACCTATTGCCGAACTCGGCAGCGACCCACCGGCACGGGGACGGGTTCTTGCTACGGACGCTCAAGTGGCTGGCGGGCTACCTGATTCGTTTCAGCATGCGAAACGCGACTGCTTTGTTGCTGCTGACATGGACGCTGGCCGGATTCAGCGTATGGCAGATAACACAGATGGGCGCGGACTTCCTGCCGAAATTCGACGAAGGCAGCGTGCAGATCAACGTCGGATTGCCAGGTGGCTCGTCGCTCAAGGCGTCGAATGATGTTGCCCAGGTCATCGACCGCAAGCTCAGGGCGATGCAGAAGACGCCCGACAACCCCGATGGCCCTGTTGTCCATTTTGCCCGCCGCACCGGTCGAGCAGAACTCGACGAGCACGCCCAGCCGGTGAACGTCGGTGAGTATATCCTGACGATGAACCCCGAGTCGGGCGTTGGCCGCGACGAGTTTCTGGCTACGGTGATTGCCGAACTAAAAAGCGAAGCGCCGGGCGTGGAGATCGACGCCGAACAGCCCCTTTCGCACCTCATCAGCCACATGCTCTCGGGCGTGAACGCTCAGGTCGCGGTGAAGATATTTGGCAGCGACCTCGACAAGCTTCGTCAACTTGCCGAGCAAGCGCGGGACGAACTGAAGCAAATTGAGGGCGTCACACCGCCGATCGTTGATCCGCAGCAGCGTGTGGACGAATTGCAAGTTGTCCTCCGCCCGGATGACCTGTCGGTCTATGGGCTGAGCCGAGCGTACGTTGCCGAGTTCGTCCAGACGGCGCTCAAGGGCGAAGCGATCTCCAAAGTTCTCGAAGGGCAGCGGCGGTTTGACTTGGTGGTCCGTTTGCAGGAGCCCTACCACTCCGACCCTGATTTCCTCAAGGAGCTGCGACTCGATCTTCCATCAGGAAAAGGCCAGGTACGGCTGAAAGACGTAGCCGACTTCCCAGCGGCGGCGAGCGGCCCCAACTTAGTCAACCGCGAGAACGTGCAGCGCAAGCAGGTCGTCCGCTGCAACGTCGCGGGCCGTGACTTGGCGAGCGCCATCGTCGAGATCGAACAGCGAGTCAGGCAACGGCTCGATCTGCCACCAGGTTACTTCATCGAGTTCGGTGGGCAGTTTGAAGCGCAACGTTCGGCCACGCTGATGATCACCGGCCTCGCCGCGGTGTCACTAGCGGGCATCTTTGTCGTGCTGATGATGCTGTATCCTTCGACACGCATCACGCTCCAAATCCTAAACGCCGTGCCAACGGCGTTCATCGGTGGGGTGCTGGCCCTCATTGTGACGGACCAAACGCTGACAGTGGCTGCCCTGGTAGGCTTTGTGTCGCTCAGCGGCATCGCCGTCCGCAACGGCATCTTGCTGGTGACGCATTACTTCCACCTGATGAAGGAGGAAGGCCAGCCTTTCTCCCGCGAGACAATACTGCGTGGCAGTTTAGAGCGGCTCTCACCGGTCTTGATGACCGCCCTGACGGCGGGAATTGGTTTGCTGCCGCTCGTGCTGGGGGGGCAAAAGCCCGGCCTGGAGATCCTCTACCCGGTTGCGACCGTCATCACCGGCGGGCTGGTGACGTCGACCTTTTGCGAGTTCTTGCTGCACCCCGGTTTGTTCTGGAAGTTCAGCGGCAAGGATGCGGAGCGCCTCGTTCAGAGCGAAGGAACCGAAGACGACTTGTTGCGGGCCGCGTGAGCGACCTGTGTGTGTATTAGTTTAACCTTGCTTTAGGAGACTTACTATGTTGAGATTTGACGCCACCTTAACCTTGCTGGTGTTGACAATGGCGTGGTTCACCGGTTGTTCCAAGCCAGAAGAGGCGGCTAAACCATCTCCTCCGACGGTTCCTGCCGGCACGGAAGAAGCGGAGCACACCCACGGTGCGGGCCCGAACGGCGGCGTGGTATTTGACCTCGGGAGCCACCACGCCGAGTTCACCGTGGACCACGGCAATCAGCAATGCCAGATCCTGTTTCTCGGCGACGACGAGAAAACGCCCATTGCCGTTGCGGCGACCGAGTTCATTCTCAGCATCAAAGAAACGAAGACGGCCGACGGAGCCGTGGTTGCGCCGATGACCATCACCTTACTGCCTAGTGGCGCTGATTCCGGAGCGACGACAACATTTGTTGGCTCCGATCCGGGCATCGGCAATGTCGCCGATTTTGAGGGGACTCTCGCGGGCGAGATTGATGGCAAGCCCGTGATGGGCGAGTTCAAAGAATAGGCTGGTCCGTCGAAAAAGTGGCGTCGCTGATTTATTCGCTCCTCCGGCCAGAATCCAGGCCGGGGGGGGCATGACACGGAGGATTTCTCGATGGGAATGCTAGCAAACGCCCTGCGAATCTTAGTGTCCGCCGTGATCCTGGTCGCCGTTGCCGAAATCTCCAAACGCCACCCACGGTTTGGGGCGCTCCTGCTCTCGTTACCGGTCGTGAGTATCCTCGCGTTCCTGTTTGGTTGGCAGCAGCATCACGACCTTCAAGCAATGTCCAAACTGGCCCGCGAGACACTTGTGCTTGTTCCACTCGGGTTGCCGTTCTTCGTTCCGCTTGCTTTCGCAACTCAGCTCGGCCTGAGCTTTTGGGTTGCGATAGGCACAGGGATAGCGCTAGCGGCGGCGGCAATCAGCGGCTGGATGATTTATGGCAGTTAGCTTCACGGGGCAAAGCACGCCGGTCGGAAATGCCTAACCAGCAACTCATTGTCAGGTAGATACTGATAGCAACGCGTCAACGAATTGTTTAGGGGAGGGAGCCCCACATTATGTATAAGTACACATGCACACGTTCTGACACGAATGAAAGGATTGGCCGCACGCCAATCCTACCAACGTTTCTAATTTTTTTCTTAACGGGTGTGATAAACGCTGAAGAGCCACTGGTGCCCTTGATCATTCCAGCAGCACAGCCAACTGCGGGGATTGAACGGTTGCCCCCGCCCAACCCTCCGGGTGGTCAGCCGGCAGGGCTGACGCTCGACGAGTTAGAAGCGATGGCGCTCAACGGAAACCCATCTCTCGCCCGTGCTCGTGCGATGGTAGGGGCGGCTCGCGGCACTTGGGTACAGTCGGGATTGCTGCCGAACCCGACTGTTGGCTACGACGGACAACAACTTGGTAGTGGAGGTCTGGCCGAGCAACACGGAATCGCTTATAGCCAGGAAATCCTAACTGGCGGCAAACTGAGACTCAACCGTGCAGTCGCCGATAGGAGCGTGCTAATTGCGCAACAAGAGTTGGCCGGTCAACGCTTGCGGGTGTTGACCGACGTGCGGGTCGCGTATTACCAAACGCTCGTGGCCCAGCAGCAGGTGAGTTTAGCCGAGCAGATCATCCGCGTAAGCACCGAAGGGACCGACGCTGTAGACGCCTTGTACCGGGCGCGTGATGTTGGCCGCGTCGATGTTTTGCAAGCTCAGTTGGAGGCGGAGCAAGCGATGGTCCAACAACAAGCGGCCCGCAACCGCTACGAATCCGCATGGCGGAGCCTGACGGCCGTGACCGGCGTTGCGACACTGACGCAGCAACCCTTACTCGGAGACCCTGACAGCCCATCCAACGAGATCGAGTTTGAGCGGGCGCTAACCCGCTTGCAGACAAGCAGCCCTGAAGTTGCCGCTGCGGTCGCGGAGGTTGAGAGAGCGCGACTCGCCCTCGATCGAGCTAGGGCTCAGCGGATTCCCAACGTCAGCTTCCTAGGATTGGTCAACGTCATCGACAACGGAATCGGTGGTGGAACCGATGGTGGTGTCGCAGTCACGATGCCGATTCCGTTGTTTGATCGCAATCAAGGGGGAATTGCCCGGGCAGAATGCGAAGTCGTCGCAGCACGTCAGGCTGTCGCCCAACTGACGCTCGATTTGCAACAGCGTCTGGCTCCTGTCTTTGAGGCCTACGCCACTTCAAAAACCCAGGTCGATCGCTACCGTGCTACGATTCTCCCGGCCGCTGAGGAGTCGTTGTCATTAACGCGGCAGACCTACCAAGCCGGCGAGAGCAACTACATCGCGCTGCTCACGGCTCAGCGGACCTTTGCCCAGACGAACAGCAACTACCTTGATGCTGTCCTTCGACTTCGCACCGCAGAAGCTGAAATCGAAGGCCTGCTGCTATCTGGAAGCCTCCGGTACGGCTCTACGGATCTGTTGAGCGCGAAGGAACCGACCAGCGGACAAGTGAATTTTGCACCGTCGAATTTGCTTGGACGTTGAACATTCGATTGAAATTGCTTCCCCGCGCACCCTCAATGGGATGCAAGACGAGAGGCTCGCTTGCACCCAAGCAACTCCGTGGACGAATATAGTTATTGACGCCCCGCGTCAGGTAGTGGGTAGTTGGCTAAGGTGTGAGAAGGATAGTCGAATTCGCAGAGACAGTCCCTTGTTCTGCAGGCCCTGCGCCGGCTTCCTTTCCTTCCTCCGTATGGCCCTCGCCCCGCCGATTGGGGCCGTATGGAGGTAGGGGAGGAAGCCCAGCCACACCCAGACCGTCGCCACCTCCTCACGCTACCGCCGGCTTTCTTTAGCAGACTCTGGCGGCCCTTTGTCGCCTTGGCGGCGCTGCGGTTGACTCCCACGGCTCGCTCACAGAAGATTGAAGCTAAGTCTATCAATTGTCGATAGAGTATATCGGGAGACACCAGCCATGCCCTACGAGCGTTCTTACGAGATCGAGCAGCGCCTCCAAGAAGTCCTCCGCTGCATCACCAAGGGGACCTACTCCACGCCGCAGATCGCCGAGGAGCTGGGCGTGTCCGTACCGACCGTCTCACGCAACGTGCTGGCGCTCCGCCAGCGCGGCTACGCCATCCGCTCGGAGAAGCGCGGCGGCGGCTGGTGCTACCTGCTGGAAAAGTCCCAGAGCGTAGAGAAAGGGAGATCCCAACCCCGGAAAGGCGCCCACGCATGAACGCAGAGATGATCAAACGGATCGTCCGCGCCATCGCCGACGGTTCACAAGAGGACCTCGAACTGCTGGCCAAGCGGGTCGTTGAGTCGGAGCGCGAGCGGGGCCACGGGCGTCTGGCGGGCGAGCTTTCGCAGATCCTGGCCAGCAGCAAGACCGGCCCAGGAGCGCGTCAGGACACGGGAGGCCGGCTCCGCGAACTGCCGCTGAGTCGTCGCAGTGGCGAGCTGCTGGTGTCGGTGTTGCCGCGCGAAGGGCTGGAGCACCACATGGTCCTGCCGCCAGCGGTCGAGGAGCGATTTGCGCGCATCGAACGCGAGTACGCCGCCCGCGAACGCTTGGGGGCCTACGGCCTCCGCAATCGCAAGCGGATCCTGCTTTATGGGCGACCCGGCTGTGGCAAGTCCCTTGGCGCCCAGCGGTTGGCCTGGAACACGGGCCTACCACTGCTCAAGGTCCGGATCGACGCCTTGATCTCGTCCTTCTTCGGTGAATCAGCGTCCAACCTTCGCGCCGTTTTCGACGCCGCCCGCGAGCGTCCCTGTGTGCTGTTGTTGGACGAGTGCGACTTCATCGCCCGCTCGCGAACCGGCGGCCGCGACATCGGCGAAGCCTCCCGGATCGTCAACTCTCTGCTGCAACTGATGGAAGAGTACGACGCACCGGGCCTGCTGGTAGCGACAACAAACATCGACAACGCGCTAGACAACGCGCTGTTCCGCCGGTTCGATGAAATCCTGGAAGTACCGCCCCCCGGAGCAACCGAGATCGAGCAACTACTGAAAATGACGCTGAGCGCGGTCGAGGTGTCACCGACCGTCAAGTGGCGTCCCCTGGTGAACAAGCTGGTCGGCTCTTCGGCGGCCATCGTCGTCAAAGTGGCTCGCGACGCGGCCAAGGCGGCGGTACTTGGGGGAAAGAAGGTGGTCACGCCGGGGCTGCTGGAGGGAGCTGTCGCCGATCAACATTGCGAGGGAGAGGACGCTGCGGGCGCCTAGGTCATGCCGTCAGAGCATCAGTTCGAGCACCTGCCGCTTGTCCTCAAGCACCATGGTCCCGCGCGCCTCACCGGCGGTGGTTCGGACGCCGACCTGACCAAAGAGTTCCGCCATAACCGCAGCGGGCATTCCACGACGCTGCTCTCCAGCCTCACGTCGGCGTCGCACGCTTCCGGATTAACAGAACTGGAAAGTGTATTCGCTGGGATCTTCGGGGAATCAGGCAGTGATCTGCCTGGCCGGTCTACCGAGGCAGCAGAGCTGGCTGCTGACGAGCGTATAGGGGTGTAGGGCGTAAGGGGGAGCAGCAGGGTATTCTTTCGTTTCATGCCTCCGTCGACATTCGCGGCCCTTCGGTCGCAGATGATTCCACCCACAAGGTTTTCCAATTGGCGCCGCACGTGGTTTCCAACCAGCCAGGTCTACGCTGAAGTGCGACGCGCGTTTGCTGATGAATCGCACGCATGCCCAAGGAGCGTCTGCCGACTTCGGAGTTCCAAACGAAGAATCCAGGAGCAAACGCCCCGCCCTCGATCTCAATCCACCCGGTGGGGTCGATCAAGAAGGCGAACAGGTCCTGCTCGCCACAGTAGAGCCCCGTGGCGCCGTTCATTTCCATCCGCCATTCCATCCGCCTTTCGATGCTGAAAGAGCGGAATTAGCTGGAATCGCCCAGGGGTTGCCAATGCTGCAAACCCCTTGATATAAAAAATCTGTCGTGATTTCACGGTGCCTACTCGGTTGGCTTTTCGATGCCATAGGATGGCTGGGGGTCAAAAGGTCGCAGGTTCGAATCCTGTCGGCCCGACTTTACATAAGTTATTGGGCGTTCAGCTTTTAGCGATACCTGTCGACGGTCGGCAGTGCTGCCTGCAAGCAGATTCTTGGGGTAAACCTACCCCGGAAAGGCATTGGCAGTGCTACGCGTCCCTCGAGTCCCGGCCTATTCGCACCACAAGCCCAGCGGTCAAGCGGTCATTAAGATCGCCGATCCCGATACCGGCAAACGCCGGTCGGTCTACCTCGGCAAGTATGGCTCCGATGAGAGCCGCGAACGCTATGCCCGTATCGCCGCCGATCTCTTGGCGGGACGGATGCCCACTCTCGCCCCGCCAACCGGCGCAAATCTAGCAGATCGTCCCGGCGTCGACATCGCAAGGCTCGTTGCGCGGTACCAGGAGCACGTGCGGGAGTATTACCGCCGCCCCAATGGGCAGCCCACCAGCGAAGTCGCATCCATACGGTGCGCGATGCGGTATTTGCTGTCTCATCATCAGGAACTGCCCGCGGATTCCTTCGGTGTAGGTGACCTACGGGCGGTGCGAGAACTGATGATCGAGGCTGGCCTCTGCCGTGGCGTTGTGAATCAGAACGTGGGCAGGATCGTGCGAGCGTTCCGCTGGGCGGCGTCCGAGGAGTTGGTTTCCGCAGAGATCTGGTCGGGGCTTCGGGCTCTTCCAGGGCTGAAGGCTGGTAGGACGCGTGCGCACGAAAGGCCCTCGGTTCAGCCCGTGGCCGATGAGCTGGTCGATGCGACGCTGCTGGAGCTTTCGCCAACGGTGCGAGCCATGGTTGAGCTCCAAAGGTCGACCGGGATGCGCCCCGCTGAGGTGTGCAGCGTCCGGCCTGTTGACGTGGACCGTTCAGGCGATGTCTGGGTCTTCCACCCGGTCGAGCACAAGACGCAGCACCATGGCAAGGAACGCAGCGTCTTCATCGGCCCACGAGGTCAGGAAGTTCTAAGGCCGTTTCTGTCTCGGGCAGTAGAGGAGTACTGTTTCCGGCCGACGCGGGCAGCGAGCATCGTGAAAGCTGCCCGGCGGTACCGTGTTGACAGCTACCGTCGGGCGATCCAGAGGGCCTGCGAACGGGCCGGTGTGGAGCGGTGGTCGCCCAATCAGCTCAGGCACTCGTTTGCCACTAGGGCGCGGGCAGCCTATGGGCTGGAGGCGGCACAGGTGCTGCTGGGGCACTCCTGCGCGCGGATCACGGAGGTGTACGCTGAACGCGATGCGGCCAAGGGTATCGCGGCTGCAAAGGCCATTGGCTAAACTCCCGCTATAGACTCTTCCGGGTTGCGGCTGATCCCCGCACAGACCGGTCGGCTCGGCGTGAGCACCTACACGCGGCGCCGGCCGGTCGGCCCGGTCTCCTATAGATAGGTGCATTTATCATGGACAAAGGGCGTCCGCCTGCGCTTGTTCGATGGGCCCGGACTTTCTGGGGGATGCCCGATCTGTTGGTGGTGCATTGCCGCACTGCGGACTTCTTTCCGACGAAATCAAAGCCGGTGAAGAAGATTGAAGAGGGCTTGGAAGACCTCTTTGAGTTCTTGGCGGTCGTCCGCAGGTGTTTCCTGGAGGATCTGGCAGCGATCGATCCACGACGTATCCACGACTGCTATTCCCGGCGTGGAGAGGCGCCCACGCTGGACCAAGCCGAGAGCCCTATTGCATCATACGCCGAAGCATTCGATGCGATTTGGCAGGACGCGCTAGCGAATTCTGGCCGGACATTGAATCTCCTCCTGCAAGATGCCGGCGAGCCAGCGTCACCGGTCGACACGGTGGCTGAGATGTTGTCGGGCTGCGTGAGGCTGAGCCAGCCGGACCGCATCATTTGGTGGCAGATGGTAGTCGAGTTCTTTTCGCAGGCGGTGGATCAACCCGACGACAACTGCTCTATCGAGTTGCTGAGTGACCTCGATCTTCGAAGCCACTACATGCAGCCTTTTTATAGTGACGAGAAGGTCCCATCGTCGCGATGGAAAGCGATTTTCTGCGGGTTGTCCAAGGAGGAGAGCATGCTGCGGGTAGATTATCCGGGGCTTTTAGACTCGGAGGGACTCCAGCCATCGACCATTGCGGCTGTGTCTGCAGCAGAAGTAGGCCCAAAAAGCGGACAAAACGGACAGCAAAACGGACAAAGCGACGAGAAAACCAAGAAAAGTGGGGGCCGGGGGCGGGTCCTCCCTCAGGACGTACAGATACAGCGTGCGGCTCGCTTCATCCGAGATCAAAGGAGAAACTTTGCCGCTCATATAGGCCAGAGAAGAAGCAAGAAAGCTCTGATCTCGGAATTCCTCAACCAGCCCAAAGACTCGCCACAGGTCGCCGCCTTGGCGCGCCAGCTGCAGCCGGATCGCTATGGCTGGCTGCTCGAAGTAGACGATTGAGCGGACATCTGGTTGTCCGTTTTTAGGAGCCGTCGAAACTCCGCTTACCCTTGCCAGTAGTTGGTATTCACACCATTACTTGCGAGGGTTTTTCTATGTCTATCGAGTCGCGTGTCAGGTTGGACGTCTCTCAGGGGGACCGCATGTACCCAGTGGCGGCGGCGGTCGAGCGGCTGACCGGCCAACGGCCTCATCCCACGACGGTTTGCCGCTGGTGCCACAAGGGCTCTGCGGGGATTGTGCTGCCATCTCTCATCGTTGCTGGCAGGCGGATGACGTCGCTGGAGGCCGTCGGAGAGTGGTTGCATGATGTGACCGATGCTCGCAACCAATTGCGGGCGGGGGCTGCAGCTAGCGCTGGCAATGGATCGTGATCGTGTCGCCATGCTGCGAGGTCGTCATCGGGGCCGTGATGCAGTCAGCCGACGCCGCACGTGGCGGAAGAAGAGGTGGCCCTCACCGCGGCGTTGGCGACTTCCCTCACGCCCGTGGTGCCGGTGCGGCAGGGTCTAGTTGCGTGCATTGGATTGATGAGGAGACGTTATGCTGTCTGGATCTGTGATTATTCCTCGTGAAAAGATCACTCAACTTGAAGACCGGCCGGAGCTAGCTGGTCTGTTCATGATGCTATTGATCCGCGCTCGGTACCGAGCGGGGCCGGGGCATGGGGGCGTGATGCTTGAGGAGGGGCAACTCGTCTGTGGGAAGAGCTACTTGGCCTCGATTTCGCGGTGTAGCGAGTCGAAGTGCTACCGCGCTCTCAAGTCGCTGGAGAAACGGAACCTAATCGAACTATCAACGGAGCGTCGTCCGACCGTCGTAACCATAAGGGACTGGGAGAGTTATGCTCGATTGCCAAGCAGGGAGCGAACCGAAAGCGGACCAGCGTCGGCCCGACATCGAACTAGTCCTGCGCCGAAACCGAAGCGACAGCGGACACAGAATAAGGAAGAAGGCAGAAGTCAGGAACAAAGGAAAGAACCTCCTCCTCCAAAGTCTCCTCCTGGCGGCGTTGCCGACACTGGCCCCGTCGAGGTTTGGAGGGAGGTGGAGGATGCTCTGCGATTGGAAGGGGTCAGCTGTGTCCGCCAGGCGGTTCAAGAGGCGAGAGTCCGTGGCCTGACAGCGGAAGAGGCACTGCGATATGTCCGAGAGTATCGTGGCAGGCCGGGGGCTTACGACGCCGGGGCCCTGTATCGCCGTCTGACCGGGGAGCTTGAAGACTGGCCGGCACCGCGGGAGGGCTACCGTGCTCCGATCGATGAGGCGCTGGCGGCTGAAACCAAGCGGCTGAACACGGTTCGGTGCGCGATCATAGGCGAATGGGAGCGGGCATACCGCTCACTCCCGCGAAGGCACGTTGAGCTGCTTCGCCAGACGGTCAAGGAGCAATTCCCCGGCCTTCGCAACGGTCATGTCGACGTAGCGGCAATGGAACTCTTGTCCCGAGACCCGAGTCGCTGGCTTGTTGCAGAGGTGAATTGCGCCTGAGCGTGTCATGCCGGCAACCGAGGCCCGCTGTCCGCGTCGCCGCGAATAGTGGGTGCCGGGGGGCCTTGGGGTCCTTCCTGGCGCCCCCCCGTGGGGGCTCCGCCCGGAGCGATCGCGAGGTTTTTTTGCCCGGGGCAGTTGTGGAATCTTCGGTAAGTAAATTTTCAGGCTGCGGTCGGCGGGGCGCTGGCGTTGCGGGCGTATACCTCGGGGATTTCGGCACTGCGGTGATGTCGGAGGGGGCGATGCGGCCGCACCATCCAGGCGTAGTTGAAAACGCGGCGGTAGGCTTGACCGCGGTGAGATGGGACTGCGAATCTACTGCAGATGCATCGACCGCCAGTTGTGAGAAGTCTCTCGTCGGCGCTGAAGTGACTAACCACCGAGAAGACCTGCTCGGCAAAGCAGACCCGCTGAGACAGTGAAAGTGCTCCAGCCTTCGGACGGATGCCAGCGTTACGACGCGTCGCACAGCGGTGCGATCGGGCTAGCGGAGTCGACTAACGATTGGATCGAAACCGCTGCGAATGCCGCTTCGGTGGCCGCGTAGGCCCGGTCGAGTTGGGCGTGCAGCGGGCAGAGCTTCTTGTGGCCGTCGAGTCCGAGCGGGCATGACGTGATCCGCTGGATCGGATCGACGACGTTGACAACATCCAGGATTGTCAGCTTGCCAGCCGCCTTGACCAACTCGTACCCTCCGCCGGGACCAGGTCTGGAACGCACCATGCCGGCGGTGCAGAGGTCTTGAAGCACTCGGGTGAGGTAACGCCTGGGGACTTGCGTCTGATCGGCAAGCGTGTCGGCTGACACCGGAGCAGCTGGCTCTCGGCCCAAACAGACCACGGCCCTGAGTGCGTACTCGGCGGTCTTCGAAAGCATGGATCGGGCCCGTCAGCAGAGCGGCGAGTAGAGGGATGCACGCGACGGCGTCCAATGTGCACCAAGGGGTGCACATTGGATTGTAGTCTGGCTGCGGGGCTCGGGCAATCGGGGAACGAACCCCGCGCTACCCGCGGAGGCTTCCTAACCTGTTCTCAGCCCGCCATTCTCCCGGTTAAGGGTCTTCGGGAATAGGACGTTGTTTTCTTTATGAACGTGCTGATGCATGTCGGCTTCGAGCCGCTCGAGCGAGTCGAGCATTGCCCGGTAAGTATTGCATGCCCATTCGGGGGGCGTGTACCCATCCGTCGCTTCGCGGAGCACCGCCAGCTCGGCGCCAGCTTGGTCGTGTTCGTGCTCCATCTGGCGGATCGGATTCGCAACACTGCCGCAATGGGTCTGCTGGGCGCTGTGCGACGCGTCCAGCCGGCGCACAATCGGGAAAAGGACTTGCTCCTCTTTGAGCATGTGTGGCTCGAGTTCCGCCTTCAACGCCACGAATGCCCGCCGCACCTGAAACAGACGTGGCTCTCTGTCGCCATGGACCCGGGCGACCTTCTCGGTCATACGGTCGAGGCGGGGCAGCTCTTCCCGGAGATAGGCGTGGTGGGTTGCTTCGATGTGGTCCGCGAGTTCGGCCAGCGACAATGCATCGGCGTCTACAAGGTCGTCAGCTTCGTCGCTGGCGTCGACTTCAGCGATCTGATGCAGCACGGAATCGACATCAATGCCCTTACTGAGGCACGCGTCGGCGAGCGAGGTCTTACCGCCACAGCAGTAGTCGATCCCGAGTGACTCGAACACGCGAGCTCGGGCGGGGTGCTCGCGGACGAAGGTGCCGACAGAATCGTTGTGGTCGAGGGTCGTCATTGACGGAAACTCGCTGTCTGAAGAGTAGTGACCGCACCTCGTTGGTGTGCGGCCGGGACTTGCTGCTCCCTCGAATAGTATGGAAATAAATCTGCATGTCAAGGTGCAGGTTTTGGCCGAGGGTGGAATGCCTCCGTTGAATGGATGTAGCGGGCAATGCTCCGAGCGGAGGCTAGGAGCCTGGCAGCCGGTTGCGGATGATCTTGGTGGTCGGGTCACCAGGCATGATGGTGTCGCACCACAATTCGCCCTCAAACCGGTAACGCACCTGGATAGCGTGGGCCTCGCCTGCGGAGAACGCCCTCTCCGCCGCGGGGAGCGACGCCGCCGAGTCACCGGCAGCGGTCCGCAACTGGACGTGGTGGACCTCGGAGCCGGTGCCCAGGTCCACGAACAACTGCATGACCTGATCCCGCGCCCACTCGGCCTGGAGGATCTCAGGGATCGGGTCGTCTGGGTTCACTGGTGCGACAATCCGGGGCGGGACAAGGCGGGCATCAGCAGGATGGCGTTCTCTGGAGCGGGGCAGACATACCGGCAGACACCGCAGCCGGTGCATAGCGACTCATCGATGAAGGGCTTGCCCTCGGTTACGGTGAAGACGCCCTCCACCGGGCAGCGTTCGCTGCACACGGTGCAGGTGGTGTGGTGGTGCGCCAGACAAAGGTGCTCGGTAACCTGAGCCGTTCCCATAATCGGAGGAATCGAGCTTGTCAGCACGCCCGGCCCGCAGGCGGAGATGCATGGAAAGTCTTCGCACATCTGGCAGGCGGACGCGTCGGCCTCGATGGTGGGCGTCCCGGCCGCGGCGCCGACCCGTTCGGGCGCCTTGCGAATCGCTTCGTACGGACAGGCGGTGATGCAATCGCCGCACCGAGTGCAGCCGGCGAGGAACTGTGGCTCGGCGATCGCCCCCGGAGGACGGAATAGGGGGATCGTTCGGGCGACAGGCTTGGCGGAGAGATCGGTGGGCCGGACTGGCTCGATGCTGATGCCGGCGATGCTCCGCGGAGCGGGGAGGGGCGTCTCGCCTGACGGCGCCTTGGGGTATCGCGTGACGAGGGGAGGCGGCTCGGGTGGCGGGAGCAGTTTCCAAAGCCTGCCTTGTAGAAACGCCCGGCGCCCTTCGGAGGTAGCGCGGGGGGCCGCGAACCAACGAACGATCTTGGCGCCTATCCGGCGCAGGCCAGCAAGCGCCCGGGGGTACGGCGCCTTCGGCGAGAAGTCGCCTCTTTGCCGGTCGGTAGCTGCGCCGCGTGGTCGACTCATTGGACGTCGACCTGGAGGGGGGGCAGCATGGGCACAGCGTCCACCGCCACGGCCTGATCAAGGGCGGCGGAAGGGGCGTGGCACTGCGTGCAGTTGGTCCGCCACGGGTGCGTCGACTCCAGCCCGGCCCAGCCGTTGGGCCCGCCGTGGCACGCGCTGCAGTTCTGCCGCATCCACTGCGAGTGCGGGATCGTTGGCGGCGCGCCGGGGTAGGCCCGCTCACCCTGCTTCGGCGCGGGCAGACCAACGAACGTGGTCTGGACGGTTGCGTCCATCTCTCGGAACGGCGCCGGCGCCATCGGCGCGTGGCACTGGACGCAGTTGCCAAGGAACTCGTGCGACATCACGCTCGCCTTCAGGTTGGCCATCCTCATGCCGTTGGAGTGGCAGGCGTAGCAGGCGGCGTCGTTCGTGTTCTCGACCGGGTGAGGGATGATCGGCGGCGCGCCGTTGTAGGCGCGCCGTGACGCGCGAACTCTGCTCGACTCTATCTTCTCCTCCTCGCTCGGCTGAACTTCGGCGAACAGGTCGTACGGGGTCGGCGGCAGTTGCTGAGGCTGGGCCCGCCAGGCGGCCGTGGGGCCCATGGCCACATCTGGGACGTCGGCGTAGCTGGTCGCTGCGACCAGCTTGTGGTCTTGGGCCGCGTGGTGTTGTGCGTCGGGTAACTCCAGTGGCGAGTCCTGCAGCCCGTCCGGCTGGGGCACGCCGTCAGAGATGCCGACGAAGAAGCCGACCACCGCGACCGCTAGCACCACCGATAGAAAGACTGTCGCCAGCTTGTTCATGTCGACGCCCCTGAAGCATCCTTCTTGACCACCCGTGCTGCGCACTTCTTGTAGTCGGGCTGTTTGGAGAACGGGTCAAACGCCTCGAGCGTGCAGTTATTGATGAGCTTCGTTTCGTCGAAGAACGGCACAAAGATCGTGCCGCGGGGCGGCTTCCCTCGGCCGTCGATCCAGACCGGTAATTCCGCGGCGCCGCGACGCGACTGGATGACGACCGTTTCGCCCTGACGGATGTTGGCCGATTTGGCGTCGTCTGGGTGCATCTCGACGTAGGCGGTTGGCATCGCCCGGTTGAGCGGGCTCAGCCGCCGGGTCATGGTGCCGGTGTGCCAGTGCTCCAGCACCCGGCCGGTGCAGAGCCACAACGGGTACTCCTCGTCAGGGACCTCAGGGGGCGGATGGTACTCGTGGAACCAGATCTGGGCTCGCCCGTCACCGCTGGTGGAGTGGTAGAAGTCAAACTCCTGCCCTTCTGCAACGAACGGGTCGTCGAATCCGGAGAATCGGAACCGGGTCTCGCGCCAAGAGCCGTCGGGCTGTTCAACAACCGGCCACCGCAGGCCCCGGGCTTTGACGTACTCGTCGTACGGCGCCAGGTTCTTGTGCTTCATGCGGGTGAACTGGCGGTACTCTTCGAACAGGTGCTTGTCGACGTTGACGTCGTAGTAGTGGTCGTACTGCCAGACGGGGACCTCGTCGCCGTTCTCGTCCTTCACCGAAAAGATGAACTCGCCGTCCTTGTCCCGCATCCCTTCGTGGCCCATGTCGAACAGCTTGCGGGCGATCGCGATGGTCATCCAGGCGTCGTCGCGGGCCTGACCGGGCGGGTCGACCATCTTGAACCACTGCTGGGTCCGGCGTTCGCTGTTCCCGTAGACGCCGTTCTTCTCCACCCACATCGCGGCCGGCAGGATCAGGTCGGCGAGCTGGGTGGTCGCCGTCGGGTAGACTTCGCTGACGATGAGGAACTTGTCTTCCAGCCCCTGCTTGTCATTGAACAGGGCGTTGAGGTTCGGCAGCGTCTGCCCCGGGTTGGTGACCTGCACGAAGAGCGTGGTGATGTCGCCGCCTTCGGCGGTTGGCTTGGTGAACTGCTCGAACATCTTCACCGTGTGATAGCCTGGCGTGTCGTTGATGGCGCCCGGGCGCAGGTTCCAGAATTCCTCGCACTGCGCGCGGTGCTCGGGCTTGGCGATGAGCCTCCCCCCTGGCAGAGCGTGCGCCAGGGTGCCCACCTCGCGGACGGTTCCGCACGCGGACGGTTGCCCCGTGAGGCTGGTGGGCGCGTCGCCGGGACGGCCAAAATGCCCCGACAGAAGGTGCACGCCGTGAACTAGCGAGTTGATCGCGGTCCCCATCGTGTGCTGGTTCATGCCCATGCACCACAGCGAGGTAATCCGCGCGTCGCGGTCTCCAAACAGGTCGGCCAGCATGCGGATCTGGTCGGCCGGCACGCCGGATAGTTCCTCCACGTGCTCCGGGGTGTACTTGGCGATCCGCTCGCGGAAGTGTTCTTCCGTGATGGCCTCGCCCTGCAGCGTGGGCGTGTCGGCTTCGTCACCGCGGAACGCGCAGTGCTTTTCCACGAACGACTTGTCGTACGATTCGTTTTTGATAAGCAGGTGCATGATCCCCAGGGCGATGGCGACGTCGCCGTGGGGCTTCATCTCGAGGTAGTCGGTCGCCGCGTCCGTTGTGCGCGTGCGGCGGGTGCCGATGTCGATGATGCGGATCGTTTCTCCACGGGAGCGGCGGTCGGTGACCCGAGAGAACAACACCGGGTGCATCTCTGCGGGGTTGTTGCCCCAAGTGATAAGCACGTCGCACTCGTCAAGGTCTTGGTAGCAGCCGGCCGGCTCGTCCACGCCGTAGGTGGCGAGGAAGCCGGTCACCGCCGAGGCCATGCACAGACGCGCGTTCGGATCGATGTGGTTGTTTGACAGCCCGCCCTTCATCAGCTTCTGCGCGGCGTAGCCCTCGGGAATGGTCCACTGCCCGCTGCCGTAGAATGCGAATTTGTCGGGGGCGTCGTAGATTCGCTGGGCAATGATCTCGATGGCCTCGTCCCAGTCGATCTCAACCAGCTTGCCGTCGCGGCGGAGCAGCGGGGTGGTGAGCCGGTCCTTGCCGTAAAGGATTCCGCCGACGTGGTAGCCCTTCACGCACAGCAGGCCCTTGTTGACGTCTGCCGCCTTGTCGCCGGCGATAGCAACCACGCGGCCGTCCTCAACGCCCACCTGGACGTGGCAGCCGGTGCCGCAGAATCGGCAGGGCGCCTTATTCCAGGTAAGGCCGTCGCCGTCGGGCAGGGAGTCATCCGGCTGGATCACCTGCAGCGGGTAGGCTTGCTCGCTGGCGACGAGCGAGCCGGCCGCCGCCATGGCTGCGGACTTCAGGAAGCTGCGGCGTTCGGTTTCCATTGCTTGTTCCTGGTGGGGGCGCCGTCGGGTTACTCGACGTTCTCCTCGTCAAACGCGATCATGGCGATCGCCACATCAATGACGCCGGGCGACTGCCGCACCGTGTTCCATATCTCCTGATCACGGTCTTTGTCGGCCGAGTCGATCACGATTGCAAGCTTGCTGCCTCCGGATTCGCCGATTTCGACTTCGGGGATCGCACCGAGCGCTGCGACAGCATCGGCGTGGTCCGCTACCGAGGAGTTGAAAGTCACGACAAGTCCGCTAACGGGCATACCGGCCGCTTTCATGGTAGAAAAGAGCGAAGCCTCGTTGAACAAAGGTATCGCCAACCTGCACCAGAGTGTATACATTAATGGCCGTCAGTGAAACCTCTTCCCAGCTAGATTCATGGCGCCGACTCCCAGACTCCTCTATGCCAGCGGGGCGTGCTTAGCGGGCGCAGTTGTTGCCGGAGCGCTCTGGCAGTCGACGACCAACGCAACCACCCCGAAGGCGCCAACCAACTCAGAACGCGTCGCTGGCGTGAACGCGTCGCGCCCGCAAGGTGAGGATAGCGACCGATCAGCGGTCAGCGAGCTCTTCCCGGTGACGGTACGCAGGCCCAGCGGCCCGCCTCGAATCGAGTTGGCGGGAGTCGACCCCCAGGGTCGCACCGGCAGCGTCGCTTGCAGCACGTGCCACTCGGTGCGGCCGCCGGATATGAAGAACACCACCGCTTCCTCGCTGGACGAGTTCCACAAGGGGATGACGTTCAACCATGGGAAGGTGGCCTGCTACGGGTGCCACAACCCCAACAACGCCGACACGCTCCGTCTGGCGGATGGCTCGCCAGTGGCATACGAGGACGTCATGACGCTCTGTTCGCAGTGCCACGGGCCGCAGGCGACCGCGTTTGCTCACGGCGCCCACGGCGGCATGAACGGGTATTGGGACCGGACCCGCGGCCAGCAGACTAAGAACAACTGCGTCGACTGCCACGATCCACACGCACCCAGCTACCCGAAGATGGTCGTTGGGTTCAAGCCACGGGACCGCTTCAACGAACCGGATACACACTACCAGCAAGGGGCGGCCGAGCATGACGACCATTGAACCGAACGCCGATGGTTCCCTGCCGGTGATCGAGAACCCGACCCGGCGGGCGATGGTGAAGGGCGGCTTCGCCACGCTCGGCGCCGCGGCGTTTGTGGCGGCGGTCTCGCCGCTCCGTCAGGCGGCAAAGAACACGACCGCCGCGGAGTTCATGCAGCAGCACTACACCGAGCTCACGCCCGACCAGAAGGCGGACGTGATCGCTCGGCTGGAGTCCGAGGCCGAAGAGAAGTACGGCGCCGAGGTGACCATCGCCGACGACCGGCCGATCCCGGGCACCAAGTTCGTCTACGCAATCAACCTGAGCGTCTGCAACGGCAACGGCAAGTGCGTCGAGGCGTGCCACAAAGAGAACAACCACGACCGGGCGACCAATCAGTCGTATATCCGCGTGATCGAGATGCCCAAGGGCACGATGGACATGGAGCAGGGCTCGACCACCTACACCGGCGAGGTCCCCAAAGACGACAAGTTCTACCTGCCGGTCCAGTGCCAGCAGTGCGACGAGCCGCCCTGTGTCGACGTCTGCCCAGTAAAGGCGACCTGGAAGGAAGAGGACGGCATAGTCGTCGTGGACTACAACTGGTGCATCGGCTGCCGCTACTGCGAGGCCGCGTGCCCGTACCACGCGAGGCGGTTCAACTGGAAAGAACCGGAGGTGCCCGCCGAGGAGATCAACCCCGATCAAAGCTACCTGAGCAACCGGGTCCGCCCGGTCGGCGTTGTGGAGAAGTGCACCTACTGCCTGCACCGCACCCGCCGTGGCAAGCTGCCCGCCTGCCTGGAGGCGTGCCCCACCGGCGCCCGCGTGTTCGGAAACATCCTCGACCCGGATTCCAACATCCGTTGGATTCTCGAGAACAAACGTGTCTACATCCTCAAGGAGGAACTCGGCACCAAGCCCGCGTTCTTCTACTACTTCGACTGATCAGCGGTCCGGCTTCCGTCGGCTCGGCCAATTCCATACCCATGAGCAGCACCCACGCCAGCAGCAGCCACCTTACCAGCTACCCGCGGTTCCTTGGACGCTCGTTGTGGCTGGCGACCGAGGGCTCGTTCGGGTTCTACGTCTGGATGACGCTGCTGACCGCCCTGTTCCTGGTCGGCGCCAACGCCTGGGCCAACCAGGTCGCGGGCGGGATGATCGGCACCAACATGACCGATCAGGTCAGCTGGGGGCTGTACATCGCCAACTTCACGTTCATGGTCGGGCTCGCGGCCGGCGGAGTGATGATGGTCATCCCCGCGTACCTCTACCACGACCGCAAGATGCACGACGTGGTGATTGTCGGCGAGTTGCTGGCGATCGCGGCGATCGTCATGTGCCTCATGTTCGTGGTGGCCGACCTTGGCCGGCCCGACCGCTTCTGGCACCTGATCCCGGGCATCGGCAAGTTCAACTTCCCGATCTCGATGCTGACCTGGGACGTGATCGTGCTGAACGTCTACCTGCTGCTCAACCTGCACATCTGCGGCTACCTCCTCTACATGCGTTTCCTGGGCCGCACGCCCAACCCGGCTTGGTACGTCCCGTTTGTGATGCTCTCGATCGTGTGGGCCATATCCATCCACACCGTGACCGCGTTCCTCTACTGCGGCCTGGGCGGACGGCCGTTCTGGAACACCGCGCTGCTAGCGCCCCGGTTCCTAGCGTCCGCCTTCGTGTCCGGCCCGGCGTTTATTGTCGTCGCAATGGTCATCATCAAGCGGTTGACCGGCGTTCAGGGGTTCGACCAGCCGATCGCTACCCTGACGCGGATCATACGGATTACGATTCTCATCAACCTCCTGATGGTCGTGTCGGAGATCTTCACCGAGTTCTATACCGGCGGCGCGCACGTGAGCGCTGCGAAGTACCTGTACTTTGGGCTGCACGGCAAGTCCGCATTGGTGCCGTGGATCTGGACCGCCATGATCCTCGACGTGCTCGCGGCTCTCTTGCTGTTGTGGCCTGGGCTGTTGGACCTGCGGCGGCGCCCCTTGCTCGTGGCGGCGTGCTGTATGGCTTTTGTGGGTGCATGGATCGAGAAGGGCATGGGGCTCATCATCCCAGGCTTTGTCCCCAGCACGCTGCACGAGATCGTCGAGTACGCCCCTAGCCAGCTCGAGTGGAAGGTGACCGTCGGCATCTGGGCCTTCGGGCTGATGGTCTTCACGATCGCGGTGAAGACGGCCTTGCCAACCCTGAGGCGGCCCGTTTAGCATTGAGTTGCGACGAGAAACACCATCGTCGTACGCTCCGGTCCCGCCTAGGCCACCACGGTACTAGAGCTTGAGATCTCATCGCGGCTTACCTTACGGAGCCACACTCCGGCCGATCGCAGACCCCTTGTGGGATGTATAGGTTGGTCAGCCAGTCTAGTGGCGGGGCTAGTTTTGCGGCGCTTGCGAATACTCTAGCAGAGACCATCGACCGCTAACTGGCAGCGGTGTACCCCACCTCAGCAGGTTTGCTGTAGCCGTACTGAGCCGTCACTCGAGCACGCTCCAACAAGCGTCGCACCGACACACCGACGCTTTTCCGAGAACGGCGGTATCTCGCCGAAGTTGGGCACACCTCGGCGACTAGTGAGCGGCTGCGACTAAGGTCGGGTGGTCCAACCGACGCGTTGAAGCACTATCTGAGAATGTTGTCGGTGTACTCTACCGATGGCTGTTGCGATCGTAGGACTCCGACTTAGCGGGCGACGATCCGTCGCCGTGTTGTCTGGTTCAACTAATGGACACAAAACATAAGCACCGACCAGAAGAGACATCCCGCGATCATGCCCAGCATGATGCCCTTTACTTGATCGGTCTGGTTCCGGAAGAGCAAAGCAAAGGCACTGCAAACACCGGATATCGCCAAAAGCACGCCGGTAATCCTCAGGCCAAGAAGCGGTTTGTGATTCGGGAGTAGACCTTGATCCCAGCAAAGCTTACCAAGCATTACTGACGACAGCATGAGGGCGAATGAGAACAAGAGTCCTATTGCAACGCCGCCAATGGCGCTGGAGTAGTCTTGCACACCGCGGGATTGCGATTCCGGCGGCGAAGCCACCGCACCGTCGTGATGTAACTCATCGCCCAAATGATCCTCGTGCCGAATCGCCACATCGCAGAGGACATGTTTCTCTACACAAACGTGATCTGATTGGTGTTGGCGTTCGAGGCGAGCGAACCTGCGGCCTGCTAAAGCCCCGCCGAACATTGCTACAGAGATGAAGACTCCTAGAAGGTCATCAAGAATCAAGTACAGGGGGAGCGACACCAGCGTCAGGGCAAATGCCGCAACAAATTGACAGAGGCCCGAATACCACGCGAAATCTAACCAGTAGTTGGCGCCTGGTTTCCACACGCGCCTTGCAAGGGCTCCAAACGATAGACTGATTAGGATTACTACTGCGGATAGTTTCAGCAGAATAATGGGCCAATTGGGAACGACTGAGTCTTTCCATCTGGGCCAGAACGGTATCCTAACCACATTGGGCGGTATAGCGTCACTGATCGGTTTCGGCGGACTCCACATGGGCGACATTATCGAGGACAGCCCGAACGTGCCACCGGATGGCGATCGGCCTATCCAAGTCGTCCGACAAAAAGCAAACCACAGGATGGCAATCACAATGGCCGAAAAATATGCATACTGGACAAGAAGAGGCAGTATCGCTGGACGCTTTGTCATCTAATCACTCGCGGGGTATCCAAGTCGACCCCCATGCCTGCGATCTTACATTCCATTGTTCGGCAAGAGGAGTCTTCCGAAGCATGTGCAACAAAGCTTGCGCCGATTAGTAGCAGAACCCCCGATCGGATAATGGGGAACCGCTTACACCACAGCGTTGCGCGATCGTTTGCTACGGTAGCTGTCTTTGTGGCACTATGACAGCCCTCGTAAGCGATGCACATCTACGATTGGTCAATGTTGAATGGGTTCGGCTAGTGTTCTTTCCATGAATTTGGCCTGGGAACTTTCGAGTAGCTTTTGCGGCGGTTTGCAATACCTTCGAAGTTTGCAGCACTTTCTTGAACACAGCGGTTGCATCGCTCTCGGCGCCTAAGCAACTCGGCGAACTGCAGGATGTGCCTCCGCCGACGAGAACCTCGGCGAGTTCGCAACGGGCGGAACTTGCTAAAACTGCTCCAACTTCGGCGCGGTGGCGAATCTCGGAATTGCGGGCGGTGTCGGCGCCGACGCCCGCAATTCGAGTCCAGCAAGGACGCCCCCGCGTGGTATCCGATTCGCGTGGCTCCGTGACATGCTGGCAGGAAATCTGTTCTTACGCCCACACGTTTGGTATGAGGGCCAAGCTCTGACGCTTGTCCGATGAGACGTCTGCTATAGTCCTTAGTTCTGCGGGTTTATCGCTGGTTAGCCTATCCCTCGTGCCAGGTTGGCGATGCATCCATCGTTTTGTTTGACTCGTCCGTTTCTGCGACGATGTCGTCTGGATCGGATGTGACTTGGACGATGTGGACCCCTGGCCGTCGACGCGTGCTGAATGCCAAAGAAACTTCTACGGGTCCGAGCGTCGCTGGGCCCAAGACACCCTTGACATTATCCGCCTCAGATCGGACGTGGACGCCGGCGGCCCGTTCAGTGCCGTTTTTACGAATGCGTGCCCGGAGACAGCTGCCCTTGAAGCGCAAGACTTCGACAACTTGAAGGCCGGGGAAGCCATTGCTCTTACTGCTGTCGGGCGACGCGTGGGTCGCACGGTCCCGAGGTTCTGTTGAGTGCTCGCTACTGGAACCAACCTGTTCAACCTGTTTGATGGATCGTCTTGCGTACCGGCTTAGGCCAGGGTAGCCCGACTGCGAGGCTGACCGCAAAGCGGGGATAGCGGGCTTGCCGAGCGGACCAAGATTGCCAACCGCCTGTGCGGCAGCTTCAACGGTTTCCGTCCAGGGGCAAGGATGCTCAAGCAGTGCGATTAGCGCCGGAAGTGAGTCTTCGCGGGAAGGCAAGAGCACCGGAAGCATAGAGACAACCTGTGGCGAACCCTGGGCAACGGCACGAAAGCGGTGCTGCTCGTCTGGTTCAGCCGAAGCCGTAACAATAAAGTCCACGATTGCCGGGCCGATCTTCGTTCGGTCAGGTAGTTTTGAGAGCACACTTGCCACGACCTGCCATTTCCCCCAGTTGAGAAGCACCTGCGTCGCCGCACGCCGAACGCCGAGCTGCTCGTTGGGAATTCGAATCATCGCGACCACGCGCGATATCTCTGTTCGTGAAGCGTATTGCCCCCGCTTCCACATTTCGGGCGTCGCCAGAAAGTCCATCAGGCGTTTCCGTACTTGAGTGCTATTGCTCTTGTCCACTCGGTCAAGCATCAGCGAGATAGCGCCGTCGCCGGTCTCCATTGATAATAGCGGGTCTCCACCGCTGCTGAACAATTGAAGGAACTGAGCCTTTGCAAGGGCAAATGCCCGATCGTCATTGCCACCCGCGGCCTGGATCAGTTTGCCCAGCTTCACTACTGCGTCGGTTCTTCGATCTTCTCTCTCCTGCTCCAGTTGCTCGGCCATCCAACGCTCACGAGATTCGGCGAGGTACGCGTTGCGAACCGCGGCGCCCAAAGTCCCCAAGCACGCGGAGCCAACGCCGATCGCCACGAGGAGTTCGCGAGTGGTGTACCGCAAGCGATTGCGCCGCGGCACGGTCCACCAGATGCCGAGCGCGGCCATCCACATCGGCACCAGGACCCCGAACGCGAGGCCGTACACTGTCGCGGAGTAGACTCTTGGAGTGGGGGACTGCATGAACAGGAGCGCGCCGCCGAACAGTGTCGCTAATAACGCCACCCACCCCGCTCCCCACCTAGGGCGAGTCCGTTCGACAAAGGCGCCTAGCAAGAATCCAAGCACGGCGACCAGGACACCGGCGCCAACCCATTTGTCGATTGTTTCATCAAACACGCTACCGCCGCGTCCGACCAGCACCAGAACAGCCAGCCAGTACACGGCATAGAGCGCCCCGAGGACGCCAACGAACCACAACAGTATCGGCCGCCAGATTGGTGAAGCCCGCTGATTCGCGCGACGCCAAAGGACGAACAGGACCCCGCCGACCGCCACCAAGAGGGCCGCCAGCACGATCAGTCCGAGTATGGCAATGATGCCCCCGCCGTAGCCGCCCCACGTTTGAGCAAGCACGAATCGCATCACGCATCACTTTCTTCTCGGTGTGATTGTTGCATTCCTGGCCTGCCCCAGTGCTGAATCGCGGCGGGCGTGTCCTTCGCATTGCCGTTCACAACGGTTGGCCTTCTCTGCTCCGCAACGCATCGCCTCGACGATGAAGAAGCAACCCCGCGGGACCCCATAGCGCGGCGGCGGCGACCCATAGAGAGGCAATAAACAGCGACTCATACTCCCGTGACGGACCGCCAAACGTCGCGAGAACTACAAAAAAGAGCGTCATAGCGATGGAGGCTGTTCCGTAGGTGACAAGGTAGGTCCCGTAGCATCGCAGCGCCCCTCGCTGCGGCTTCAGGCCGCACGAATAAAGCAAGCAAAGCCCTTGGATCACCAGCGCCAATTGGCAGACCAAAGATGACCATAACAAGATAAGGAACCAAGGCCCGATGATCACGTAAACAGCAGGCATCACTAGCAGCACAACCATAGCGACGGCCAAAATGCGATCTGGAGATCGTCCAGCGAATCGCACGCGGTCCATCACCTTGGAGAAATCGTCGGGAGCCATCTGATTCTTTGTCGTGCCAGGGAAGGTTCAACGCTTCTGCGCATCGCCGATCCTGCAGAAAGTACAGAACGCCACCAGAGTTGGCGAAATCGTTGAGCCGAGCCCCATGAAGCCCAGAGAGAACATTCGTCCAGCGATCGACGCAAACTCAACCGGTTTGGGGAGCGTCGGCGACGCCGCCAACTGAGCGTAATCATTGTACGCCGAGTAGATCAGTATCATCGCAATGACGCCCGGCGTCAGCGACAACAACGCTTGCGCCAAGACAGGTCCCCGCCTCGCCTTCCGAACGATGTTGACGACCCCAAAGATCGTCGCCGTGATCCCGATAGCGATGAGCCAGCGACACCCCCCTGACAGCATGAATTGAAACGGCGGCATCACTTGAACGGCTTGAGCAAGTACCATGAATACTCCTCTCGGGTCTCAGGATGGCTACAGGTGTATCGTTGTCTTCACTTGTGCCCAAGGATTCGGTAGAGCAGCAACGTCACCACCGCCGCGGCGAACGAGGCGTAGATGCCCATCGCGTACCCCATACGCGGCCCCGTCGGTTCGCCCGTGGCGTGGCTTGCATAGTAGAAGCGCCCGCACATGATCATGCATCCAAGAAACGCGAGTACGAGTGGCCACTTCATGCTATCGTTCCACCCCCGCTTACTCATGATGATTCGCATTGGTCCGACTGGCGCCCCAATAGAGCACGTCGACTTGCAAACTCATGGGTTTACGGCTGCATGAGATCACCAACAAGCCTACTCCAATCAACTTCGGATAGACCGTTCGCAATAAACCAGAGGGTGGGAACCGCAAGCGGTGGCCAAGCAAGCCAATTCCAAACGCCGCCTAACCGATTGCCCGAACGAACGGCGATTAGACAAATCAATAGCCAGGGCGGTAGCGTCGCAAAGATCAGCCATCCTCGGGCGGCTTCCGCGCCGACATTCTGCGCGGGGAGTTTGGCAAGCCACGCGAGTGCTCCACTAGCAGCGTAGGCTGCAACGATACTGATTCGTTGCAGCAATCCATCTATACGGCACATCAGGATGTTCATGCTGTACTTCAGGATTTTCATGCTGCGCAAGTCTTCTTGACACGACCAATTGATGCTGTGTGGTCGACCGCTCGAAAGGGGGAAACTCATTCCCCGAGAGCACGCAGTGCAGCAATGGGTCCCACCGCGCGTCGCGGCGTTATCAATGGTCAAGTGTTTCGATACCCTGACTGGTCGTTGGCCGAATGATCAATTCTGAGCTCCGGCAGCATTGTGGTCAGACACGGTGGAATCCGGCGGATCGGCAGCAATTGAGTTCAACGCTCACGCGGCAGCCCCCACGACCGACGGATTCCGATCGTGCAGGGCCTCCCTTAGAACTGGCAATGCTGGAGTGGCATCCTGGCCTATTTGACCTAGTGCTTCTGCAGCAGCTCTGGAGTAGCGGTCGCTGTCGTGCGCCAGTCGAGATAAGACTGGGGGCATTGCTTCTGGCCCCATGCTCAGCAAGACCTTTGTAGCAGCGTCTCGGACTTCGGGGTTTCCGTGAATAAGCAGGTCGATGAGTTCGGTCGCCGACATGACTACCGAAACGTCACTGGAAGCGAGCGCATTGTGCTCCTGCAAGGCAGAAAACTCCTTCTGATAATCACGGAGTTCAGCTGCGCGGCGTTCGCGTTGGCGTCCCTCTTGCACCTCACGCCAGTGCCAGACTGATAATCCTGTCACTACTGATACCAGGAGGAGCAATACCCCAATCATTCGCCAGCCGCCAGGCAGTTGACCGACCCGACGATACCAATCTGGCGCTCTGACAGCACGTTTGTCGCTTGGTCCATGAGTCATGATTCACCGCTGGGCGCCGTGATAGGGACAGCTGTATGCTGACCGCGGATCACTCCCGACTTCGACGCACGATTCTCTACGCGACGCCCAGATCCTCGACAAAACGGGCGTCCGCGACCACCTCGTCGTGATCCACGCCGAGGACTTCAACAATCAGGGGACGCAACTCGCACAGGATCTGATCGTGCGACCTCAGGTGCAGTTGCTTGGCGGCGAACTTGATGCCCACAAGCTTCTTCGTAACGTCGCCAAACGTGGTCCACCCTTCGGGTGGTGTTGCCCGAAACGGGAGCGTGGCCAGCTGCAATAGGAGCACGCCAAAGGCGGCGAGCGCTATAGTGGCGGGCAGGATGTTCAGGTCAACGGCCGCCGCCGAGGCAATCGCTGCGCCGAGCAGGATAACGACCAACGCGGCAAGCAACTGACGCAGCAGACGCGGACGCCGCAAGCCGCGTGGGGGCGAGGCTAGCTGCTCGCCGAGGCGTTTCCAGAGGCGGCGTCGTTGAGGGGCCGACAGGCGGTCCGCGATGAGTTCGCGCGGACTAATGCGCAGGTCGGCGTCATCTATTGTGCTACGGACGACGGAACGCAGCTTGAGGAAAGCGGGAAGCGTGGGGCAAGCGGCCAGCCGCGCCGCCGAGAGCCGGGCTTGGATCAGCGATCCGAGGTCACCAACCGTGCGAATCTGCGCCATCTCGTCCGCCCGAAAGCTGACGCCAAAGTGGTGCTCAACCGCCATCAAGATTTCGACCGCCCCGAGTCCCATGAGTTAATCAGTAGTTGAAGTTGACGGCGCTTCGCTCGCTAGAACGTCGTTTGGCGAGTGGGTTCTGGCCAACCCGGGCGCCGCGGCTTCCAGACGCTGGTCGCCCACATCACTTTGCGCACAGGTTCGATCGACGTCGACGCGGATTCCAAGCCCGCAGTGTCGACAGTCGTCTCCCCCTAGCTTGATTATCTGCTTCTTGCCGCATCCTGGACAGTGCAGCACGACGCTAACAATCTCTTCGTTTGCATTAAGAACGGTCCCCCTTTGGTTCAACCGCAGCAGAACGACCAAAGCCAGGGAGCCGCAGGAGGCGACGACGCCTGCAGCACCGGCTATCCGGCCCAGCAGGCCAAGGTCACGGCTACGGTCGGGCGGCAGAAACACCTCCAGGTTTAGGAAGACGATAGTCACAACGACCGCGCCCAGCGTTGCCCGCCGCAGCCACTGCTGCGAAGGAGACAGTGGCGCCAGATAGCTAACGGCGGTATGTGCGAAACCACACGCCATGCTAACCAAGAGGATGATCCCTTTTTCGTACATCGGCAGTGGTCCCCATTGGTGGAACACCACCAACGACCAACCGAGCACGCTTACCGCAACGCCTAGCCAACGCCAGTTGAATTGAACGCGGGGGGGGAGACCAACGAGGCACGCGACCGTCAGCGTGCCATATCCGGCAAGGTAGAAACCAAACAGCCACCAGTCCTCGCTTTGTCCCCTGCGGTCAGTATTCCACGAGGCAATCAGGAAGCAGGTCACAACCATCGCGTACAGCAGCGTGCCAATCCGACCTGAGAGGCGCGTCACGGGCGATTCGGTCATTCGGATCGCCGCCATCCCGAACGGCGCTGACAGGCCGAGGGCCAGGCTGCTGAGCAGGAGTTCGTTCTGGCGATAGCCGAACTCCCAGATCAATGGCATTACCAAGCAGTACACAACGACTGTCATCACGACGCCAAAGAGCCCTGCGGCAAGCGACTTTGGGCTATCGAGCAGACCCGACAGCGGCCACAGGATAGCTGCCGCGACAGCGGTTGCCGCGAGCGTGCCGCTGATCCGCCCCAGCAGGTCGTAACTGGCGGTCAAGACAGCGAGCACGCCGACAACCGCGGCGATTGCAAGTAGCCACAGCACCGACTTCAGGCAGACGGCCTTGAACCAAGGCGTCCTCGCACGCAGTGCGGCGACGACAACGGAGCTGTCGCGTTGACGCGCAAAGCCAACCCAAGAGCCCACAACGGCTCCTGTCGTCATCAAGCCTAGCAGCGCGGGATTCGGCATCTCAAGAAAGAGAAGCAGCAAACGCACGCCCACGACAGCGACCAGCGTTCCCAGTAAGCCTCCGTACAAGAAGACCTCGATCACTCGTGCAATACGGGCGGGCGTCATAAGGCTGTAACGAACACGAATGCTAGTGGGCGGTTGCTTTCCTCATGTCCAAGCGTTCCAACGGCCACCACTGACTTCTGAGGGTGAATCAACGATAGCAGCTACTGTCTCAAGCGGCGCCGCTGCGGCGTGATTACGCGACTCTTGGAAACTTCGCCAGAATTCGACAGAGGCCGCTACTATCGAGCTCAAATCTCAACGCTTGTTGGCGCAATCTGCAAGAACCCGGGAGACCACATTTTTTTCGTCATACTTGTGCCGGAACCCCGCTCAAGCACAGGGCGGCTTACCTTTTAGCCCCAAGCAGTTGTCGAACACAGCTTGATCATAAGCTGCCTGCGGAGCACCAGCCATGAACCGACAGCCCTTCGAGAAGCCGCCAAGATGGTGGGCGCCGCGGTTGAGCCCACTTTGGGTGACCCTATTGCGGCCGCTGCGGCGGCGTGAACAGCGAAAGCGACACCGCTTGGTTGAAGTCGAAGTACGCGGCGCCGAAAAGGTGAGGTCGCTGCTGGACAGCAACTACGGGGTACTCATCACCCCGAATCACTGCAGCCACGCCGATTGCTTCACGCTGTACGAGGCGGCGGATCGTATTGGCAGCCCCCTCTACGCCATGATGGCCTGGCAGGTATTTGGGCGGGGGAACTGGCTGCGGAGACAACTTCTCCGCGTGCACGGCGCTTTCAGCGTCGACCGCGAGGGCGCCGACCTGTCGGCGCTCCGCCAAGCACGGCATGTGCTGCAGAATGAGCCGTTTCCGTTGGCGGTATTCCCCGAAGGAGAGGTCTACCACCTAAATGATCGCGTGACGCCATTTCGGGAGGGTCCAGCGGCCATGGCGATCATGGCGGCGCGGAAGGCAAATCGTCCCATCGCATGCGTGCCGTGTGCCATGCGATACTCGTACGTGGAGGACCCAACTTCCGAACTGCTGCCGCTGCTCGACCGGCTTGAAGAAGCGATGCACTGGCGTCCTCGGCCACACGAATCGATGCAGGAAAGGATCTACAAGCTTGCCGAGGGAATGTTGGCGTTGAAGGAGCTAGAGGTCTTCGGCAAGACCCAATCCGGCCTCATCCCGGAGAGAGTCAACCGCTTGATTCAGTTGCTGCTCGGGCGTATCGAAACAAAGTATGGCCTCTGCGGAGATGGTCGCTCGGTTCCTGAACGAGTCAAAACGGCCCGACAAACTCTGATTGCTTTGATGCACCAGGGCGTAGGTGACGAAGCGAGCCGGCTGGCGACTACCGACGAATTGGACGATCTCTTTCTGGTTGTGCAGGCGTTCAGTTACCCGGGCGACTATGTCAGAGAGTCCCCCACGATCGAACGCATGGCTGAAACTCTGGACAAATTCGAGGAGGATTTGCTAGGCGCCAAGACCGCTTCCATCCGTGGGGAACGCCGGGCCGTAGTGTCGTTTGGTGACCCTGTAATCCTCCAGGCGGGCAATTCGTATCACGCGTCAGCAGAAGAATTGACCAGCCTGCTCCAAGACTCGGTAGAGCAATTGCTTGGAACGCCAAGACGGCAAAGCCAGACCGCTTGACCACGGCGACGGCAGGCTTCGTAACGCGAGGTTTGAGGCAGGCCAACTGGTTTAGGGCCACGCTGCGGTAGGTTATGATAGAGGCACGTGTTCGGACAGAGGACAGGCGACCGAGGCAGAACTTCACCTCAGTGGGTGAAGTTGGCTGTGAATTGCAATGGCCGTGTGGCCGATTCGCATCGACTGCCCGACGTCGCGTCAAATGCTCCGGAGTCCCGTCGTGCCTGAGCTGTCCGCCGAGAAACTGTGCGAGTACCGCGATTACCTCTGCATGCTCGGACGCGTCCAGCTGAATGAGAAGATCGCGGCGAAGGTCGATGTATCGGGCGTGGTGCAGGTTACGCTGCTGGAAGCGACGCAGGCGGATTGGGGCGGGATGGACGAACCCGCCCGGATGCGTTGGCTAAGACACGCCCTTGGCAACAATCTGCTTGACGAGATACGCAAGTTCCGCACCCAGGCGAGGGACATTGCAAGAGAAGTCTCGCTCCCACAAGCGATCGAGAAATCGGCTTCTACATGGAACCTGTTTGTCGCAGCGGACGATTCAACTCCCAGCCATAAGGCCATAAGAGTAGAAGACGAGGCGAGGCTAGCGCAGGCCCTCGCTTTATTGCCTGAGCCTCAGCGTGAGGCGATCGAGCTGCACCACATCGGTGGATTGAAACTGGAGGAAATCGGCGAGCGGATGGGCCGCAGCAAGGGCGCGGTCGCGGCGCTGATCTTCCGCGGCACGACCAAACTGCGGCAGACTCTAGCGAGTCGGGGGGGCGACCCAGATGCCTGACTCGCCAGACTCGCAGCTTCTTGAGCAGTCAGCCTTTCAATCGGTCCTTGTGGCATGCCTTGACGCCGTGCAGCGTGGGCAGCAGATTGACCTGGAGGCGTTGGAATCCTACTTTCCCAAGTACGCCACGCGGATCAAGCAGTTCCTCGAAGACAACCAACGGTTGGAAGCCGCGGCGGCAGGAATCAACGACGGCGACTCCGTAATCTCGACCGCAGAGTCGGAGACGGTGCTGCTGCGACCTCGGGCCGATAGTGGCCAGTCGACTTCTCCCCGCGCCCGCTCCCTCGGCGGCTACGTGCTTATGGAGGAGATCGCCCGGGGCGGTATGGGCGCTGTTTATCGTGCGTCACAGCCAGGGCTGCGTCGCGAAGTTGCAATCAAAGTGATCCTAAGTGGTGAGTTCGCCAGCGAGGACCAGGTCCGACGTTTTCAAGCGGAAGCTCAGTCCGCGGCTGCGATCCAACACCCCAACATCGTCTCGATCCACGACTTCGGGTGCGACGACGGCCTTTACTTTTTTACGATGGACTTGATGACAGGGGGGAGCCTTACCGACCGGTTGGCCTCCGACGAGTGCGATCAGGTCGAGGCGGCTCGTATAATTGCCCAGATTGCCAGAGCTGTCGAGTATCTTCATCAAAGGGGCGTGATCCACCGCGACCTGAAGCCTTCCAACATTTTGTTCAACGATGACGGGATGCCGTGCGTGGCCGACTTTGGTCTCGCGAAGATTTTGGAAGACGATTCGGGGGGCACGCGAACCGGGGATGTCCTGGGAACCGCCAGTTACATGTCGCCGGAACAGGCAAGCGGCATGATCCGCGTCGTGTCGCAGCGCTCGGACATCTACAGCCTAGGCGCCATACTTTATGAAATGCTCACTGGAACGCCGCCGTTTGTGGGGGACAGCTTTGTCGACACGATCCTGCGCGTGATCGAGGGGGAGCCGACTCCCCCCCGACTTATGAATCGCAAGGTCGATCGAGAATTAGAGCTGATCTGCTTGCGATGCCTGGAGAAGAGGCCCGAAAATCGTTACGCCAGCGCCGGCGAGTTGGCCGATGACCTCGACCGCGTCCTGCAGGGCGATCCGGTCGAAACCTACAATGGCGATTACTTCCATATCGCGCGGAGGGCCTGCCGCCGGTACCCTGCGTTGGCGGCGCACTGTGTAATCCTGCTCGCGGTAGCCCTGATCGTCCTCGCAAGAAAGCTGACGGCCGGCGCCGCGAACGAGAACTTCTACGCCGTGGAAGGTCTGATTGCGGTTTGGATTGCAGCGAGCTTCGCGCTTCAACGGTTTCAGGCTTACGATCGGTGGAGCTTCCATTGTCTCCTGGCATGGACACTGGTTGACCCGGTTTTGATTGCGACACTGATCCATCTTTCAGAGCCCCCTCGCGAAACGCTGCTAGCCGCCTTCCCGGCATTCATCGCCGCGTCGGGCTTGTGGGTCAGGGAGCAGCTTGTTGCGTCGGCGACCCTAGCGAGCATGGCCTGTTACGGCGTGCTCCTTTCGCAACACCAGGACTTGCTCTCGCCGATTCACCACCCGATGATTTTCCTCTCGCTCCTCGCAATCGTTGGGTTGGTGGTCGGCTACCAGGTTCGTCGCCTACGAATGCTCAATCAGTTCTTGTAGGCGACTCCGTGGCGACACTCGCGTGTTGGACACCGATGTCAGTTGACACTGCCTCGAAGCCGCTGAAGATGCATCGACCGCGGCGCCGAAGGGCGGCAGCGAACTCGCTGAGGTTTTCACAACCTCGGCCATATTCTGGAACTCGAAACTGCATAGGATTTATCGACCGACGCACCTCACTTCGGTCTCTCATCGTCTGAACAAGCCAGCGAATTGCTCGCCGTTTTGGCCCGACAGCCCCTCTAGAACTCCTCCATCCGCACCGCCCGCGTCACCTCCTCACTGCCAGCACCAGCGGGAGCGTCCCGGCGGTGCCGTCTGGTCGCATATTAACGCGCCTCATGCAGGACGTTCGCTCTGAGCAATCCGATCAAGGGAAGAGTATACGTCGAGCTGGTAAGAATGCGTTCAGGCAAGCTACGTTGTCCGGAGGCGATAGCCGCCTGCGCAAACGCCCAGCACGAGCAGCACAATCGCCATAGGCTCCGGCGTCCGCACGAGTGAGACTCGATCGATAAGACCGCCCTTGCCGTCTGCGGGTCCTAACGCCTGGAATTGCAGCCGGCTTGAGCCAGTCGCGGACTGCGCGGTCAGCTCGTACGAGTACGTCAGCCAGTTCTCTAGGCGAAAATTGCCGGGCGCCGACGGCCCGCCCAGCAGCGTCACTTGGCTCCCTTCCCACAGCACCTCGACGTTGTTGGAGTTCCGCGGTCGGACGGCCAATTGGCGGGGGGCGAACGCTAAACTGAGCACGTAGGTAGAGTTTGCCTGCGTCGGCAAGTCCTGGAACATAAGGCTGTTTTCGTCGAGCGTGTCCAATTCCACGAACTGCTCTCCGTCGGCAACGCCGCGGGCGGTGAAGCCGCCGACCCGATCCGCTTGAATCTCGATCCCTCCTTCGCCGCCCGTCCACCCGGGGATGGAGGGAAAAACCGAAAAGCCCGAAGTAAGCACCGGGTCCTCAAAGCTGCCGTTCACAATGAGGTTAGGAGGCGTCGCGTCGGCGGTGCAGCATGTCGCCGCTAGTGCGACCATTGTGGACGCTACTCGTTCGATAGTCATTGCTTCCACCCAATCAGGTTGTGTCGCAGATTGCGAGGCGCTCGGGACATCGCCAGAAAACTGGCGGGATGAGGTCCAGCGCCCCCCATGCAACTTCAGCGTGCCGCTGCACGCTCAATGACGGACTTTTTCACAAAAACTTGGAGCGTGAGTACGCCGCGCGCGTTTGCACCGTCAAACGATTGGCGGCCGGCATATAAGGGCTCACGGATCGGCGTGAAGCGAACCGGGCAAGACCTCCGTGGGCGCCGACGGCATACTCCACATCCTTATGGGCCAGTCGTTCCCGGGAACGGTGTGGCCTTGCACTTTTCCGCCGCCGCCGGAGAGCAGACGACGGCCATCGGGCGAGACGGCCAGGCTCCAGGCCGGGTCCAAGTGATTCTTCAGCACCCGCAGCTTTTCGCCGGATTCGGCGTCCCAGAAGTAGATGCGGCCGTCCCTGCACGCGCTGATGAGCTGACCGCCGTTGGCGAACAGGACGTAGTTGACCTGGGCGGGATGCTGATAGTCCCGGATCATTTCGCCTGAACCGAGATCCCACAGGACAACCCGTCCATCGCGGCCGCAATTCACGGCCCGCCGCCCATCTCGTGAGAATTGGACGCCCTCGGCGCCACCGTCGTGCCCGTCCAACCGGAAGAGTTCTTCCCCACTCTCGGATGACCATTGAATCAGATAGGGATCGGCACCGCAGGTAATCAGAGAACTACCGTCAGGGGAGATATCGACGCCGAGCAACTTCTTCTCGTGGCCGTCGAAGGTCCTCACTAACTCACGCGTTTCCAGATCAAACAGGTAGCAGTTGCCGTCGCGTGCGGCAACCGCCGCGTGGCGGCCATCATCGCTAAGTGCGATAGCCGCCCCCCTGGTAGGCGACTCAAGACGCATGACTTCCGCGCCGGATGAGATGTCCCAGAGCCTTAGGAAGCCGTCGTCGGCCCCGCTAAGCACGCGCTTGCTGTCGGGCATAAAGAGTGCTTCGAACGAGCCCGCAGTCGAATTCTCGAATCGCTGCACCTCTCGTCCAGTTGTTGCGTCCCAGACACGGATCGACCTGTCCGCCTGCGGCCAACCGGTCGCCGAGACCGCGAGCCTCCCGTCCGGCGAGTAGCCCAAGCTGCTAACCGTGCCCGAATGGCCGCGTAGCAAACGCAAAGGCTTGTCGGGCTGCTTCTGAACAATTGGGGTCGTCGAGGTGCTGAGGAGCCGAATCTGAGCTTGATTGCGGTCCGCAAGCAGTAAGCGGCCGTCCGGGCTGAAGAGGGGTGGCTGCTGGTCGTGCTGGTAGCTGCTAGTCAATGGCGCCGTCAGCATGTTCTGCCAAGTACTAGTCTCCCAGAGCTTCAGTGATCCATCAACTGATCGCGTCGCCAACCGGTCTGACGATGGATCGAAAGCAAGACCGGCGACCGGTTGGCTGTGGGCGTGAATCTCAACGACTTCATCCCACGAGTCCGTGTTGTACACAACAATGTCGCCGTCCATCGAGGCCGCCATAAGCTTGCCATCGGGACTGAACCCAACCGCTCTCGTCGTGGCATGGTTTAGCTCAAGAACCACCTCACTCTTTCGCAAGTCCCAAGCCCGGAGCGCATCGGAAGTGACGCCCACCGCGTAAGCCCCGTCGGGAGACACCGCGACGCGCACCACCTTTCGCACGTTGTTGCCGACACGAAGCTCAGCGGCGACACGTGGCCCCGGACCGTTAATCACCAGAACCCGCCCATCGGGGGCGCCCACCACAATCTCGTTGGTCCCCTGACATACAGCGAGGGCGCTGATGGGATGGTCGAACATACGTGTCGCGACCGGTTCAAATGCCTCCAGATCCCATGAGATTAGCTTTCCATCGTAGCCGGCGGAGTAAAGTGACTGATCGGTGAACCCAACGCCGAACACACCTTGCCGATGCGCATCGAGTACGGGGCCATCCACACTTTTTTGCAGATCGAACAGCCTTACCTTACCGACTTGTTTCGGCCGCCACTCGATACCCTCCGCCCAAGCCAGCCATCGCCCGTCCGGACTGAATGCGGCGTCTCCCACATCGATCAGGTTGCCGTCGATCTCCAGCACGCCCTGCTCTCTGTCCACAGGCCAAACGTGCACGACGCCTGAGCTGTCACAAGTTACAAGCTCCCGGTGGCCAGGACGATACTGGACGTCGACGAGTTTTGCCGTGTGCCCTCGGAACTCGTTCACCCTGGCTCCCGTATTCGAATCCAGCACGTAAACGATCTGTGATGACCCACCCCCCGCGACATATCCGCCGGCTGGATCGGCGGCGAGCTCACTGATTCGCGTGGGGTATCCGGTCCAGAGCTTGAGTCTTCTACGTGCGTCGACGTCATGGATTGCCAATCGCCCGCCGGTGTTGCCGGTGACAAGACGATTTGCATCCGGCAGGAATGCCACGCCAGAAGCAACTGGATCGCACGCCCACTCCCCCGTTAGCACGCCACTCTTCAGGTCCCACATACGCAGCCGACCGCCGCCGCAGGTTGCGACGACGGAGTCTCCGGCTGGCGTAATCGAAGCTCCATAGACTTCGTCCGCGACCGCGATTTTGTGCAGGAGGAGCCCGGTTTGTGCGTCGACAACTTGGATAGACGCGCGCTTGACACCCCAGTCGGTGCTTACCGAGACCACTAGGGAATCGTCTGGCGTGAAACCGAGCCAGACGCACCCCAGTTTGCTTGGCAACTTCCACACGGAGGAGTTCTGTTCGACATTCCACAGCTCGATCGAGCTGTGGTCGATGCACAAGTGCGCACCTGTTGAGTCAAAACTCACGCCACGCTCGTACCCGTCTGGAGAGGAGAACTCCGCGACCTGCCGTCCATCCTGCAGGTTGTGCAACTGTACTTTCTTGCCAGCTGCAACGGCAATTAGGGCGCCATCGGTGCTGATGTCGGCATCCCATATGACACGACCAGTATCGATAGAGAGTCGCGGCGACTCGGTCAGAGCCTTCAAGTACCGCCACTCAAAGCCTCGCAGATCCTTTTCACCGTCTCTCGGCACGTGTCGCTGCAGCAGGCGCCGGACATCCGTGGCGTTGCCATCACGCCAAGCAGTGAGCGCCCGCGGCATGTGCGCCACATAGAGTTGCCTCCGCAGGTCGGCGCCGCGCCGTTCGGCAAGCTGACGCGCCTGATCGGCCGCGTCGCGCTGATCTTCTGCGTACTCCTTCTGCGTTTCTGCTTCCGCGGCGTGCTTGTTCGCTACGTCCGCATAGAATGTAGCCGCGACAGTTCCAACGGCCATCGACAAGAACACGGCTCCCAATAGAGCCGCCACGACCTTGTTTCTCCGGCACCAGCGAGCCGTTTTCTTGAACGGGCCGAGCGGGCGGGCGATCACCGGTCGGCCCTCAAGAAAACGCCCCAGATCGTCTGCCAGCAGCTTGGCCGTGCCGTAGCGCTTATGAGGCTCCTTCGTCAGGCACTTCAGGCAGATGGTCTCTAGATCCTTCGGGACCGACGGGTTGAGCGTGCGGGGCGGTACGGGGTCCTTCTGCATGACCTGCATCAGCGTGTCGATCGTCGACTCGGCGACAAACGGCGCGCGGCCGGCGATGCAGCTGTACAGAATTCCCCCCAGCGAGTAGATGTCCGAGGCCGGCCCGATCAGGGCGGAATTGCCCGCCGCCTGCTCGGGAGCCATGTAGCTGGGTGTCCCGATCACCTGGCCCGAAGTGGTTAGCTCGCGTCGCTCGTCGTCCTCCTCGCTCTCCAGCAGCTTGGCGAGACCAAAGTCTGTGATGTGCGGCGCGCCGGCGTGGTCAATGAGGATGTTGGCCGGCTTCAGGTCGCGGTGCAGGATGCCCTCGCGGTGGGCGTAGTCGACGGCCTCTGCAACCTTCGCGACGATCTCCGCGGCGTGTCGTGGGGCGAGGGTCTCCTCCCGCACCAGGTCGGCCAGGCTCTGCCCCTCCACGAGGTCCATGGTGAAGTAGTGGTGCCCCTCGTACTCGCCGACTTCGTGGATGGGCACGATGTTCGGGTGCTTCAATCGGCCCGCGGCCCGCGCCTCGCGGCGGAATCGCTCGACGTCCCCCACGCTGGCGTGCTTCCCCACCAAGATCATCTTCAACGCGACCACGCGCTTGAGGGTCTTCTGCCGGGCCTTAAACACGACGCCCATACCGCCCCGAGCGATCTCCTCGAGGATCTCGTAGTCGCCGATGTATCGCACGGAGTCCCCCGGCGACACCAGCGTGTTGCCCGAGGCGTGGGCGACTGTGTTCTCGCCGTCGCTGCCGGCAGGCGGCCGCCCCGGCAGGAACTGCTGGGTCTCCTGCTCGAGCCGGAACTGGTGGTCGAGGAACGACTCGACCGCCGCGGCGTACTCGGGGTGGTCGGCCCTGAGTTTCGCGCGGTCGACCGCCTCGCCCCGCTGCAGCGCCTCCAGGCACGCGACCAGCAGGGACTGGAACCCTGGGTCCTCGATCAGCTTGGAATCGAACGACTCGCTCATCGGGTCAGTCGCCGCTGGTTTGCATGATTTGCCGGAGCCGCATGGTTCCGCGGAAGATCAACGCCGCTACGGCGCCCTTGCTGCGCTCCATGCGCTGACCGACCTCTTCCAGGGGGAGTTGGCCGAGGTGGTGCAGCTCGATTGCCTCGCGTTGGGCGTCGGGGAGTCTGGCGAGGGCGGCCGCCAAGTGGAGCTCGTCCTCGGCATGCGCAAATCTCTCGCTGGGCGAGGGAGTGTCCGCTTCCAACCACACCTGCACCCGTGACGCGGACTGCTCTACCTGTGCAGCAAGGGGTCGCTCGCGGCGCACGTCGCGCGCCTCGGTGCGGAACTTGCGGATCTCATCCAGCAGGTTGTTGGAGAACACGCGTCGCAGCCACGGCAGCCGTTTGCTCTCCTCCAGCGACGCCCAGTCCGACTCGCACGCCTCAAGCAGGGTCGTCTGAACGACGCCCGAAACGTCTACTTTTGCCCGCAACAGGTCGTCGAGCTGCAGGCGCCCCAACAGTATCAAGTAGTCCCGGTAGCGGTTCAGACGATCCGCCGTTTCCTCTTGCTGTTTCGACACAGTCGCCGTTCGCGTGGGTCAGGTCCGAAAAGACTGCCGCCAGATGAGAAGAGCGTCCGCCCAATCCAAGTATTACGCGGTTTCTCCGCATTTACCAATTCTTGCCGTCATCACCGGTGATTTGGGCACGCTTTGGCAGCGAAGGGAGATGCCTAGTCACTCTTCCAGCGGTGCAAACGTCAACTCGAACTATCCCAGAATCAAGCAGACTGAGGAAACAAATGGCACTCAAGTACTGGATATTGTTCTCCGTTGTGCTCTCGATAACTATATTACTTCCGACACACGCGGCAGGAGACACCGTTTTGTACAGCAGCGCTCCAAACGCCAATCGTTACTCGGAAGTTACGCAAGGACTCAGCCTAGAGTTTGGGACGACATCCCTTCCCCCAATTGTCGAGACAGGGCGCCCATACTACCGCGTTTCTGGCACGGGGCCGGTGGATCTGAAGTTTCGGTTCCACACGGACACAGGCGGATTCAACTTCAGCTTCGGCTGCTATTTCGTGCGTGAGTCGCTCGAGGCGATCGATACGTCGACCGACATGGGACGGATTGAGTACGCAACTGCCGCGCTCGCGCCGCGCAATTCATTTGTGGTGTTCGATGATGTAGTGGACGACCCCGGGGCCACGGCGACCGTGACGATAGAAGGCGGGTCAAGGCTCGGCTTCTTCCTGATTCCCAATGAACCGCTCAACTCGTTTCAAACGACGCCAGGCAACTTTGCCATTGACGGAGTGGGTGCGTACGCAGAGCCGCCACCCAATCGCTGGCCGCTCTTCGGTCTGGCCGAGGCAAACCCCGGCGGACTAGATCAGCTCTTGAGCTTTGCAGCAACTTCCGTCGAAACGGGGAGTCCTTCCCACTTGTTCGCCTGGGAGGATCTGACTCGCGCCGAGATAGCCGACAACCCAATAGAGTCGGACGGGAGGTTCAACGACCTTGTTTTCGGAATCGAGGGCGTCGCTTCCGTGCCAGAACCGGCAGCGTTGGCCCTTGCCGCTTCGGTGCTGGCCACATTGCCGCGCAGAACGCGCAGGTGATCACGGATCTGGATTGGTACTCACTTCACTAAGTTCTGGAAGTGGCCGGCAGGCCCCTAGAGAGCCCGGGCGGCAAAACGGTAGTTGCAAGATGCCTGTAACACCACCGTGCTTATCGACTTCGCTAGCACTCATGGAGTCAGACAATGGATGACGGCGCCCTCGCGTACAGAATGAGCGTCGGCCAGGCGTTGCTGGGGATCTTCACGTGCGGCGTCGGACTGTACGTCGCCGCTCTAAGCAATCCACGGCGGTACACATTGTCCGTCCAAGACGATCGGTACATCTATGGGGCCTTGGCCGCGGGTGTCGTGTTGACGTTGATAGGCATCGGATTGTTTTTGCATAGCGTTAAGAGAACAACATCGTCCCTACCCGTTGAGACACGTCGGCAGGTCAACGCAGGCGTCGGGGTTGGCTTCGCACTCCAGTGCGCAAGTTTCCTGGTTGCCGACCAGCGACTTGACTTTCCTAGCACAGCATTTGCCCTGGTTATCCCCGGTATCGCCGCATTTACCTGGGGAACTATGAAATACGCTCAAGGAAAAGGGTATGCACACGCCGTTGGGTTGCTCGGCCTTCTCGGCGTAATAGGGCTGATTGGATTGATTCTCATGCCAGATCGAACAGCGGGCAGTGTTGGCGGCAGAGGCTAGCACTAGGATGGGGCCTCATTGTCGCCAGCACGTTCGGTGGTGGACGCCAATTCCATTGCGTGAGGAAGTCTCGGGTGTACTCATGGACTAGAAGACCCTCTGTTCTGGCTGTGGTCCTCGCTCTCTCTGCTTCGGCTGGCGAGGTTGCCGGCGCCTACTTCAGAAGCGAAGAGCCCGCATGACTGTTCGCACTCGCGGGAGGCATCGGCTCTGGGTGTGTCGCCTACGTGATTCTCCAATGGCGGCAGAACAGAAAGAAGGAGCCCAATGACCAAGGTGGGTGACGCCCACGCCGTCCGAGCACTTCTGGTAAACGACGCGATGTCTTGATCCCTAGAGCAGAATCAAGGTCACTAGTTTACGCGCCGACGCCTCATCGCCAACCGCTTCCGCACCCGCTCGGCGCCTATCTGCCCGCCATCGAATCGACTCAATCCCAGTGCAGCGTAGAACTCGACCATCTAACTCCACAGGCAGTCTGGTCGGTCCCTTGCCGAGTTCCGCCCTGGCGGTAGCGCCGTGGAAGGCGCGCAGGATGAACTTGAGAACGACCGCGTCAAGTGCTTGTGTCGGTACGGCTCGGGCGTGACGCCGGTCGGGGCCTGCCGACCTTGCTGCGTGTGCTGGAGCGGGTGCTGACGAAGTAGTCCACAGCAGAGGACTCTGCCAGCCGGTGGAGTCTATTGCGTTGCTAGCTTTGAGGCCGACGTTTGGGCGGGGACTTGAGTTGATCCACCACACGGCGGACGCCGGCAGTATTGCCTACCGCATTGAGGATCGGTCTGCGCTGGTTCTCGTACTGTAGCGCGCCGCTCAGTGTGACCGTTCCTTGCTGAACGGTGGCGACGACTTTCGACTGCGCGCCGGTCCCGGTCCGTTTTAGCCGCTGGTTCACGGCTTTCTGCAGCGATCGGTCGTGGACCTGGTTTTGGCCAAACATTGGGTCGAATCTCTTGAGAGGATTAGCGTGCGTCGGCGCCCGACGGGTCATGCGCCCGTTCTTTCGCACTCGCGCATTATTTCGAATCCGGCCTTCGTCAGAGAGTACGCGCCGAGGCGCTTCTCCCGGACAAGCAGTTCCTTCTCCACTAGCTCTTCTAACGCCAGATGGTGCTTGTTCCAGCCTGCGCCCTAGAAACAGAGCATCTCGCGCGGCTCCATCAGGTACTGATGAAACGTCCGCAGGACTGATCATTGTGGCTTGGGCAACAAACGGTTCATTCGTTCCTCGACATCACACGGGGCGGAGCAGACGCCGTTAGGGACTTGCGCCGAGAATGGACCTGCGTCGTTGCAGGTCTCTGGAGAGGATCTTGAGGGCGTCGCTGCCGGCACGCATCGATTTCAGCACGGCTTCCGCTTCCGTTAGGGTCAGCAGCGTCACTGGTTGCCCCCGGAATAGTTTGCGTCAGAGCCGAACCGCTTCGTCATCGGAGAGCATTGTCGATTACCTCTTCTTGTCATTCACTCAGGCGGATCTACGACTCTCCGCCGATGTCGAACTCGAACTTGCAGTCAGGGTCGAGATGGTCCAGGAGTTCATTGCTCCTGATTCCATGGGCGACCTTGGATGCGTCGAACATCGATTTCGCGCCATCGAGGTCGACCATGCCGTTGACGAGCAGGGCGCACTGGATGAATCCGATCCATCGGTGGAGCTGCGTGGCGGGCCAGTCTTCGGCGTGGTCCTGAATCCGCTCGCACATCCACTAAAGGTGAGCGGGCTGCAGGGACCTAGCCAGCATCGCGAGGGGCTCCTCCCATGCTCCAACGATCATCTTGCACTTCTCCGCCATGGCTGTGATCAGCACCGCGGACTCGTCCATGGAGGTCTCCTAGGCTTCCGGATTGATTCGTTCCGTGGCGCGGTCCATGCGGAGGAGTTTCCGGCGGGCCTCCGTCTTGACCCGTGCGGCGGCGCCGGGAATGGCGAGGACTCCCTTGAGGTCGCCTATCGCTTGGTCCTGCTCTCCCATCGCGAGCAGCACCAACGCCCTGTTGTAGAGCGCCATCGCCACCAGTTCGGGCGGCGCGCCGTCCATCTGGATTACCTTCCTGTAATCCTCAATCGCCAATACACGCTGGTGCAGCTTCGCACGCGCCGTCCGCCGCCGGTAGTGCCACTTGGCTTTCTGCCGGGGTGAGCTTCTTGGGGTGAACCACTTGAGTATCTGCATTCAACGGGTCCGTCGCTGCGCTAGCGCGCACTGGAGCGATTGCTGTGCGGAGGCTGTTGCGGACTAACGCCTCCACCGATACCGGCGTGTGGAAAGAACCGTAGGCGATCCGGAAGAAGCAGCCCCCCTGATGGGGCTGCTGGTACAACTTGCTCGTGTTAATAGCAAAACTATGACTGAGGCGCGGCACGACCTGTCGCGGCGTTTCAAGGTCTCTTACATCGACGCGGCACGCGTACGCTTCGTCGAAGACTAGATACGAATCTGAACGGAGGTCTGCTGGAGCCAAGAATCGCCCTGGCTATTGAGGGGCGGCTGTGGGCTTGTTCTCCAATGCCTGTTGTCGTATCCGCCTTTCACGGACTGTCTCAAAAGGCATCCCCTCCAAGAGCTCATACCGCTCGGCACGGATGAAGCAGAAGGCCAATCCGCCCGTGTTGTGGCGGGGCGAGTCCGCGGCCGCTGGCGCCCGCACTCCCAGCGACCCCTTCTTGCCTCTCTTCTTCCAGCCACGGCGTTCCATGATGATGCGCACCAGAACACCGATTGCCTGGCGGAGCCTCTGCGACCGTTGGGCGTGAATCCCTGACAAGAATTTGTTGATCTGGGGGGCACTCCAGTTCCCTAACGATCCCGGCGAGCGGCGCGCGGTCGTGGTGGATCTCGGACTCCTCCATCCTCCGCTGGCATTCTGCGCAGTTGAAGGAATCTAGCACCGCTTCGAAGGGCAGTTCCTGGTCGTTTACTACATCAGAAAACGTCTTGCCCTGCTTGTCCGCAAGGAACACGTTGCGGGTGACTTTGATGTGTGGCATGGGGACCTGGGGTTGGAGCGGGTCCGACATCTGACAGGCGCCGGCCTGCCGCGGAGGTACAATTCTTTTAACTCCAAGGTCGGCGTCTGCGGGGTGGAATCCATGAAGAATCCTGAAGTAGCACCGATTCGTCGGAAGAGGACGCGACAGGTACCTGCCAACAGCTTTGCTAGCGCCACCTCTTACAACCGGTTAGGGACGCCGGGGCCATCGTCCGGCCGGGGGCGTCGGCGGAGCTGCACCGGAAGCTGAGGGAGCAGCCGACCGGGAGGTCGCCGGGGGTGGAGGGGGAATGCGGTCGGTGCGGGTGGAGGAGATCTAAAGAGGGAACGGCGGGCCGGAAGGGGGTGTGATCCGCAGGTTGATTCGGTCAGCTAGGGACCGAAGCGAGGTGCGTCGGTCGATGAAGCCGGTGCACTATCAGGCGCCCCGAATCTAACGGAGGTTAGGACAACCGACCGCAGATCAGCCCTCGCTAGGAGATGACGGTGATGTTCACCTCGTAGGATTTCGAGAGCAAAAAAGCTTCGTTGCACTATCAGAACCGTTGAAGCACGGATCTGACTGTGCGACGAGTCGATCGGCTAGGGCCGTGTAGATCGCGCTATTCGCGAAGTTCAACGACCGCTTTTGCGCGCAGTCCTTCAGGCTCGAAAGTCACTCCGGTGTTGAGCGAGTGAAAGGTGGGAATGAGTCGACCGAAATGCTGCGGCGACACTGGCTGCGCCGGATGACCGGTGGCGGTTGATTCCATGGTTTGCCATTCCTCGTTCCAGATATACTCGCCACCGGCAAGACAAATCGGCTTAGTGTGCCAGATCCGCTCGTGCACGGCGACTGGGTTCTCCTCCGGGTAGAGTCGCTTCCACTCGTTAAGGATGGCGATGTTCGACCACGAGCCCTTGAGAACGAAATCCTTGAGCGAAGTCGAAGCGAATGCCGACAGCACACGGCTAGTCTCTGCCGTGGCTTTCAGCGCCAGATGATTGCCGTCCCATGCTGGTTCGGTGAGATCCGCATGCGATGGGCCGTCGAGGATGCGATCGATGATCGCATGCATCGTGACTTGATTGGGTGTCGCAACTAGGCGGCTCTCGTGCAGCAACAGGTAGATTTTAGATCTGCAAGTCTTGTCCCGCTCATTCCACTGCAAGGTTGCATGCTCGAAATCGACTCCACGATGTGTTAGACCAGACCATTCGGTGCCTGGTTGCTGCGAAAGAAGCATCTGCGATCTCACAAGGTCATGTATAGCCCAAGCGGTATTCTTGAGTTCAAACTCCACGCTAATGGCGACGGGAAAGTCAAAGTCGATGGAGCGCGCATACTCCAACGCGTCTTGCGCAGAGGCAAGCTTCTTCCAGCGTGGACTTTCATCTAGAAAGACCTCGACATACTTGGTTTCGATGCTGAGGAAACGTGGCATCGAAAATGGCATGATCGCGTGCAGCATCGCGCCGGCATGAATGTCCCCGTCTCGTCGTTCCAAATCACGGTGTGAAGTCCAGTTGATCGTGCTCCGGTACCGAGAGCTAGCGCGCAGCGGCATGACCGTGAGGTCGGTTGCTATCTTGTTCTCCTCGAGTTTGAGTTGAATGGCTATCGGATCAAATCGTCGCCACTCGCCCTCGTAGCGCCGCCGCCATTGGTCGTACGCGCGTACCTCAGAAGTGGTGGCGTTCTTCCCCTCCATCCCCATCTCGCTGATGGGACGTAGGTGCGCCAATGTGCCAAACTTTCGAGAGTGAATTTGATCGCCGGGAAACGTGACGAATCCAAGCAGGTTATGCGGTAGTACATCGCCCGCGAGTTTCTCATCGGCAATATGCTTGCATTGCAGAGCGGCCATGACAGCCCCCGCTTGCCGCCGGCGAGCTTGGCCGATTCTCCAAGCCGGGCTACACCACTTGCGAATCGCGGGGTCAGTCAACACTATGAATGCTGTCTCGTGATCAGCGCCTTTGGTGTAGCGTTTGCGAAAGAATCGATACTCCTGCAAGCCGGCGAGTGAGTTTTCTTTGGCGCGAGCGATTTCCATAGCGAGCGGCCGGGAGTTACTGACAACGACCGCCCCATCCCTGACCCATTTAATGTGCGAAGATGTCGTTTCAGAACCAACCGAGTGCCGTGCTTTCAAGAGCCACTGACGAAGCTTGTTCGCACGTTCAGATTGGAAGACTACCGCAACATCGGTTCCGTCGTGCCAATAAGGATCGCCGGAGACAATCGCAATCTCATCGATCGATGCGGCCAGATCACTGGCGGCCAGCTTGTCGAGCGGCAGGCAAAGTTGCTTGAGATAACGGCTCACAAGCCGCGGATCTTCGGTTTCAGTTCGCATTGACCAGCTAATCGGGCAAGTGAACTGGCTGTTCGCTTGCAATAGCTGAACGAGCTGATCGACATTGGGAAAGAATGCCGCCAGTCGATCGCGCGGAATGTGCTTGGCAAGCACATCGAGAGTCGGCTCATCGTCGATCAGATAGTCATCCCAATCAATCGCTGCGACAGTGATGCCACGCAGAGCTGAAATTGGCACCGTGGCCGATTCACTGGCCGATATTGTGAGTAGATCTGCTTGCAGATCAAGATTCTCATCGATCGCCCGCCGCCCCGTGAAGAAATCGAATACGCCAGATCGATCGGCTGGTCTGCTCGGCGAGGCACGCGTCTCAGATGCTTTGAGTCCGAGGGCCCGCATCGCTTGGCGCTTTCGATGGGCGAACCAAGACGAGCCGGTGCTATCGCTATCAACGAGGCGTGCGTAGTAGTCCTGCATGGCGTAGTAGTACTGCGTCCGCCAACGCTGGTCGCCTTCATCGGCTGGAATGCGAAAGCGGAACTTCGCTATGTCCCGTTGCCCCGGGTTTGGAACAACGAGCATTCCCTGGAGGTCGGCGCCTTGAGGGCCTCGGGCGGTCACCAGCCACTTCCCGTTCTGCTTGACGATGTAGCCCTCGCCGGCCCCATCTATTACAACGCGCGGTCGGCTTACGGCGAGTTTGCTGTTGGGATTTGCCTCCGTTATCTCAATCGGATGGTCGCCATCGGCTCTAAGTGCGTTTAAAGGGACTTGAAAGTAGGTATCAGTGTCACCGCACACTCTAGCAATTGGCAGCACGACGACTGCAATCAAGAGTGGTGCAACGCGAAATGAAAAGCGAGCAGTTGGACTTGGCATCTCGTGGCTCCTTGGCAACACAACCAGAACTCCGACAAGCCGCGACGTACAAGCGATACTTCTCAGGATAACCACTTGTTGCAACCAGCGATGGGAGTTATTGCAGCCGGCATTCCCATCTGGGCTAAAGCTGGAACCAATCCAGGCGCACCACACCTCCCCAACTTACCAGTGTGCACCGCGCAAAGCGAAAAGGATTCTTCCGCATTTTCTCCAACTGGATACCGAAGGATGGTCCAAATTCGGTGTTTAGGAACCGAATCCATACTTCGACGCGCACCTACTCTCGAATTTCATTGGACTCGCAGCGAGAGATTCCTCGAATTAGCCGTCGGAATCCCAGGCGTCAATTGCAAGGATAGGTCCACCGCGCATTCACGGCGTCGTTCTTTCCGTCCGGAGCAGTAGGATTGAGCAATCGGGCCAGCCGCATCGCCGCCTTTAGTTCAACGACATCAACGTTTCGGAGGCTGGACAAGCCGCTCGCAGTTGCACCCGTGGCAAAGTCGCTGAGGTGTGCCCAACCTCTGCGACTGGGAGCCCAGTTCTTCGACGCGTTGGCGTGAGACTCCGACGCAGGCGACGCCTCCCGCCTGGCCCTCCCCAAGGCCGCCTCGAGAATCTAGCTGTAACCGGAACAGGACGACGAAGCCTGTGCAGGTTTCAGCTTCTACTTGGTCGCTTGGGTGAGCTGCGCCGCTGTTGATCTGGACGGGTCCACGAGAGCCTGGGTGGGTCTCGCCGAACGCAGATGCACTGTACCGGTCTGCCGTCGACGTCTACCATTGCTCTCTCTGGATTCGCCTATCCGAGGCAGTGACCTCCGGTCGAACAGGTACGACTTGCGCGATGCCAACCAGACTCTTACCTCGTCGATTCTCGGTGCGGAAGTTCTTGTTGCTAATGACTGTTTTGGCGGTGTGGATGGGCTGGGCAATTCCGCGTGCGCAACAACAGTAGCGAGCTGTGAAGTGGGTTCAGTCGAAGGGCGGTCAGGTCTTCTTCCGCTATCAAACCGATGAAGAGTGTTGGCCGAAGCATGGCGCAATGCCGCCCGGCCCCAAGTTTCTCCGTGATCTGATTGGCATCGACTTTCTTGCGACCGTTGATGTCGGGCATCTCAAACGCCAGCCTTTGAATGACCTCTCTCAGCTGATGGCTCTTCATCACCTCAGGAAGTTCGAGATGTCAAACCGCGATGGTACACTCGATGACCTCTCGCCGTTGATCAGCTGCAGGAATCTCGGGTGATTCAACTTGGCACACTATCCGATTGCCGATCTTTCTTCGTTGCGGTCATTGCGCCGCTTGGAAACATGCACGGTATTCGCCATCGAGGAGCTGGTCGACATCGGCCTACTGGCCAACTTGCCAAACCTGGAAGAATTGACCTTGCGAGGCAGCAGTGTTAACAGCATTGAGGCGTTTCTCGACCATCCAAGCCTAGAAACGATTACGGTTGCCGACTGTCCTGTTGCAGATTCAGAGATTGGGGAGCTGCAGTCGTCACGGCCTGTCTCGGACACCTCAGCGAAGACAATACAACCGCCGCAAGTCTAACGCGAATCAGAACTCCCATGGCTAGTCCCGGTGGTTGAACCAGCTCCTAATGCACAAACTGAAGAGTGACGCGACGGATCTACAGAGCGATTCGGGGTGATCACCTGGTTTGCGGGCACTCCCGGCTGGCGCCGTTGACGGACCTTTGTCGACTGCTACTGCAGGCTATCGAGGAACTCGGTTAGCACTTCTACGGTGCGATCCAACTGGTCGTGATGCAGGTTGTGGCCAGCCTCGTCGATGTGGATGAGCTTGACATTTGGCGCATCGCTTACCGCCTCCTGATGGGCCTCGCGCGCCTCTGGGGAGGCGTCGGCTTTCAGGATGATCGTGGGCACGGGGGTCTTTGAAAGCGAGTCGCCGGTACGCATTGATCCCGACATCACCCCGAACATCTCAGGAGAGTAGGCGCCGTGGTACTGCTTCTTGGAGAGCGCCCAGTACTGGTGATCGGTGTCGGCCCACTTGGGGTGCCGACGCCGGCTAGTGGCAACAAGGTCTTCGAAGCGGTAGTTGTTCTGGGCCACCAGGGTTTCGGGGTCGCCGAACATTTTGACGGGCAAGTTATCCGTGGCCGACGAATCGTTGGGGCGTGCTTGAGGCGGGCGTTCACGCTCGGCTCGTTGCGGCCGGTCGCCGCGTGGTCGCCTCTGCCCACGGTCTGCCGGGCCTCGCCGGCCACGCCCTCCCCCGCCACCGGGTCCGCCAATGCCGGCGTCGAGCACCACGATCGCCTTAGCAAGGTTGGGGTGCTCGGCCCCCACACGGATTACCGTGGCTCCGCCCATCGAATGCCCCATCAGGATAGGGCTTTCTAACTCCATCGCTTCCACGAAGTCCACCACGTCTTTGATCAGCGTGTCCCCGTCATCGGTGGAGGTGATCGGATCGGACAGGCCGTGCGAGCGGGTGTCCACCATATAGATGTCGTAGTCCGTCTGCAGCTGCTGGGCGAGCGTCGCCCAGCAGAGCCCGTTGTCCGTGACGCCGTGGACCATGACGATGGCAGGTTTCTGCGGCGCGGGAACGGCGTGGTAGTAGTGGAGTCGTGCACCGTTAGCGTAGGCAAAGCCGTCCGACCAGCCATCGGGAATGCCGGGCGGGTCGGCGGCCAACGCCGCGCCGGCTGCTAGAGCGAGCAACGCTAGTGAGCCGATGCAGCTCTTGAGCATTTCTTTCATCGCTTACTCCTCCCAGTTGGTTTTACTCGCTGTAGTTCACGGCACTCAGTCGCCAAAGTTCTTTGGTTCGACGGTCCAGTCAGGATCGCGCGCGAGCTTGCTGTCTTCCCCGAGGAACCACGACGAGGCTTCCGCTTTGCCCTTGAGTTGCCAGTCGAGCCAGGCGAGCGCCACGCCGGTGAACTCGCCCCCGTGGGGCCGGGCGTAGGTGCCCGCGTGGCCGACGTCGAGGTTGGCCATGACGATCGGCACGTGCTTGACGCGTTCAAAGTCGTCCATGGCGTTCTTGTAGGCGATGTCGGACGGGCCGCCCATCAGGTACAGCACCGGCGAATGGTAGCGTTTGAGGTCTTCCTTGGTGAGGCCGGGCATGGCCGCCATTGGCGACGGCTTCGGAAGCACGCCGCTGTTGCAGACGACCGTCGTGGTGATCCTTGGGTCGCCAGAGATTTCGATCGCCTGCAGGCCGCCGCAGGACATCCCCATCGACGCGACCCGCGAGGCATCAACCCTGCCGGCGAAGTTGCTCTCGTCGGAACGGGCCGCGGCCTGAATCCAGTCGAGCGCGCCCAGCAGCTGGCTGGCCCGCGTCATCTGCCGCGAGGTCTGGTCGCGGTGCTCGATTTGATCCAGCAACCCAATCGCCAGCACCAAGTACCCGTGCGACGCGATCTCGCTGAGGAAGTTCTTGTGCTCTTGCGTCGTGTTGGCGCAGGCCCCGTTCCCCCACAGCAAGACGGGCAGCTTCCGGTCGGCGCCGAAGGGCGTCAGGTCCCGGGGTCGGAAGATGGTCATTCCGGGGAGGGTGTCGTCCTCGGTCGCGATGGCCGAGTACGGCCCGGTTCCTCCGTCTTCAACCGTCACGACTGAGGATTCGGCCTCGCGCACCGAACCCGTCTTTGCCTTCGAGGGCCGAAGATGCTTCGCGAAGAAGTCCTCAATCGCCGGGTCGGTGACGTCGAGCTTCTCAGCGTAGGCGACGCCGTGCCGGGCGCCGTCGATCTTGAGGTACTGCAGGTCCGCCCCTTCGGCCTTCATCTTCTCGACGAAGTCGTCGGTGAGCTCGGCCCGCACGATGCGGTCGTCGCTCCCTTGAATCAGCAGCAGGGGCGGGTGGTCGGCCGCGATGTACCCGATTGGCCACCACTCGGTCTTCGCCATGGGAACGTCACGGCCCAGTTCGGTTGGGGGAGACCCGGCGGCGGCGGCGTTGACCCTGCTCGAGTACTCGTCCCAGCCGCCGTCGCCTTCCAGCCCGGCCGACTTGGGCGCCATGGCCAGCATCAGGGCCAGGTGCGCCCCGGCGGAATGGCCGTAGGCGCCGATGCGATCGGGGTCGACCTGGTACTTGTCGGCGTGCGCGCGGAGCCAGCGGACCGCGCACTTGACGTCTTCGATGCAGGCCGGGAACGGCGCCTCGCCCGTTAGGCGGTATTCGACGTTGATTGTGACGTAGCCCTTCTTGGCGTAGTCGGTCATCATCTTCTGGAAGACATCAACCGACTTCGAACCCGTTCTCCAGCCGCCGCCGTGCACGATCACCAGCGCCGGCCGCAGCCCGTCGGTCTCTCCAACGGGCTGGGCGAGGTCCAGACGCCACGCCTTGCTATCGCCCTCGCGGTAGGCGATGTCCTTTTCGACCGTGACGCCGGCCGGCTTGCTCTCTGCAGCCGTACCTTCGTCTGGCGTCGTCTCGGTGCTCTCGGACGCTGCCGACGCGACGCTCTCGAAAAACGTTGGGTAGATGTCGATCTTGTCGTTCGTTGCTCCGTTGCGGTCAAAAAGCCCGCCCCAACGAGGCGAGGTGGCCTCCCAGATAAAAGTTCCCCAGCCCAGAGTATCCGGCAGATCCCGGACGATCTCGTTCACCTCCTTGCGGTGCTCTTGGTACTCCACCACCACGATCGGCTTGCGGTACCTGGTGGCCAGGTCAGTCAGATTGCTCTCCAGCTGCTCGAGTGTGCCGTGGTGCTCGGGGTAGTACGACTGGCCGATCACGTCGAACTCGACATCGTGACTGAGGACCAAGTCGAAGAACCGGACCGATCGCCCGTTGTCGCCGCCCAGCGCCGGGTGCACCATGATCTTGATGCCCGGGTCAGCTGCGCGGACGGCTTCGCTGCCGCGCCGCAAGAGGGCGCCGAACGTCTCGGGCGAATCCTTGAGACGCCCTTGCGGCCAGAGAAACCCGTTGTGGATCTCATTGCCGATCTGGACCATCTCGGGCGTCACCCCTTCCGCTTCGAACCTCTTTAAGACGCTGCTGGTGTACTCGTAGACCTTGTCCGCCAGCTCGTCGTCGCTGATACCCTTCCACGCGACGGGCGTAAACTGCTTGCCGGGGTCGGCCCAGGTGTCGCTGTAGTGGAAGTCCAGCAGGAGCTTCATCCCCGCCTTCTTAACGCGCTTCGCCATCGCCAGGGTCGGCTCGAGACCGCAGTACCCCTGCCGCGAGTACCCGTTTTCCGCCGTGGGGTCCACGAACAGCCGGAGTCGAATCCAGTTGAATCTGTGGTCCGCCAGGATTGTTAGAACATCCTTCTCAACGCCCTGGTCGGAGAAGACCGTCCCGCGGTCCTCCTGCGATGGCGCCCATGAGATGTCGGCTCCGATAAGCGGACGAATGTATTGTGGGTCGCGACCGACAACCGCCGGCTCCTCTGACGGTGCGGTTGTGGGTTCAGCCTGTGCGCACTGAATTAGCGCCGCGAGGGCAACCACCAGCAGAGCGGTCGCTCTGCGCAGGACTAGCATCATCACGCGTCCCCTGTTGATTGAAGAAGAGTTACTTGACCGCTTGGGCGTCCGGCTCGGACTCCCATTGCTGAGTAGCACTGGTGAGCTGTTGCAGTGAGTCGATGAACTCCCGCGCCTCCCGATCGCTGAACGGCGCCCGCAGCGCCGCCTGTAGCGGCGCCAAGACCCCTGTCAGCTTGTTGTAGGTGCGACGCCCCTTTTCGGTCAGGACTACCCTGCGGGCGCGACGATCGGTGTCGTGAGGCTTGCGGGCGACGAGGCCCATGCCTTCCATCAGCACAAGCATCGCCCGCACGGTGTTGGGGTCTGACGACGCCCGGAGCGTGAGCGCGCTCTGGGTGACGCCGTCCTCGTCGGCCAGCAGCGAGAGCAGAACGAACTGGTCGGCCGTCATCTGGTGGCTTGCCAGTAGGGCCTGCGTCTTGCGGTGCATCGTGGCGTACGCGCGTCGCAGCGCGATGGCAATCTCGTGTCCGGATGGCGTCAACGGATCGTCTGGGGGAGAATTTTCTGGACAGTACGTGTGCGTATTGTTTAGGTTGGGGGCAGCCTTGTCAAACTTTGCGTACGACCGTGTCCCACCGCTGGCCGCCAACGGGCGGCGGCCGCCCCACAAGTTGATCGCCTGTAGGCCGGAAGTCGTTCGACGCTTCGCGTGCCCCCACCGATGGATTGATTCAGAACGGTTAGCGATTGCTGTGAGCGGAGAACGCAGCAAGCAACGGAACACAGGGGGGGCTGAGGGGTTTGTTGGATAGGTTCTGTGCTGTTGCGAGCGGGTTGGCTTCGCGGGAGTGCGGGCCTCGAATCGGTTGACACGGCGGCGGATCGCCGGGGTCCTGGGTTCGGTCACGGATGGTTGCGAACGGTTGTTGGGGCGTCGGGCGTTGTCGATGGGGCGAGAGTGTGTCGCATGGGTTGGATGAATGGGGGCTGACTCGAACGGCCCCTCGGCGGGGAGCGAACGCCGCATCGAGTGGGTTGTTCATTGGCCCTGGGCGCGAGTGAAGGATGGAACAGGCATGCTAAGAGTAACTTCGATTGCAACTTGTGGGCTGTGTCTCGCCGCGTGCTGCGGCGCCGCCCCAGCGGATACGCCGTCGCCCCGCCAGGAGTACAACTTCAACCACGGTTGGCGGATGCACGCGGGCGAGGCGCCGGGCGCGGGGTCGCCGGGCTTCGACGACGCCGACTGGCCGAAGGTCACGCTCCCCCGGGCGTGGAACGAGGACGACGCGTTTGCCGTGGACATCTACCGCCACTCGACCGGGGTGGCCTGGTACCGTAAGCGGTTTGTGCTGCCCGAGGGCGCCGGCGACGGGAAGGTGTTCCTGGAGTTTGAGGGGGTGCGTCAGGGGGCGAGGGTGTACGTGAACGGAGAGGAAGCCGGCCGCCACCACAACGGCGCCATGGCCTTCGGCATCGACATCACCGGCCTCGTGCGGCCGGCGCCGGCCGAGAACGTGGTGGCGGTGTGGACCGACAACGATTGGCGCTACCGCGACGACACCGGGCAGCGGTTCCAGTGGGTCGACCGCAACTTCAACGCCAACTACGGCGGGGTCACGAAGAACGTCACCCTGCACGTCACCGACCGGCTCTACCAGACGCTGCCGCTGTACTCGAACCTCAAGACGGTGGGCGTGTACGTGTACGCCGACCAGTTCGACATCGCCGGTCGCAGCGCCACGGTGCACGCCGAGTCCGAAGTCAAGAACGAGCGGGACTCGGACGTCACGGTCGGCTACCAGGTCACCGTGGAGGACGCCCGAGGAGAGGTCGTGGCGCGTTTCTCAGGCGGCCAAGCAACGATCGACCCGGGCGAGTCCGCCACGGTCTCGGCCTCCGAGCGGCTTTCCAACTTGGAGTTCTGGTCGTGGGGGTATGGCTACCTTTACACCATCAAGACCACGCTGCTGGTCGACGGCAGCCCGGTGGACACCGTGCAGACCCGCACGGGCTTCCGGAAGACCGACGCGCGGGACGGCGTGTTGCTGCTCAACGACCGGGTGCTGCAGGTCAAGGGCTACGCTCAGCGGTCCAGCAACGAGTGGCCGGCGTTGGGGCTGCCGAGCGCGCCGTGGCTGTCGGACTTCTCCAACCGGATGATGATTGAGAGCAACGCCAACACGGTCCGCTGGATGCACATCACCCCCTCCAAGCAGGATGTTGAGTCCTGCGACCGGGTTGGGCTGATGATGCTGATGCCGGCGGGAGACGCCGAGGGCGATGTCCGCGGCCGCCGCTGGGAGCAGCGGATGGAACTGATGCGGGACGCGATCATCTACAACCGCAACAACCCTTCGGTCGTGTTCATCGAGGGCGGGAACGAGATGATCAGCGAAGCGCACATGAAGGAGGTCAAGGCGATCCGTGACCGCTTCGACCCGCACGGCGGGCGGCTGGCCGGCAGCCGCGAGATGCTCGACAGTCAAGCCGCGGAGTGGGGCGGCGAGATGCTCTACATCAACAAGAGCGCGGGCATCCCGCTGTTCGCCACCGAGTACAACCGCGATGAGGGGCTGCGCAAGTACTGGGACGAGTGGTCTCCACCATACCACAAGGACGGCGACGGCCCGCCGTACAAGGGGCAGCCCGCGCCGGCCTACAACCGCAACCAGGACTCTTTTGCCGTGGAAGACGTCGTGCGCTGGCACGACTACTGGGAGGCCCGCCCAGGCACGGGCGACCGTGTTTCCTCCGGCGGATTGAACATCATCTTCTCCGACTCCAACACCCACATGCGCGGCGCCGAGAACTATCGTCGTTCCGGCGAGGTGGACCCGATGCGGATACCGAAGGACGCCTTCTTCGCCCACCGGGTGATGTGGGACGGCTGGGTCGACGCCGATCGCCACGGGCTGCACATCGTCGGCCACTGGAGCTACGCCCCGGAGACCGTGAAGCCGGTCTACGTCGTGTCGACCGCCGACCAGGTCGAGCTGTTCCTCAACGGCGAGTCGCTCGGCAGGGGCACGCAGTCGCACCGCTTCCTGTTCACCTTTCCGGACGTCGCGTGGGAAGCCGGTTCGCTCCGGGCGGTGGGGTACGACAGCGAAGGCCGGGAGCTGTGCGACGCTGAGCTAACCACTCCGGGCGCCGCGCGGGCGTTGCGTCTGACGCACTGGGAAGACCCGTCGGGGTTCAGCGCCGACGGCGCCGATCTCGTGCTGGTTCAGGTCGAGGTTGTCGACGCCAACGGGCGGCGGTGCCCCACCGCGATGAACACAGTCGCGTTCGAGCTGGAGGGGCCAGCCGAGTGGCGCGGCGGCATTGCCCAGGGGCGCGAGGACAACTACGTGCTGGCGGAGGAGTTGCCGGTGGAGGGCGGCGTGAACCGCGTGCTGCTCCGCTCGACCGGCCGCAGCGGGTCGATCCGTCTGTTGGCCCGGTCGGAGGGCCTTGAGTCGGCCGAGCTGAGACTCGAGTCCCGGCCGGTCGCGGTCTCCGAGGGGCTTTCTCTCGACAAGCCGTGGGAGGGCCTCCCGTCCCACCTCGCCAACGGCCCCACACCGCCCGGCACGTCCGTGACGCCCACCCGGCGGACCGTCCAGGTCGCGGCCACGAGCGCCGGGACCAACGCCGAGCAGGCTCAGCGTTCTGTGGACGACAACGAGCTGACCAACTGGAGCAGCGGGGGCGACCGGAACAACGCCTGGATCACCTACCATTTTGAAAAGCCTCAGACGGTGAACGAGGTCTGTCTGAAGCTCGACCGCTGGCGGACGACCAGCTACCCGCTGCGCGTGCTCGTCGACGGAACTGCCGTTTGGAGTGGAGACACCCCGCGTTCGCTGGGCTACGTCACGCTGTCGTTCGACCCGGTGCGTGGCGAGTCGCTTACGATCGCGATGGAGGGCGTCACCAGCATCAAGGATGAGTTCGGGCAGATCGTCGAGGTTACGGGCGCCGTCGACCAGTCGTCGCGTCGGCGGGGGCGGGGGCTCGCGGTCGTCGAGGCCGAGATCTACGGCCCATTGGGCGGCGACTGAGCATTGGTTCTAGCACATGTCTGGTTTATCACGTTCCCCGGACGGGGCTTGGCTCACTACCAACACTGATTGATTGTGGCCCAGCAGCGGCGCGGTGCTGTCTCCCCAGAATCTTCTCCAACGCAGTGGTGTGGTTCGCGGAATGGATTGCGAACATAAACCGGAATGAGGTCGCTTAAGCGTGGAAAGCCAAGGTCCCTGGTTGAGCGAAGATGTTTGTTGGTGCGTCGGTGGTGTGCATGGCGTCCAATAGCTTTGTCTCGGATGACGGGTCGCCGTCAAGTGTCGGCTCTGTTTCGACCAGCGGGCTTCCCCATGACACATTCGTCGGCGGCGACGGAACCGCTGATTTCCTCGACATCACCGCTACGGGAACCTACTTGCTGGTGAACCTGCACGTGCAGCACGACGCGGGGCCCGTTGGCATTGCGACTAACCACGGCCGTAGCTTCTCGATCGACCTGGTGCAGGCAAGCGGCGACTCGACAGACTTCGCAGGCGGCGCGGCGAGCACGGGTTTCGTTGATGCGAGATTTGGGACGGTGGCGTTCGAAAGCGTATCGGGCACGGTGACTGTTGTAGTGCCTGAGGCGTCGAGGATCATTCTGTTGGCAGTTGCCGCCGGAACGCTGCTGTCGCCGCGACGACTCGAGGCCGCGGGCTGAGTCATCGGTGTGAGATCCGCGTCTATTGTTTCGTGACGGCGGATGTCAGATCGCCAGGGGCTGAGTGCCATCCGGCGTCTTCACGATTCGCTCCGACTGATCCGTGGGGTAGACTACCCCAGCGTCAGCCGGAACCCCTGCAAATGCCTGGAAAATATTGCGTCGAAATGGGGTGTGGTGTAGCATGCTTTTCGTTAGCAAGTTCTTGTGCTTGTACGGTTTAGCACGCTAACTCTGACCGCCTGGGGGTCAAAAGGTCGCAGGTTCGAATCCTGTCGGCCCGACTTAACGTAACTCATTGCTGAATCGCTTGTTGCGATACCTGCCGGTCTCCGGCAGTGCGGCGTTTCTCTGACAGCCAAAACGGTACATACCGTTTTGGGTTATTGGGAGCCCTGCACATGCCCAGATTGCCCCGCTCTCTTCCTAAGTACCGCAAGCATCGGGCCAGCGGTCAGGCCCTTGTCACCCTCGATGGCCGAGACTTCTACCTCGGGCCCCACGGCACCCGCACGAGCCGCGTCGAGTATGACCGCCTCATCGCCGAATGGCTCGCCAGTGGGCGGCGGCTGCCGGTCGAGGATGGGGGGCTCCCGACGTTGGCCGAGGTGATGGTCGCGTACTACCGCCACGCCCGCACGTACTATTGTAAGGACGGCGTCCCGAGCAGCGAGCTGGCGGCAATCAAGTGTGCGCTGCGGTTCGTCGACGACCTCTACCGTGAGCAGCCGGCGGACGAATTCGGCCCGCTGGCGCTCAAGGCTGTGCGGGGGAGAATGGTCGAATCTGGTCAGGCACGGTCAACCGTCAATCAAAACGTCGGTCGGGTGGTGCGGATGTTCGTCTGGGCGGCCAGCGAACAGCTAATTCCTGCGGAGGTCGCCAACGCACTCAAGTCCGTTCCCGGCCTGCGCCGGGGGCGGACCGAGGCCCGCGAGCCCGAACCGGTGCAGCCGGTGGACGACGCGGTGATCGAGCAAACGCTACCTCACCTGCCGGCGATTGTCGCCGATATGGTGCGGCTTCAGCGGCTCACCGGGATGCGTCCGGGCGAGGTTTGCTCAATCCGTCCCGCGGACATCGACCGCACCCAAGATGTCTGGATCTACCGACCCGCCAGTCACAAGACCGAGCATCGGGGGCGGGATCGCTGCGTCTACATTGACGCGCGCGGCCAGGAAGTGCTGCGGCCGTACCTGCTACGGACCGATGACGCCTACTGCTTCTCGCCATCTGAGAGTGAGAAGAGGCGGCGCGATGAGCAACACGCCGGCCGCAGCACGCCTCTAAGCTGCGGCAACCGTCCTGGCGCAAGCAGGCGGCGCTCCCCGGCTAGAGAGGCGGGTGATCGCTACACGACCAGCAGCTACGCACGTGCGGTCCGCCGGGCCTGTGAAAAGGCGTTTCCGACGGTTAGTGTGCATTGTCCTGGCGGCGAGAAGGCGCCCCAACGCTGGTCTCCGAATCAGGTTCGCCACACGGCTGCAACGGAGATTCGCCGAGAGTTTGGCCTGGAAGCGGCCCAGGTGTCGCTTGGTCACGCCGCCGCGGACGTCACCCAGGTCTACGCCGAGCGTGACGCCAGTAAAGCGATCGAAGTAGCCCGACGAATTGGGTAGTCCGATTCTGCTAAGACCCCCGAGACGAGAGACCAAACAGATGAGCGCCAAGCTAGAGTCGGCAGAGGATGCTCGGCGAGAGACGCAATTAGAACGAGATCGGCAAGCGATGTTGCAGGAACCCGCGGCCGTGGTCTATCGGCAGGTACGCGCCGGGCTCGGCGTCAGCGGGCTGCTTAGGCAAATGGTCGAGACAATCGATGCCCTCTACGAGCTTGCACCAGATTATGTGTTCGTGTTCGGCGACGATAATCAGCTGCTTGGCCTTGCGGTACGGTCGGCGGCAACCGGGGACGTTCAAGTAGCCGCAGTGGACGAGATCCAGCGTCTGCGTGAGGAGGTGGCGAAGTCCGCTGGACTCGGTGATGCGGGGCCCGCGACAGAAAAGCGTGTGGTCGACTCGCTGGCAGCTAAGAAAGGTGTTGAGCTGCCGAGAGTTATCTCAGTCCCTGATGTGGAGCGGGTGGGTCACGAAACTCGCTACTCCTTGGCTGGGGGAGACTCACCAGACGCCACGCGCGCAAGCGACGCCGCTGACGCCGATCGATTGATCCACGCGCTCGACGTGGTCCTCGGCGAACTTGAGCACCACTGCTATGATGCCCAGGAGGGGTTTGAGATCCTTGACGGGGGATTTCTGGCGGCTCTCGACTCGCAATCGGAGGGATCTTGGAGGAGTCGGGTCCGGCGCGAGCTTCTTGATCGCTTGCAGGTCTTGCCCACGAGCGACCCACAGGGGACTTCTCAGCGGCTGACGCTTCCCATTCGCGACGGTTGCGACTGCTGCTGGCAAGCGACCTCAGGCCGCACTGGACCGCCTGTGCGAGCTTGGCAGAGCGGTTTGAGTGGGAGATGTACTCGGTCCGGAGTGACGGCCCCGTGCCGGGGGGGCACGCAGCCGGTTGGCGGCTTTCAAGCACTCGACCCGCCCGCGGAATCCATGCCGGACGGTCCCGTCGGAGTGGACGGCTGGTGTCACATGGGCCGGGTATATACCGGGTTGAGCCCCAAACCGCACCGGTGTGTTTCCGCTCTCTTCGCAGCGAAGGGCCGATCGGTTGCGTTCTCAGAGTTGGCCGGACCCGTTCTCCAAAACGAAGACAGCACAGTCACCAAGAGCCAAGCCAGCGGGTGGCAGCGCGCCGCGAATAAGTTCTTTTCAACGAACAGCTTGCCGTATCACTTCAAGATCACGGGATGGACAATGCATCTCGTGGAGAAAAGTTGAGAAATCTTGCGATGCGTCAGAGCTTTGACGTCTGTTTAACGTCCGTTTGACGTCCTCAGGCGCCCAAGATTGCAACCAGTTGTTAAGCACTGAGTTGGATCGATAGGAGCCGAGAGAATGGCAGACACAGAACCGCTACTTGCCGGGCCGGAAGCGGTCCTAGCAGTTGCAGGCAAGCGCATTCACTACGCCACCTACTACCGGTGGACCCAGCGAGGGCTGCTGACGGCCGACGGGTGCGTCTTGAGTTCACCAAGGCGGGCAGCGACCGCCTTACCAGCGTTGGGGCGGTTCGGCGGTTCTTCGCCGAGTTGACCGCCGGCGAGGCGCCATCGCACACAGTCACCTCCGGAAGCGATCAGCACAGTCGTCACACGAGGGCAATTTCCGAACTCGGCGATTTAGGGATCTAAGAGATTGCCGGCCACGGCGCCCGTGTCATCTTGGCCGGTTGCACTGTTGAACGTTACGAGTCTCGCCACCCTGGTGGCCCGGTTACGCCGCGTCGGCGCTTCCCCGGTCCCAAAAAGCGCCGAGTAATAAATGCACGCGGGTTAGAAGTTCCCCGCAGTGAGAGTCGAGGAGCAGCCAAACGGAAGTTTTTACCGCAACGCGGGTTTTTTATCCAGGCAACGGGTGGGTGCTTGATTCCACCAAGACGGCGACGCCCTGGTCGGTATGCGACAAGAACAAAACAGCCGGTATTAAGCTGCTTGAGCCCACAATCGCGACAACGCGTTTTTGGGTCCCGGCCTCTGAAAAGCCCTGAGACTCGATGATTGAGGCAGCGACAGCTACGCCTATAGTCGCTAGGGATGCCGTTGTGCACTGACCGGTTTGCACTGACGAGACCAGCACCATCTGACGGTGGAAGCTAACAGACGTTCGAGGCAGACGGGTTAGTCTGGCACGCTGCTGAGCCTTCTCAAGGGTTTCGGACGCCCGAGTATGTGACCGGAACCGCAATTGTTAGACGCCGAGTCGTCGGGCGGATTGACGACGACATGAATAATCGAGGAGATGAATTATGGGTCCGACGCTCTCTGACGCTCTCGCCGAAGAACCTGGGATTCTAAGCCGAGCTTGCAGCAAACCCGCGATTGCCAATCAACTACAACAGCTGGCCAAGGTCGCAGGGCGGGCGGCCGTGATAGGCATACTGCAGCAATGGGCACGGCAGAGCCTTGATGCAGTTCTAGATTCGGGGGTCGACTACCAATGCGGCTCGCTCATAGCCGGTGTGCTTGACCAACTTGCGGACGCGGATGATCTGGATCGCATCGCCGATCTGGCAGTTGTGCATTGCGAGTTAGCGGTTACGCGCTGTGACGAAACACCGAGGGTTTGAGACCGCGGAAAGGCTCGTCGCCAGCAGTGTGCCCTGGTGGGCAACCAACTCGCCCGGCGGGCCCTTCAACACTCTCGAGGAAGTTGGCTCTGTGTGCCCAGCCGATGGGCTAGCGTGTGCGCCACCAGTGGGTGTGTGGTGCGTCGGGGTCATGCCGCAGGAAAAAGACCCTGCAAAATGCGGCCTCGCTAGCTAGCGGACGACGGGAAGCTCGGTCAGCGACGCTTTGGTTGCGATCGTTCGAACCGCTGACATTGTTTTCTCCAGTGGGAGGGTCTCGATCCAGACCTCGCGCCAGCCGCCCGCCTGTGCGCTCGACGTCAGCTGTCGGTATTCATCGGTGAGCGGATCGGGGAGGCGTCGGTACTCGTAGCAGATCCGACCGTTGGCGTAACACTGCACGATATCGGTCACGCCTCCGTCGCGTCGTGGGATGCTGCCGGTGACGTTCCAGTGGGTGTTCCCCATGGCGAACTGCGTACGCAGGAGTGGGAATCCCTCGAGGAACCCGATGAACGCGTGCACGAGATCGTACCTGGCTGGAACCGCGGCGCACTCAATTGCCGCGCTCTTGAGGTATTCCAACCGCGACGGTGTGAGTGAAGCGGTATGGCCGGAGCGAGATGCTGACAGCCGCGGGTGGTCGGGCGTCAACGGGACCGACCCTCCCCCCTGGCAAAGTGTCCTCGAAATGTAGTCGTGGTAGATCGCCACGGACCCTTCAGACGATTCTGAAAGGGAGCCCGCGGACAAGTATCCTCCGAGCACTTCGCCAATCTGAGACCAGAAAACAATGGCGACCTCTGGACCGAACTCCTGTAGTTGCGCGAAGTCCCCGGGGCGGCCGGGCAGCAAAAAGATCAGCCTGACCTCCTTGTTGGCGTCCTTGCGGGACTCTGGGGCGGTAGCACGCTTGCTGGCTGAGCCGGTGCGTTTTTTTTGTAAGACCGCGACAAAACTTAAGGGACTCGCGGTGCTTGGGGGGTGCAATCAGTGTGCGCGAGTCTGCGACGCATTAGTAGCGATGAGGATCCACCACGGCTTGACGGAGGCTCAATCACTACCATCGAACGGCCGGGTGATGCAGCGGCCCCGTCTCCGGACGAGCAGTAAAGGCACTACCTGAGGCATGTTTGTGGAAGCAGTGGATGCGCCGGTCGTCGAATCATCGGGCGGGTGGAATCACCAACGTTGTGATTGAGCGCTCCGGACTCAAAGTCTGAGTTAGCAGGTCGCCCAAGGCCAGGGAGTATCGAATGGGAAAATCCTGCTCGTTGAGTACCACGACGACCAACGTGCCGTCGATATTGCGGAAGGCGCTAGTGAGGAGCTCGCTCCCGGTGTTCGCGCACAAGACCCGTGTGGCTCCCGGGTGAATGAAACGGCTGAAGTGCCCCAAGTAATAGTAGGAACTGTTGTACACAAGCCGGTCATTGCGGATGTCGGCCATGATGGGGGCGCTGCAGAAGTTCCCGACGTGGTTCGGGCCGCCTCCCGTGTTGAGCAAGATGTTCCAGTCGATCCAGCCGCAAGCACCACTGTTCAGGTCGTTGATGATCGACCGGGCGTAGCGTTCGCCCGCCGACCAATCGCCGATGCTATGTATGCCCTCCAGGCAGCCCTCGGTAAACAGCAACTTCTTTTCCGGGTAGAAGTCCGTCAGCATCTGCGCGTGGTGGTACTCGTCAGAAACGTACCAGTGGAAGCCCGCCCCCCAGACGTACTTTGACGCTTCGGGGTCGTCGAACACAGCCTTAGCGCGGTCGAACAGCAGGTCTCGGTTGTGATCCCAGACAAGCAGCCGGACGTGAGCGAGGTCAGCGTTGTGGAGCGTGGGGCCCAGGAAGTCTCGGACGAAGTCCCGCTCCTCCTCGGCGGTATAGATGCATGACTCCCAACGCTGCACCGCCGCCGGCTCGTTCTGCACGGTGAGTCCCCAGATGTCGATGCCTTCTTGCCTGTACTCCTCGATGTAGCGGCAATAGTACCGCGCCCAGGCGTCACGGAACTCGGGTTTGAGCTTGCCCCCGTCGGTCATCAGGCCGTTGGTCTTCATCCACGCCGGCGGGCTCCAAGGGGAGGCAAGCAGCTTGAACCCACGCCCTCGCGTGGCAAGCTGCGCGGCCTTGATGAGCGGTATCAGGTGCTCGCGGTCGTGATCGATGCTGAAGTGTTCTAGGTCAACGTCCCCGGGTACGTCGGTGTAGGCGTAATTGCCAACAGAGAAGTCGCAGCTGTTGATGTGGGTGCGGCAAAGACTGTAGCCGTGCCCGGTGTCCGGGTCGAAGTAGGCCCGCAGGACCTCCCGCCGCCTGGCGGGCGAGAGCTGGCGGAGAACGATGCCTGCGGACTCGGTAAACGCCCCGCCGAAGCCTTCGATTTTCTGAAACGCCCTCGCCGGGTCGACAGCGATCGTGACCGCATCCGGGGAGACTTGCTGCATCGGACCGAGGCTGTCGCATTCGCTCAGCCGGCTTCCTCGCAGCTGGGAAGTGGTGAATACCTTGATGGGTCCGGACGTGTCGGGAGCGCCACCGTGTCCCCGCCCAATATGCTTGCCAACTAGACGCACTGACCGGATGTTACCGAACACACCGTTAGGTAGATCGGTCGGCTGGAGTTGCACGACGTGTTCACCCTCAGCGACCTCTGCCTTGCCCAGCGAGAAGACCTGGAAGCTGTCCCAGGCGCCCGTGTCCTGCATGGATCCGGAGAACGAAACGGCGCCGATCGAGATCCGATAAGGGCTGCCGGCGAAGGGCGTTTGAACCGCGGACTCAACCTGCACCTCCACCAAGCAGGGCTGGTCGACCCGGATACTCCAGCTTGCAATGCTCTTCGGACTGTGCCAGTGTGTCAAACGTTCTCGCTCGCGGCGGACTGGCGGCCCCGACAGCTTGGCGGTGTAGCCGCTGAGCACAATCGCTCCCGCTTCAGCATCTTGAGAGTCGGAGGATGTGGCGTCGGCCGCCGCGACGCCCGGCAATAAGTTAGCAACGACTAGGACGATCAGCAGCCCTGCGGCGGCGACACCCCTGCTTTGCGATCTAATGCTAATCATGGGCATCCGCTGGAGTTGCCGAGGACGCGAACGGTCTGGCTCGATAGATGCGGACATCGTCCAGGTTGATAGGAGATCCCCAGCAGCTCTCGAATGCGACCACCCCCAGGTCCGACGCGTACGCCGCGGGCGCGGCGACGGTCATTAACTCGTCAGGGTGGGTCGGGTCAACTACGGTTAGTGCGACAGAGCGACCGTCGTCCACGACGCGGAACAGGTAGGATCGTGTGCCAGGATCGACCTCGACGCCCTGCGTCGCTAGCAAAGAGATCGAATTGGCCGTGGGCTTCTCGTGGATCTCGAGCGTGTGTTTCATGTCCACCGCGGCGGGCCAGAAGTTCGCGCGGACACCGCGTTGCAGCACGGAGTTCTCCCAGCCAGGGCCCTGGCCTCGCTGGTGGTCGGCCCGCGTAATGACGGCGAACGAGGCGCCGTACCCTGCCAGGTAGTTCTCGGCGAACCGGATCCTGCCGAGGATCGTCAGCGTCCCTTCGCGCGGGTCTAACCGTTGGCGGGTCAGCAGGTACGGTCGCTGCTTCCAGGTGTCGATGTGCCCCTCTTTGTTGTGGCGCCCCAACTGGACTCCCCCTTCGTTGATAAACACCTCCTCCAATGTGTCCCAGTCGGCTTGGTCAATCAGCCCGCGTCCAAAGTCGTCGCCCAGCACCAACTCGGCGCCACGCGGCGAGAGGCGGTCCAGCAGCCTCGCTTCTTGGCGGCGACGCTTCTGATCGCTGAGCACCAAGGAGGTGAGGTCGCCATAGGTTGTGAGCGGGGTAACGTTCCGGTCCTGTGAGATCTCGACCCTGTCCACCCGCACTGCTCCCGCCAGCGGACCCTCTAGGGCGATGTGATTAGTTTTGCCTCGGAAGAGTGATCGGAAGGTCACCGTCTTACTCTGGGACGGGTCATCCTGCAATGAAACAGTAAACGAGACGCTCACCCCATCGTCACGCATCACGACTCGGTAGGGCACTCCATGGGTCGGCGGCGAGAAACCGCTCCACGAGATGTTGGTGACCTCTCGGTTGCTCTCCAGCTTTACGCCTGTGCGAAGCATGCCCCCGCCCAATTCGGGATCGGACTCATAACTGCAACGTGCACACGACTCTAGCACATCGTCCCACGGAGGCGCCGCTATGCCGCGGGCGTCGACGCTGCGTGAAAGGATCGCAAACGACGCCTGCCCCCTGACCGCTAACTCGTCGAATTCGACGTCGCACTTGACGGTAATCGGTCCAAGGGCGGGGTCGAACTCGTCGGCCGAAATGAGGTAGCCCCGACCGGTGGAACCACCATCGTCGCCGAGACGCAGACCGGTCGGGGACGGACTCACGGCGCCCATCGCGGTCCACTTCTTCGTATCAAGCCGATCCTCGCGGAAGCGGTCGACGAGAGAGCGGCCGTCTTCGACGCCGCCGGTGTCCAGCTCGCGCCCCAGTACCGCACTTGTGAAGCGGTGCAAGTCAGCGCTCAGCTGCACGAGGCTGTGTTCGCTCCACTGCAGGCCATCGCCCTGGTTGAGCTCAATCTTGTTCCCTTGCGGAGTACCCCCGCCCGGAAAGGCCTCAACCTTGCCCTTAAAGACGTTGACTTCGGACACTCCAAAATCGTCCACCGCGACGCCGAACTCGGTTCCCAGATCGACCACCTTGCCGTTTGGGGTTTCGATGGTGAAGCCGTGCCCGGCCTCTGTGACGGACGCCACGAGGCCCCCGCGAACCAGCTTGCCCCCTGCTGGTTCAACGAGGAACTCCGCGGGGCCGACAAGCATGAGCTTAGTGCCGCTGCTGTAGGTCAGCTCGACCTCGCCTTCGGCGAGGTCAATGGATTGGCCGGTTTCGATGACGAAGCCTTGCTGGGGAACCGCCTCGAGCGTTCGCCAAACCGTCCCCGACGACACATAGCTCAGCATCACTTTCTGCTCGCCGCAGGTCGGCAACTCCTGCGTAGGCGCCGCTACCTGGTTGAAGGGCGTGTGGCTTACCCAGAAGAAGGCAAGCGACGCGGCCAGCAGTAGCGTCGCGGCGAGCTGCCACGAACCGGCCACGCGCCTAAGTGCCGAATGGCTTGCCCGCTCGTCGAGGGCGAGGGATGCGAGGAGAGAAGCTGACGGCTGGCATTCGCTTTCCTCTGACGATTTTGTGTTAACCCAGTCCCGTAACAGTTCGGCCTCGCTGAACTGGCATTTCCCCGCGTTTGCCAAGAGTTCTCCGTGCAGCGCGACGTATCGCAGGTAGAGCGTTCTTGCTGCGGGGTACTGCTTAAGCAAGGCGTTCAGCCGCGATGCCTCGTCACCCCCCAGCAACCCGTCGTGCAGTCGCGAGCAAAGTGCGTGCAACTCGCGAGTTTCGGCTGCGGTAAGGCTGGCATGCATGGGATGGTTAGAAGGGTCAAGCATTGTTTCGAGCTTGTCGTGGACCGATTCGTCGGTTCGTCGAGTTGTGTGGCCTTCAGACGAGCTGGCTAGAAATCGTGGGAGAGCTTCTTCTCCAGGCAGGCTACCAGTGCGCGACGAATCCTCCCAAGCGACTTGGAGAGTCGGTTTGACGTGACGCCGATCTGTGCGGCGATATTGTTGACCGACGCGCCCGCCTCGTAACGCCGTCGGATCAGCGTCCGGTCGGACTCCGGTAGGTCCTTCAAGCAGGATTCCAAGACCTCGATCCTGGGCTCCTGCCGGCTGGCGTACCCCTCAGCGTCCTCCGCTAGCTTGTCGAGCGTCTCCGCGTCGAAGAGTCTGGCGCGGTGCTTGTTTCGTTCGAAGTGCTTTAGGCTTTGCAGGCGGGCGACCTTACAGGCCCAGGCGAAGAAATTGCTGCCGATCTGGAACGTGTCAAACTTATCCCAAAGGACTAGACTCGTCTCTTGCAGCACGTCCGACGCGTCGTTCGAGGTGGGCAACAGTGCCAGAAGGAAGTAGTGTAGCCGTTGGTAGTTCTCTGAATAGAGCGCGACGAATTCCTCGGTCCTCTCCTGTTTGGGCGGCGGCGCCGAACGGCTCTTGTTGGGGTTTTCCATTGTTATATTCCAGGAGAGCAAGATGGGCGGCCCGCCGACTGCCTGCGAAACAGTTCCATCAAATTTCGTTACGCCCCCACCTCGGCCGCTAACGCCAGCGACTAGGGCCCGGGGAACAGTTCGGTGTCGTCGGCGCGTCCGCCGAATTTGTAGAAGATTTCTTCGTCGATGCCATATTCGACGCTGCGGATCGAGCCATCGCAGAAGGCCATGTTCATGGCGCCGGCGTGGGGGCTGCCAAATGGGGGGATGTCGTTCCCGTTCTCGGTGTTGAACCCGCTTCCGTCTTGCGAGGGGAGCCAAGCCACCGAGGCGTTGTTGCTCGTCGGCTTCCAGCCGGTGTAGCGGAGGTTGTCCTGGTCGTGCCCAACAAAGATATTCTGATCGTCGGCCGGGTCGGATCCGTCGAGGTACTGGGCCGGGTTCATGTACTTCTCACCAATCAGCGCGGTCTTGCTCGTGCCGTCGGTGATTTTGGCGAGCCGCACCGTGCTGCGTTGGTACATAACGCCATTCTGCGTCTTCGTGATCCAGGCGTTGAAGCTGTTGACGCCCGCCGGGCTCTCCGGACCGCCCTGACCAGTGGGGCTGACGTTGCCGGCGTTGCCGGCGTAGTCCGAGCGGGCGACAAAGCAGTCGCCCACGCGGCAGCTGCGGAGGTTGAACGCTAGAAAGTTGTTCCGCAGGATCGGGTACAGCTGAGCCTCTCGACGCGACGGACAGACAAACATGTCGATCGGCGTCTGCACCAGCCGCAGCATCTGGGCCTCTTTATCGGTCGCGTTGCTGATTCCCGACGCAACGTCGCGCAGGCTCTGCTCCTCAACGTAGGCCAGCAGCCCGTAGGGCCAGCCGCCCCGCTGGTCTCTTCCGTAACCCTTGTCGGGGTCGGGTTGCCACCGCCAACCAAAGCCGGAGGTCGGAAGATGCCCGTGGGTATTCTCGTGGTTCAGGCACCCGAGCGCGAGCTGCTTGAGGTTGTTCTTGCATTGGGTGCGGCGGGCCGCCTCACGCGCGGCTTGAACCGCCGGCAGCAGCAACGCGATCAGCACGCCGATGATGGCGATCACCACCAACAGCTCTACCAAAGTAAATGCTCCGCGACCTCTCATAGACTCGTCCTGACTTTAATGGAGTACCGCCGGGGCTGAGTTCCGAGGACTAGGAAGCCCGACGCCTGCGCACCGCGAGTATGGGCAGCAGCAACGCTAGGCACGCCGTTGCCGGTTCCGGAACCGCTGACGGTCCTGCGGACTCGCCGCTGGCCGCGCCGAACTGCGACCGCCACAGTACGTAGTCGGCCTGAACCACCGTGCCGCCACCCGTTCCATTGCCGTTGAGGGCGCTGTCGCTCTGGCCCAGGTTGTCCCGCCAGACCGTGTAGTCCGCGGCGTCGACGGAGCCGTCGTTGTTGAAGTCGCCGGGCAGTCCCTGCGGCAGGACTGTCAGCTCGTTGTCGAAGACGACTTTCCCAAACCGTGAGAAGTTTTCGGTTGACAGTGAAAACTCGAACACCAGGTCCTCGGCCGCGCCGAGAGCGGCGAAGTCGTACAGGGCGCCAAGGTTTTGGGCGGCGCCGCTGGCCAGGCTGAGCACCCCCAGCGGGTTGAGCTCCGAAACAGCGCCGGGCTCGTCATCCGCTACCCGCCACCCACCCCCGATGGGCGCCCAACCGCTGGATGACGGAGAGAGTGACTCGGACTCGGACGTAACCGTGTACGTGTCGATCGAGATCGCTTCCCGAAAACCGTTGATGATCTGCACGGCCCCGGTCGTGCGGTCTACGTTGAGCGTGAGGGTGTCGGTCGCAACGCCCTCGTAAACGACAAGCCCTCCGACTGAGCCTTGGCCGGCCGGCGAGAAGGCGAACGCGACATCGTCCGTATCTTCGCCGAAGGGGCGATCCTCGGGCTGAAAGATGGCGCCGAGCGCGATGGTCGTGTCCGGTGCGAGGGCCTGAGAAGAGAGCGGGTTGAGTTCTGACAGGCCGGTCGCCTCCGGGTTGGCCTCTCGCCACCCGCTGCTCCCGATGGTGCTCGCCATGCTTGTCCAGTTGGACTGTTCAAGCGAGCCGGCGGCGGATAGGACGTCGTACGAGTCGATCGGGATCGCGGAGGACGCCCCAGGGTTGCGTATCGAGACCTCGCCTGACCGGCGGTTCACTATCAGCACCGGCTGCTGCTCGACGACAACGTGGGTCTGGACGCCGTTTGCGCCGCCCGGCGTCGACACAGGACGCACCGTGACGCCAAGTCCAAGTCCAGGCACGTCCGACGTGTCGACGGCGGCGAACCCGTTGATTACCGTGCCGGAGTCGGCCAGCAGGTACGAGTCGCCAATCGTCGGCGCGAGGCCCTGCGTGTCGAGTTTGAGCGTCCCGCCGAGGTCGAGCTGACCCGCGACCGAAATCGTTGAAGGCCCGGCGGCTCCGAAGCTCCACGTGTGCGTGCCTGCCTGGCCAAGGATGGCGTTGCCCGAGATCGCCAGTGATACGCCATCGCCGGTGATCGTGAGGTTGCGGTCGAGGAACGCGACGGCCGCTGTTACGCTTGCCGAACCGGACAGGTTAATGGCGCTCGCCGAATTTGCGTTGGTGGGCGTCGCCAGTTCGTTGCCAATCGTGACTAAACCGCCCGTCACGTTGAGCGTGCCTAGGCCGCCGTCGAGCCCGACAATCAGGTTGGCGGGCACGTCGCCCGGAGTGTTTTCCGTACCCGTACCCACGACAAGATTGTCGCCCACGCCAACGTTCAGGGTGCCGCTGTAGGCGCCGCCGCGGCCAAGCACCAGCTGCGGGGTCGCACTGGATGAGAGGTCGCCATCGACGTCGACCACCGGGTTGGGGCCGACCGCGAACCCCGGGTCGGCGCCGATCACTGCACGGCTGAAGAAGCTGTCGGGAGGAATAAGAAAGCTCCAGTTGTCGCCGTCTGAAAACGACACATCGTCGCCTCCAAATCCGCCGTCTGAGCCGATCCACACGTTCTCTTGCGCCATCGACCCGCCCGCCATCGGTGCCGCGACTAGCGCCACAGCCAGGGCGGCTGTTCGTAAGTTGGCCTTCATGTTCATTCTGCCTTGTCGAAGATGAGGCGCCGGAGCCGCGGCCCGCTGCGCTAAGTATGAGTAACGCGCATCACGGGAAAGTCAGCCGCGTCGGCGGCCGCCGGCCGTCAGGCCCGCCAAGCCGAGCACGGCCAATACCGCTGCTGTTGGCTCCGGAACTCCCAGCGAGTCAAAGGCCTGAAGCACGTGCTCGGGGCTGCCCCCCAGGGCTAGGTACGCGTCTTTCCACTCACGGAAGTCGCTCACATTGATCACCCCATCAACGTTGAGGTCGCCGTCGGTGCGGGCGAGCGTCATACCGAAGGTGTCGTTAGTCTCCCGCCAGTTGTTGAGGATCGGGTCAAAGTCCTGCGGGTACTCCACCAGTCCGTTGCCGTCCGTGTCGCCGGGGATCGCGACCGTGCCGAGCGTGAGCACTGGCCACTCGCCGGGCTGCCCCGCCTCACGCATCGTGACCTTGTAGGCGTCCCACACCGTTGCGAAGTCATCGGCGCCGTAGCTCAGCCGGAGGAACACGTAGTCGCCCGCGCCCGCGCCGCCGTCGTACGCGTCGTTTAGGTAGCTAAGCAGGGCGGCGTCGCCGGCGGCGTCCGTGAAGTTGTTGGGGGCGCCAACAAACCCGACCGGGCTCGAGGCGTTGAGGAAACCTTCTTGGATGAACACGACGCCGGGCGTCGGGTCGGGGGCCGATCCGTTGTAGTAGTCATCCGTAATTATCGCGGGGTTGGCGTCGGTCCGAACTGCATACAGGTCGATGTCGGTGGTTGTAGGGCCGGTTCCCATTTCGTGCACCATCACGCCTAGGTTGGCATCCGTAAATGGGTTGGAGACGGCACCCAGGTTAGGGATCTGGAACGGCAGCACAATCGTCGTCAGACCCTGGCCGAACCACTCGCCAACATTCGCGTTGTAGGTGCCGAATGTCTCCGGGTGCACCTGGGGCCACTCTCCGGCGGGCGGCAAGGTGTCGCGAACCTCGATAAACCCGTCGTTTGCGTCCGAGTAAATAGTTAAACCCTTCGCCTCAGGCTGAACGGCAATCAACGCCGCGCAGCAGGCCAGCATTGTGATCGGCTTCGATGTCTTACGTGTCATCAATTGGTTTCCTTTTTTTACTTCCTACGGCCACTGGAACAGCCGAATGGGCCTTCACCGGTGGTGCGTGGATGGGTCTCGATGCTGGCAGGACGAAACTCAGACAAGCGTTGAAGAGCAGGCTATGGCGGCTGCCTATCCAGGCACCGCGGGTTACGCCTTGGTGCCCAGAGTCACTACGGAACACCGTGTCCATCTAGCGAGGAAAGAGCCAGCAGTCACCCTCTCATGAATGAAATACGGCGCCCCACTGATTTCTTCCCAGGAATCTCAGGAAAAGTCAATTTCCCATCGGCGGGCCGTGAGAACGGCGAAAGAAAACTACTCTACCGCATCTGAGATCCAGAGGGCGGAAACGGCGAATTTACCGACGCATCGTGGAGCCCGCTCCCAACTTGCAAAAAAATGGGGACTGCGCTGACGCTTCGAACTTTCGAGAGGCTGACAGCCCCGCGTCGCTGCGCCGCGGCATCACATCGACCATCTGCGATGTTGTGCCTGGGGCGCTCGCTCAGTCGCCAATCCCCGTGGGCCTTCGTCAGGACGGAAGCTGCACGGCCCAACCCGAAGCCCGCCTGACGCGCCATTGTCCCCTGGGGCAAGAGCTGGAGCATAAGCACGGCTAACTCGCTAACTCTTGCGTGGTTGCAGACGCTGACTGAGGCGGTGCGACTCTACCGCAGGATGCATAGAGAGGCATGGTATCGGTACTCGGAGTCCAAAGATCGATTTCCTCCACACACGCCCGCGGCTACACTTGAGTGACCACGTGAATCGCTCAGGAGGTCCGCCATGTCTCACAATGCCACACCCCAAGAAAGGGCCGCATTCTTAGCGGCCTACCGCGAGACTGGCACGGTAAGATCCGCTGCAAAGGCAGCGGGTATTGACCGCCGAACCCATTACCGCTGGCTGGAAAACCCGGACTACGCCGCGAGCTTCGAGGAAGCCTGTGAGGAGGCCGGAGAGGCCTTGGAAGATGAGGCTCGGCGGAGAGCTATCCGGGGTGTCGAGGAGCCCGTTTACTACCAGGGAGAGGTGGCAGGCGTCAGGACCCGCTACAGCGACACCATGCTGATCTTCCTGCTGAAAGGCAACCTCCCCGAGAAGTACGGCGACAAGTTGCAGCAGACCCACCGTAGCGACGGAACCGCGCCGATCCAGATTGTCGAAACCGACGACTGGTACGGGACGCCGCTGGGGGCGGCGACGTCGTCCGTTGGGTAGCGACCGCTCCTGCTCGATAATCGCAAACCGGTAATTACCGTGTTGGGCACCGGCGCCTCGGCGTCGCGTACTGCTTTTCGCTGAAAAACAATGCAACTCCCTGCACACATTTGCAATGACCACTAAATCGACTAAGCTCTGCATATACAGGGAGAAACGTTGATTCCGCGCCTCTAGTGGTGGGTTCTGGGGGTCGAAAGGTCGCAGGTTCGAATCCTGTCGGCCCGACTTTACATAAGTTATTGGGCGTTCAGCTTTTAGCGATACCTGTCGACGGTCGGCAGTGCTGCCTGCAAGCAGATTCTTGGGGTAAACCTACCCCGAAAAGGCATTGGCAGTGCTACGCGTCCCTCGAGTCCCCGCTTATTCGCACCACAAGCCCAGCGGTCCAGCGGTCCAGCGGTCCAGCGGTCATTAAGATCGCCGATCCCGATACCGGCAAACGCCGGTCGGTCTACCTCGGCAAGTATGGCTCCGATGAGGGCCGCGAACACTATGCCCGTATCGCCGCTGTGAAGTGGACCCCATCCACTGGACCACCCACAGGGTGGTTTAGTAGTTAGTGGGGGAGCGTCCCGCAGCCCCCCTCAGAGGGGCAGCGCGGACGCCAGCCTCAGTTCCTTCTTCTGATGTCCTAACGCGGAATCTGAATTTATGTCGCCGAGTTTGCGATAGTTTTCTCAGGCGGCGCCGGCGTAGATCTCCGCCGGCGTGCGTCGGCCCAGCGACTGGTGACGCCGCCCGGCGTTGTAGAACGCGAAGTAGGCCGCCAGGCCCGCCTCGCACTCACGCACGCCCTGGTAGTCCCGCAGGTACACGTCCTCGTGCTTCACGCTTCGCCACAGCCGCTCGATGAACACGTTGTCCAGCGCCCGGCCCCGGCCGTCCATGCTGATCGCCACGCCTAGCTCCTCCAGCCGCCCCGTGAACGTGCGCGACGTGAACTGGCTCCCCTGGTCCGTGTTGAACACCTCCGGCCGGACGCCGCCCGCGAGGGCCTCGTCCAAGACCTCCCGGCAGAACCCCACGTCCATCGTGTTCGACAGCCGCCAGCTCAATACCTTCCGGCTGAACCAGTCCATCACCGCCGCCAAGTACGCCCAGCCCTGACGCAGCGGCACGTAGGTGATGTCGCTGCTCCAGACCTGGTTGGGACGTTCAACTTCTACGCCCCGCAGCAGGTACGGGTAGATCTTGTGCCCCGCGGCCGGCTGCGAAGTCCGCCGCTTCGGGTAGATCGCCTCGATCCCCATCAACCGCATCAGCCGCTGAACTCGCTTGCGATTCACGCCCAGCTCGTCCGCCAGCCGGCGGCTGCCGTAGAACGGCCACCGCGTGTACAGCTCGTCGAGCCGACGCATCAGCTGCAGGTTCTCCTCGCACTGCCGACGTACGCTCAGCTCCGGGTGAGACCGATCGACCAACGCCCGCTTAGCCGCTGTCGAGCTCGGCAGACTTTTTTTTCAGCCAGTCCAGCTCCACCTTCAGCCGACCGATCTGCTCGTACAGCTGCGAAGCCTCCACCGACTCCTCCGCAGACGACCGCTTGCGGCCGTCCTCGAACAGCCCGCTGGCGCCCTCCAGCAGTTGCTTCTTCCACGCCGAGATCTGGTTGGGGTACACCCCGTGCTGGCTCGCCAGCTCCGCCAGCGTCTTGTCGCCACGCGCAGCCGACAACGCCACCTTCGCCTTGAAACTCGCCGAGAAAATCCGACGCTTCCTGCTCATCTCCGGGCCTCCTGATTCACGCTCCGCTACCAGCGGAACTGCATACTATCAGGTGGTCCAGGTTTTAGGGGCCACTACACTGATCTCTTGGCGAGGCGGGTGCTTAGAGCGTCTTTTTTATTACCGTTCCGAGGACCCACAGTGTCGGAAGTAGGTGAGGCATTGCTCGGCATTGCTCGGCATTGCTCGGCATTGCTCGGCATCGCTCGGCATCGCTCGGCATCGCTCGGCATCGCTTGTTCGAGCTGCTCGGTGGTGCGAGCGGCTGCCTTGAGTAGCAGCGCCTTCAGCTTGGCGAACGCCAGCTCGATGGGGTTGAGGTCAGCCTGTAGGGCGGCAGGTATTCCAACCTCGCGCCGACCGCTTCGATCGCCTCGCGGACGCCGGCCCGCTTGTGGCTGGAGAGGTTGTCCATGATGACCGTGTCGCCGGGGCGGAGGGTCGACGCCAGGCGCCGCTGGACGTAGGCGAGGAGCAGCTCGCCGTTCATCGGGCCGCCGACCACCAGCGGGGCGGTCATGCCCGTGGCCCTCAACGCGCCGACAAAGGTGGTGGTCTTCCAGTGGCCGTGCGGGACCTTGGCCACGACCCGGTGGCCGCGGAAGGCCCGGCCGCGGGTGCGGGTCATCTTCGTGCTCGCGCCGGTCTCGTCGAGGAACACCAGCTGGCGGGGGCGTAAGTGGGCCTGCCAGAACCGCCACGCCGTCCGACGGAGCGCCACGTCCGGGCGGTCCTGCTCAGCCGCGTGCACCACCTTTTTTTGAACGTCACGCCAAGCAGCCGCAGCGTGCGGTGAACGGTCGCGATGCAGACCGCCACACCGAGCCGTTCCCGGAGCTGCCCAAGCGACGCGTCGGGCTGCTCCTTGACCAGTTCCAGCAGCCGATCGGTGTGCCCGGCCAACTTCAGCTTGGCCCCGGTCTTGCCGCGACGCGGCGTGATGTCGCCCGTCCCGCTGCTTGCAGAGCTTGTAGACCCAGCGGGGAGAGACCCGGTACTACCGACCAATCGCCGCCCTTGTCATCCCCTCGTCGTAATCGGCAAGCACCCGCTCACGCAGATCGATCGAAAACCCACAACCGCGCATGGGAGGCTCCTTTCAAAAAATGCAGGCCTAACCCATCTCGCAAAGCTATCAGAACGGCAATCTCAGATGCGCTCTAGTCTCGCTCCGCCTACTCGCACAATTTGGCGAAACGTTGTGGCCTCCGCACCGCAACTCTCGTTTCGCGATACCAAGAGCACGCGAGGGAGCACAATCTCCGCACCAACGGGCAGCCTACCAGCGAAGTCGCATCCCTAACTGAGATTCTCGACAGTGATCGTGTGGAACACGTGAATCTTGCCGGTCCAGAACTCAAGCCGCAAGAGCCGGTAATTACGTCCGCACCGAGTCCCGGAACCGTCGATCTCGTGGAGTTCGAAAGCGTGGCGGAGCAATCCGACGACGGTGCTCAGACAGAAACTCCAGAAGTGGCATACGCAGCAGGTCTCAGTCAAGTAGGGTCGCCGCCAGAGCAGTACGAGCGGGCAGCTTTGCCGGACGCATCAAGCAGCCAAGACCGCTTCTTCGATCAAGCCTACTCAGAGACGCTCCGCGAGATGGCAATGAGGGTACTAAGTTGCGAGTCCCCAATCCGAGAAGACTTGCTTGCGAAGCGAATCGCTCGCGCACGTGGATTCCGCCGAACTGGCGCCAAACTTCGAAATCGCATCTTGCACGTGATAAATGATGCTAGCGCCACCGAAGAATCGAGCGGGAGGTTCTTGTGGGATTCCGATGGGCCTAAGCGGTCCATCCCATTTCGTTACGCACCGGACGAGGATGACCGCCGCAGCATCGATGAGATCTCGATTGCCGAACTTCGCGGTCTTGTGCTCGCCAATCCACAAATCCTCGATGATGACGACCCCGCAATCCGTATTGCTCGCGAACTGGGGTTGGCAAGGCTTGCTAATTCAGCACGCGAGAGACTGGAGGAGGCGATTTCCCCGTTCTTGGCTGATGACGACTAGCGCGTGTTGCTACCCCCGCCACCGTTTAGCCCCTCCCGGCGCGTGCCTGGCTGCAGTGCCAAAGATGTCGGCTATACCCCGTGCTGGCTCGCCAGTTCAACCAGCGTTTTGTCGCCACGCGCCGCGGACAACGCCACCTTTGCCTTGAAACTCCCTGAAAACACCCGTCGCTTCTTGCTCTTCCTCTGCCCTCCTGCAGCGGGCTCCGCCGAAGGCGGAATCGCATACTAGCAGGTGGTCCGGGTTTTGGGGTCCATTACATAGCCCTCGGAAATTGTGCACCCACACGATAGGAACTGATCGCTAGATCGTGGCACTCTCATTCACGATTCGCTAAACTCCGGCATGGCCAATGGATGGACCAATCAGCAGGTGCTCGACCTAGCTCCCGATGCGGCGTCAGTGAAGGCGGGGCGTGGGCAAGCTCAGGTCGGCAAGTGGCCCGTGCTCGGCTCTTCCGACAGGGCGTTGTGGGGCGAGGTGAAGGGTAGCGGGAAGAAGCCCTACCACGTCTGCGTTGATGTGGACGGCCCGGCTTTCAAGTGCAGTTGCCCTAGTCGCAAGTTCCCCTGCAAGCACTCGATCGGGCTGATGTTGATCTACGCGGATCAGGCGCAGAGCCTGACCGCGGGAGAAGCGCCCGATTGGGTTGGCGAGTGGCTGGCGGAGCGGGATCAACTCGCCGAAAATCGGAATGCCAAGTCGCAGACGGCCGGCGATAAGCCGGTTGATGCCGAAGCACAGGCCAAGCGAGCCGCCAAACGGGAAGAACGCGTGCGGGCGGGCGTTGAGCAACTCGGCTTGCTGTTATGCGACATCGTCCGGCAGGGACTGGCCTGGGCGCAGACGCAGCCGTACAGCTACTGGGACGGCGCCGCCTCGCGACTGGTGAACGCTCAGGCGCCAGGGCTTGCGCGGGTTGTGAGGGAACTCGGAGAGGAGGTGGCATCGGGGCCGCATTGGCAGTCCCGGTTTTTGTCTCGGCTGGGCCGTCTGCACCTGGCCGTGAACGCGTATATGCGGATGGACCAGCTGGCAGACTCCACCCAGGACGACCTGCGGACCCTTGTCGGATGGACTATCTCCAAAGAGCGGCTTGCCGGACTGCCTGTTGAATCGGGTCGATGGTGTGTCGCCGCTCAGCGCACGGAGCAGGAGGATCGGCTGACGGTGCAGCGGACCTGGTTGATCCGGGAGTCAGACGGCCGACCAGCGCTGCTGCTTGACTTCGCCGCCATGGGGCAACCGGCGGCGGTCTCGCCGCCGGTAGGCTCATCGATTGAGGCCAATCTGACCTACTACCCTGGTTCAGTCGGCGTTAGAGCCAAGATTGCGTCGCAGCAGAGTGCGGCCGAGATCGCTGCATGGCCGGGGCTGGATTGTGTCGATGCGGCGCTCGATCTGTACGCCGACGCGCTTGCCAAGAACCCGTGGCTCGAACGCCTTCCTGTGTGCGTAACAGGCGTGCGGTTGGCGCCGGCGCCGTCCGCGAACGGCAGTTGGAGCGTCGTCGATCGTGAGGGCCGCGGCCTGCCCCTGGGGTTCCGGCGCCGCGAGTTCTGGCCGCTGCTGTCGGCGAGTGGCGGCGGTGAGTTGACGCTGTTCGGCGAGTGGGACGGTGACCGGCTATCTCTGCTGGCTGCCTGGACGGGCGGCGCCTGCTACACCGTGTCAGACCGCTCCAACCCGGCGCCGATTGCGAGGGTGGCATGAGCGGTGGCGCCCATCCGTCGAGCGAGTGGGACAAGCTGGTGAACGCGGCCGTGCTGGGCACCGATCGAGCGCCCAGAGATGCAAGCGACGAGCGGCGGCAATGGGCGATAACGCTTAAGAACGCCCCGGAGCCTGCGGTGCGGTTCCTCAACACCGCGGCCACACTTGCAGTCTACAAAGTTGCGGGCGGCGCGGGTGACTCAGTCACGTCGGAGTTGCCGACGCCGTTGAGCTCTAGCGAGCCGGTCTGCAGTCGGGACTCGGGGACGCACCTGCAGTCCATTCTCTTCGATGATCACGGGGAGGTTCTGTTGGAGTGGTGCGAAGCGGCGGTCGAGGCGGGGTTGGTAGCGCCGCCGGAGTTCGTGCCGGCATTGCTGAGTCGGGCGGCTACGGCACGCGATCGCCGAGTTGGCACTGCCCTGCTTGGAGTGACTGGCGCCCGTGGTCGTTGGTTTGCGGGGCTCAACCCAGAGTGGAGCACTGTCGCGGATGCTGAAGCGTCGGCTGACGACTTAAAGGTCACTTGGGAGGAGGGCGAAAGAGACGAGCGCATCGCGGCTCTGAAAGCCATCCGCCGAGTCGCTCCCGAGACGGCCCGAGAATTGTTGCAGCAAGTCTGGAACGCAGAAGGTGCCGCTGACCGGGCAAGGTTCTTGACGGTGATGACTGATGGGCTGTCGAAGCAGGACGAACCGTTGCTGGAACCCCTCCTCGACGACAGGTCGAAGCAGGTCCGAACGGTCGCCTCGCAGCTTTTATCGCTCATTCCAGATTCGAGTTTCTCCGACCGGATGGCCCAACGCGTTGACGCTTGGTTAGACCGGCTGCGGGGCGGGGGGCTGGTGCGAAGGAGGTCTGCACGTGTCGAGTTCACTCCTCCTGATGAGCTCGACGCGGCGGCTGCGAGAGACGGTCTGGAGATGAAGGCGGCCGGCGGGCTGGGGCCCAAAGCAGAGCTGCTGCGTCGGTTGGCGTCTCGCGCGCCTTTGTCGGTGTGGCGGGCCTCTCAGGGGGAACCGGACGACTGGCTTGAGGCGGCGCTAAACAGTGACTGGACCGACGCTTTGATCCGAGGGTGGACCGAAGCGGCTGGTTTGCAGAATAACGCCGCGTGGGCGGAGACGTTGCTGTCGCGGCTCTTAGGGGGCGCCATCTCCAGCGACGGCTGGCAGCGTGCCGAATGGACGCAGTTGATGAACGCGCTGCCCCGCGAATCGGCAGAACGAGTCGCGCTGACTGCGACATCGAACAAGGGTCTTGCCAAACGGCCAAGAATGGTCGAAGCCGTGCTTAACGCTTGCGAATTCGGGTGGGGGCAAGAGCTGTCGCACTCGGTCGCTGAAGCCGTAAGTGAACGCCTCACCGCCAAAGAGGCCGTTTACGATCAGTCCCTACGGCAGGTCCTCCGACTCTCGGCTGTGCATATTGATCCTAGTGCAATCGAGGCAGCGGCGAAGTTGTGGACAGAGATCGATGACCATTGGTCGGATAACCTTGAGGGGGCGGTGTTTGACGCGGTGGGCACGTTGCGACTGCGCCGTGACATGCTCGCCGCTCTCCGGAAGTCATCAGAAACGACAGGATTCGATGCCCGTGGCTAAAAAAACAACAGCCCCCAAGAGTGATCGCTCGTCCGTCCTGCGTCGGCACGCGGAAGATCAGTTTGCAGAAGAGCTAGCGGCGATCGCCAGAGTCGATGACCGGCAGCGACCGCCAAACTGGCGGCTCTCGCCTTGGGCGGTCGTGACCTACCTGATGGGCGGCATCTTGGAAAACGGATTCCAAGTTGCGCCGAAGTATGTAGGGTCGCGGCGGCTGATGGAGATCGCGGTAGCGACGCTGGCGACCGACCGCGCACTGCTGCTCTTGGGCGTGCCAGGCACGGCCAAGACCTGGGTGAGTGAACACCTGGCCGCGGCCATCAGCGGAGACTCCACACTGTTGGTCCAGGGCACCGCGGGCACGGCTGAGGAAGCGATCCGCTACGGGTGGAACTACGCCCTGCTGCTGGCCAAGGGCCCCACCACCGAGGCGTTGGTTCCCTCGCCAGTGATGACAGCCATGCAGCGTGGGCAGATCGCCCGCGTCGAAGAGCTGACCCGCATCCCGTCCGATGTCCAGGACACGTTTATCACCGTGCTGTCGGAAAAGACGCTGCCGATCCCTAAGCTCGGGGATGAGTGCCCTGCGGCAAAAGGGTTCAACGTCATCGCGACCGCGAACAATCGTGACAAGGGCGTGAATGAATTATCCAGCGCGCTGAAGCGTCGCTTCAATACGGTAGTGCTCCCGTCGCCGAGAACGGCCGAGGAAGAGATCTCAATCGTCGAGCAGCGGGTGGCATCTCTGGGCCGGACGCTTGAGTTGCCGTCCGAGGCGGCCGCAATCGAAGAGATCAGGCGGATTGTGACGGTGTTCCGAGAGCTCCGCGGCGGCGCCACCGAAGATGGCAAGACCAAGCTCAAATCGCCCAGCGGCACGCTGTCGACAGCCGAGGCGATCAGCGTTGTGAACAATGGGGTCGCGCTGTGCGCCCATTTTGGCGAAGGTCGAATGAGTGCGTCGGATGTCGCCTCGGGGTTAACAGGCGCCGTCGTGAAGGACCCGGTTCAGGACGTGATCGTGTGGCGCGAGTACCTGGAAACGGTCGTCAAGGAGCGGGATGGTTGGAAGGACCTCTACCGCGCTTGCCGCGAGCAGCTGTAAGTCATGCGATAGGGCTGGTTGAATGGCGTTAGATAGAGTTCACCTCTTCGGTATTCGGCATCACGGGCCAGGTTCGGCCTGGAGCCTGCTCCATGCGCTTGACGGACTGAACCCCGACTGCGTGCTCATCGAGGGGCCGCCGGACGCCGACGCTCTGCTGCCGCTTGCGACGCACCCAGAACTGAAGCCTCCCGTTGCGCTGCTGGTCTATGAGTCCGCGAACCCCCGCCGCGCCGCCTTCTACCCGTTTGCGGAATTCTCTCCTGAGTGGCAAGCGGCGCGATACGCGGTGTCTCGTGATGTAGTGGCCCGCTTCATGGACCTCCCACAAGGGTTTCAGCTTGCCGAGTCCAGAGACGATCACGGAGCCGATTTGGGTGGCGGTCAGCATGAGAGAGAGGTTGATGGCGATGTGGGTAGCGAGGCCGATACTGGTGATCCGACTGAGTTGTCCCTCCGCCGCGACCCACTGGGCCAGCTGGCCGACGCTGCCGGCTACCCGGACGGGGAACGGTGGTGGGACGCGTTGATTGAGAGCCGGCGAGGCGGCGCAGGCGACGTTTTCTCGGCGGTAGCCGACGCCATGACGGCTCTCCGAGAAGAGGGCGAGCCCTCGTCCGAGCGGCGTGAACGGCAACGTGAGGCGTACATGCGTAAAATGATTCGAGCCGCTGTGAAGGAGGGGCATGAACGGATAGCGGTGGTGTGTGGCGCTTGGCACGTTCCGGCGCTCGATCGCAACGCGTGGCCGTCGATCAAAGATGACAACGCCGAGTTAAAGGGCCTGAACAAGGTCAAGACCGCGGCGGCTTGGGCGCCGTGGACGTACCAGCGGCTGGCGGCAGGGTCGGGCTACGGCGCTGGCGTCGCGTCTCCGGCTTGGTATGAGTTGCTGTGGGAGTCAGCCGAGTCGCCGGTTGGGACGCTGTGGATGACAAGGGCGGCCCGCCTGATGCGCGACCACGACCTGGATGCCTCCTCGGCTCAGGTCATCGAGGCGGTCCGGCTCGGCGAAACGCTCGCCGCGCTGCGCGGCCGCACGCTTGCCGGGCTAGAAGAGCTCGAAGAGGCGGCGTTGACCGTACTCTGCGGGGGGCAACCCGCTCCGATGCGGCTGGTGAGAGAGTCTCTGGTGATTGGGAACCGGCTTGGGGCCGTCCCGGCAGACTCGCCGCAAGCGCCGTTACAGAAAGACCTCGTCGCGCTCCAGAAACGGTTGCGGCTCCCCGCGCAAGCCGGCCGCAAGCAACGTGACCTTGACCTCCGAAAACCGATGGACCGCGAGCGGAGCCACCTGCTCCACCGGCTCAACCTTATCGGCCTGCCTTGGGGCGAACTCACCGAGGGCGCGGTTCGGTCCCGCGGCTCCTTCCACGAACACTGGACCCTACAATGGGCGCCGGAGTTTGCGGTCACGTTGATCGAGGCGTCCCGTTACGGCAGCTCGGTGGCCGAGGCGGCCGCGGCAAGGACCATTGAGGCTGCGGCGGGAGCCAGGAAACTAGCCGAGCTGTCGTCTCTGCTCGGGGACGCCCTGCTGGCTGACCTTCCGCGCGCGGCTCAGCGGATTGTCGAGGCGATCCAAGAGCAGGCGGTCGCTAGTGGGGACGTCCAACAGCTGATGGCGGCGGCGCCGCCGTTGGCGCGCGTCAGCCGGTACGGCGATGTCCGAGAAACCGACCTGCGCCTTGTGGCCGACGTGCTTGGTGGCATTGTCGAACGGGTTTGTGCGGCGCTGCCGCCGGCGTGTTCATCGCTGGACGACGAGGCGGCTGGCGCTATGCTGAACCTCATCAACGGGGTCGACGATGCGGTGTCGATGTTCGAAGCTGATGGTCTACGGAACGACTGGCGCGACTCGTTGAAACGCGTCGTGGAACGCGAATCCGCGAACCCACTGCTGCGTGGAAGGTCGACGCGTATCCGGCATGACGGGGGCGCCCAGCCGCCGGACGAGACCGCACGGTTGATGAGTCTCGCCCTGTCGCGAGGGGCCGTCCGTGCCGGCGCCGCGGCCTGGCTGGAAGGGTTCTTGGGCGGATCGGGGCTCGTCCTGGTCCACGACGAGGCGTTGTGGGACATGCTGGACGGCTGGATGACGGGGCTATCAGCAGGGGAGTTTAGTGAACTGCTTCCGTTGCTGCGGCGGACCTTCTCCGGCTTCCCGGTCGGCGAACGCCGGCAGATCGGAGAACGCGTCCGGCACGGCGGCGCCACGGCTTCGGCCGAGCCGACCGGCGACTTCAACTACGAGCGGGCCGGGCGGACCCTTCCGCTGCTGGCGAAGATTCTAGGTGGGGAGGAGCCCAGTTGAGCAATACTTCCGAAGAACGCCTCCGACGCTGGCGACTGGTGCTGGGAGGCGAGGATGCCGACGGGGTAGGTGTGACGCTCGGCGTCACGGATACGTTCGTCGACGCGGCTCTCAGTGCGCTCTACGATGCGCCGCGGCGTGGCGGCCTGGGGGGATCAGCGCCGAGCGTGCCACGGTGGCTCGGAGACATCCGCAAGTACTTCCCGTCATCGGTGGTGCGGGTAATGCAGCGTGACGCACTGGATCGGCTCGGGCTGACACAGATGTTGACCGAGCCAGAGACGCTGGAAGCCATCGAAGCGGACGTGCACTTGGTAGCAACGCTGCTGTCGCTGCACGGCGCCCTGCCCGCCAAGACAAAAGAGACCGCGCGACTGGTAGTCGCACGGGTTGTGGAGGAGCTGATGCAGCGGCTCGAGAGCCCGATGCGCGACGCCGTCGCCGGCTCGCTGAACCGCTCATTGCGCAACCGGCGGCCGCGTCACAATGAGATCGACTGGCCGCGGACAATCCGAGCCAACCTGAAACACTATCAGGCCGAGTACAATACCGTGATCCCGGTGACGCGTATCGGGTTCGGCCGCAAGCGGAGTTCGCTCCGCAGGGTGATCCTGTGCATCGACCAGTCGGGTTCGATGGCGTCGTCGATCGTGTATTCAAGTGTGTTCGGCGCCGTGATGGCTTCGATTCCTGCCGTCGACACGCGGCTGGTGGTGTTTGACACATCGGTGGTTGACCTCACCGACCAACTCGCCGACCCGGTCGAGGTCCTGTTCTCGACGAGATTGGGGGGCGGCACCGACATCAACCGGGCGGTTGGGTACTGCCAGGGCCTGATTGACTCGCCTGACGAGACGATCCTCGTGCTGATCAGCGACCTCTACGAGGGCGGGGTCGCCGAGAACTTGGTGCGGCGGGTTGGGTCGCTCCTCGGCGCCGGCGTCACCTTTATCACGTTGCTGGCGCTGTCCGACGAAGGCGCGCCGTTCTACGATCAGGTGCTTGCCGCCAGGCTGTCGGCGTTCGGCGCCCCGTCATTCGCGTGCACGCCGGACCTGTTCCCCGAGCTGATGGCGGCGGCGATCAACCGCGACGACATCGGGCAGTGGGCGGCGGAGCGGGATATTCTCACAACGCGCGGAGAAGTTCCGACCGAAACTGCATGAAGCGATGGGAAATGAATCGAAAGGGTTGACACGCCGCCTGTTAGTGTCATAGTTACACTAACGAAACGGAGCCCTGAAATGAACAACGCCACTTCGCTGGCCCTGCTGACAGATCTGTATCAGCTCACCATGGCCTACGGGTACTGGAAGCTCGGCCGCAGCGAGCAGGAAGCGGTATTCCACCTGTTCTTCCGTAAGCCTCCGTTCTCAGGGGGCTACGCTGTGGCTGCGGGGCTGGGGCCCGCGGTCGATTTCCTCAGGGCGTTCCGATTCGACGCTTCGGACGTTGAGTATCTGGCGACCCTGACGGGCAACGACGGTAAGCCGTTGTTCGAGGAGGGCTTTCTCGCTTACCTGCGTGAACTGCGCCTAACGTGCGATGTCGACGCCGTTCCCGAGGGGACCGTAGCCTTCGCTCAGCAGCCCCTCGTTCGCGTACGGGGGCCAATACTCCAGTGCCAGATATTGGAAACGGCGCTGCTCAACATCATCAACTTCCAGACGCTCATCGCGACTAAGGCCGCTCGTATCGTTGGCGCAACGGGCGGCGATCCGGTCCTGGAGTTTGGCCTTCGACGCGCTCAAGGCATCGACGGCGGACTCGCCGCCAGTCGTGCCGCATACATCGGGGGCTGTGCGGCGACCTCCAACGTGCTTGCGGGCAAGCGGTATGGCATCCCGGTGAAAGGCACTCACGCCCACAGCTGGGTGATGTCGTTCGACGGCGAGACCGAGGCGTTCGACCGCTACGCCGATGTGATGCCCAACAACTGTGTTTTCTTGGTCGATACCTACGACACCCTGGAGGGCGTCCGGAAGGCGGTGGAGGTTGGGAAGCGGCTTCGAGAGCGCGGCCACGAGATGGTTGGCATCCGGCTCGACTCGGGCGACCTCGCTTATCTGAGCATCGAGGCTCGCAGGCTGCTCGACAATGGTGGGTTCTCAGGCGCTGCGATCGTCGCTTCGAACGACCTCGACGAGAACATCATCGATAGCCTCAAGAGGCAAGGCGCCAGGATCGCGGTGTGGGGCGTCGGCACCAAGCTTGCGACCGCCTACGACCAGCCCGCCCTAGGGGGCGTGTACAAGCTGGGAGCGATCAAAGACGACGAAGGAGAGTGGCAGCCGAAACTCAAGCTCTCCGAGCAAGCGATAAAAACGTCGGTTCCCGGTGTCCTGCAGGTGCGGCGGTTCGAGAACGAGAAGGGCCTCGTCGGCGATATGATCTACGACGAAACCCATGGGATCGACCAGCGTGGCGTCATCGTTGACGCGAGCGACGCCAACCGCCGGAAGCGGATTCCAGTGGGCGCGACAGGCAGCGACCTGCTGGTCCCCGTGATGCGTGGCGGCGAGGTCGTGCTCGAAGAGGAGAAGATCGAAGACACCCGGGCACGCACGCAGCGTGAACTCGCCCGGCTACACCCGACGGTCAAGCGACTCATGAAGCCTCACGAGCACCCGGTCGGACTCGACGTCGGGCTGCACGAAATCCGAGACCAGATGATCCGCGAAGTGCGGTGGGATTTTGGGGAGTGACTGAATGCCTGCGCCCGCTACAACCACTCTCTTTTGGCTCGTTGGGCAGAAGGTACTCGACCTCATTCGTGGGTCAGATTGGAGAGCATTTCCGCCGCGATTGTTCTGGCAGCCGATCTTCTCCCCCGTGCTCACGCAGGAATACGCCCAGCACATCGCGAGGGATTGGAACACAAGAGACGAGGCTTCGGGGTTCGTTGGCTGCGTCCTGCGTTTCAGGGGCGCTAACGAATACCTGCCGCAGCACGAAGTGCCCGAGGTAGGGGGACGCAACCGACGTGAGCACTGGATACCTGCGGATGCAATCAACGGGTTTAATGAAGCGATCGTTGGGGTGATCGAAGTTGTCGAGGTATTTTACGGAGAAACGGGAGCCCAATCGTGAGACTCATCCGCGTCGGCGCTGCCGCTTTGAATCAGACGCCCCTCGACTGGGACGCGAATGCCCAGAATATCCGGCAAGCGATCGTGGACGCCCGTTTAGCGGAAGTACAGCTGCTCTGCCTGCCCGAACTTTGCATCACCGGTTATGGGTGCGAGGACGCGTTCTACTCGCGCGGGGTGACGCGGATTGCCGAGCGTGTATTGGCCGAATTGCTCCCGCACGCCGCGGGATTGGCCGTGTCGGTTGGCCTTCCGGTGCTGCACGCCGGCGCCCTGTTCAACGCCTCGGCGTTGGTCGTGGATGGCGCCCTTGTTGGTCTGGTCGCCAAACAGCACTTGGCGGGCGCCGGTCTGCACTACGAGCCGCGGTGGTTCAAGCCTTGGCCAGACAACGCCGTTTCGACGATAAAGTTGGCCGGCAGCGAGGCGCCGATCGGCGACCTGCTGTTCGACATCGACGGGGTCCGACTAGGGTTTGAGATTTGTGAAGACGCCTGGGTCGCAAACCGGCCTGGGCTCGATCACGCAAAACTCTCGGCGGACATCCTCTTCAATCCGAGCGCCAGCCACTTTGCGTTCGGCAAGTCGGTCACGCGTCGGCAACTCGTGGAAGAAGCCTCGCGTAGCCTGGCTGTTTCCTACGTGTACAGCAACCTGGTTGGCAACGAAGCGGGCCGGGTGATCTACGACGGGCAGACGATCATTGCCACTTGCGGCGAAACCGTCGCCTGCGGGCCGCGGCTGGGGTTGGCGCCGGTCTCCATCACGGCAGCGACCATCGACCTCGACGCGACCCGGATGCGCCGCTCGCAGTCGGCGAGCTTTGAGCCGGAAGTGGTAGTCGATAGCGAACGGACGGTGCCCGTAGCGTTCGAATTACCAGCGACGAAGCCGACCAGCGAAGTGGCCCAGGTTGCAGATTGGGAAAAGTCCAAGCATCTCAAAGAGGAAGAATTCACCCGGGCGGTGACTCTCGGTTTGCACGACTACGGCCGCAAAAGCCGGTCGCGCGGTTTCATCGTGTCGCTCAGCGGCGGCGCTGACTCGGCGGCCGTTGTGTGCCTGGTGAAAATGGCAGTGCAGCGGGCGCGCGACGAATTGGGCATGGCGGCAGCTTACCAGGCGTTCGGCCAAGGTCAGCAAGCCCATTTACAAGACCTGACCGCCGCGGTGCTGACGACGGTTTATCAAGCGACCCGCAACAGCTCTCCAACAACGCGCGACGCGGCTAGCGACGTCGCTCAAGCCATCGGCGCGACCCACATCGAAATGGACGTCGACGACGTGTGCGACAGCTACACCCGCAAGACCGAGGCCGCGCTCGGCCGTGAGCTAACCTGGGAATCCGACGACATCGCGTTGCAGAACATCCAGGCTCGATCACGCGCCCCGTCGGTGTGGATGCTGGCAAACGTCAAGAATGCTTTGTTGTTGGCGACCAGCAATCGCAGCGAAGCGGCGGTTGGCTACGCCACCATGGACGGCGACACGTGCGGGGGCCTGAGCCCGATCGCCGGCATCGACAAGGCGTTCCTGCGGCAGTGGCTCGGGTGGCTTGAGAAGGATGGCCCCGATGGACTGGGGCCGATCCCAGAATTGATCGCAGTCAATCGGCAGCAGCCCACCGCAGAACTGCGTCCGCAAGATGCAGGGCAGACCGATGAGGATGACCTCATGCCCTACGACCTGCTCGACGCTATCGAGGATCACGCTATCGGCGAGAAGCGTTCGCCGGCAGAGACGCTGGCGGCGGTGACTGCTGAGTTCTCGCAGTACGACCCGGGCCGCCTTGTCGCCTGGGTTCGCCGGTTTTTCGAACTCTGGAGCCGCAATCAGTGGAAGCGAGAGCGTTACGCCCCCTCGTTCCACGTCGACGACAAGAACCTCGATCCCAAAACCTGGTGCCGATTCCCAATCCTCTCAGGCGATTTTCGACGAGAGTTAAACGAGTTGCAGGGGTTCGACCCGCACAACGGTCACGGCTCCTAATCGCAAAGCACCCACGGTTCTTCCGAGGGATTCTTGCTCAAGCTTGACGTAGTGTCGAGGCGACACTAAGGGTAGTGTATAAGAAACACCACGAGGCTTTCCCATGGCACACACCTACGAATTCGCCCGTCCGGCCCTCACGGTCGACATCGTCGTCTTTGGACTCGATGAGGAAGATCTCAAAGTGATGCTGATCCAGCGGGATTTAGCGCCGTTTGAGGGCGGGTGGGCCCTGCCCGGCGGTTTTGTGCGAGTGGAGGAGACCCTCGACGCCGCCGCACGACGGGAGCTGGTCGAGGAGACTGGCCTCAAGGATATCTACCTCGAGCAGCTCTACACCTTCGGGGCAATTGAGCGGGACCCTCGCGAGCGGGTCGTGACGGTTGCCTACTACGCCCTGGTAAACCTTGAAGGGCACGACGTTCAGGCGAGCACCGACGCCCGGAACGCCGCTTGGTTCGCCGTGAGCGACCTGCCCGAGCTGGCATTCGACCATCAAGAGATCCTCGACGCCGCCCACGAGCGGCTGCGGGGGAAGGTCCAGTATCAGCCAATTGGCTTTGAATTGCTGCCCGATCGATTCACGCTGCGGCAGCTGCAGCACCTGTACGAGGTGATCCTTGACCGCGAGCTGGACAAGCGGAACTTCCGCAAAAAGGTGCTCGCGATGGAGATCCTCAAAGAGACGAAGGAAATCGAGAAGGACGTTGCCCACCGGGCAGCACGGCTCTACCGATTCGATAAACGCACTTACGACCGCCTGACGAAACAAGGCTTCAACTTCGAGATCTAGCCATGACCCTCCACCCGTACATCCTGGGATGCCTGCTCGGCACTGCCGTGGGGGATGCGGCTGGATTGCGGCGAGAAGGGCTATCGCGGCGGCGAGCGCAAAGACTCTACGGGCTCGGTGTGTCTCCCAAGCTGTTCGTCGGCCTTGGGATGTGCAGCGACGACACCGAGCACACCGTGATGGTAGCACGTTCGCTTGCCCTCGCGCATCGCGACCCGGATAGTTTCGAACGATTACTGGCGAGCCAACTTAAGCGTTGGCTAGTGGCAGCCCCGGCTGGCGTCGGATTAGCGACCTTGCGGGCCTGCCTCAAGCTCCTGGTCGGCTTCGGTCCCAGCCGCAGCGGCGTCTTCAGCGCGGGCAATGGACCGGCGATGCGATCGGCATTGATCGGCGTTGTGTCGCAGTCGGATACGGAGTGCGAGGAGTTCGTCCGCCGGTCGACTCGAATGACGCATACCGATCCCAAGGCTGAAGAGGGCGCCCTGGTCGTGGCTCGCGCCGCTGGATTAACCGCGAGAGGGATACCGATAGAACCCGCTGAGTTCCTGCAGAATGAGGCAAACCGAGTCAGCGGCTCGGAGTTGGGAGAGCGTCTCATGGCCGCTCACCGTTCGTTGGTGGACGGCCTGAAACCAGTCGAGTTTGTCGAGTCACAAGGGTGGTCGAAGGGAGTGAGAGGATACGTCAATGAAACCGTGCCGGCGGCCCTCTACTGTTGGGCGGCGTCGCCTGATGACCATCGGCAGAGCGTGACCAACGCCGTGCTGCTTGGTGGGGACACGGACAGCGTCGCCGCCATCACCGGCGCTATTTCGGGGGCTAACCTCGGAGACTCGGCGATACCTGGCGAATGGATTTCAGGGCTTACTGAGTGGCCACGGAACGTCGAATGGATGCGCCAAACAGCGAAGACGCTTGCAAGAAACCTGGCTGGAGAGCGATTAACGAATCCGCCGCCGATGCGTTGGCTGGCCACAATACCAAGGAATGCGGTCTTCGCGGCCATTGTGCTGGGAACCGGATTCCGTCGTCTGCTGCCACCGTATTAAGGAGCCACTGATGAACTACATCGAAGCGCCAAACGAATACAGCGCCGTCGGACCTTACGTATTCCTCGCCGGTGGCATCTCAGGCGCCGAGAACTGGCAGGACGAGTTCATGCGACGGATTGAGGGCTATAAAGTGAGTGTGCTCAACCCAAGAAGGAAGAACTTACCGGTGGGTGACGCCGAAGAGGGGCAACGCCAAATCGACTGGGAGTGGCGTTACCTTCAGCGAGCCAGCTTGGTCGCGTTCTGGTTCCCGCCCCAGACGCTTTGTCCGATCGCACTGTTTGAGCTTGGGGCCTGCTGTTCGTCGAATGTGCCCCTCGTGGTGGGCTCGGACCCAGCCTACGCAAGGCGATTCGACCTCGAAGCACAACTGAGGCTTCGCAGACCCGAAGTTGAGTTGCATGCATCGATCGAGGCGGTCACAGATGAGGTTGTCCGTCACCCGGCAGTCGGAGGCCAAGAGTAATGAGGGCCCTAATTCTTGTGGACATCCAGAACGACTTCTTGCCCGGCGGCGCATTGGCAGTGCCGAACGGCGACGAGATCGTGCCCGTGGCCAATCGACTGATCCCTGCCTATGAGCTTGTCGTCGCTACGCAGGACTGGCACCCCGCGGATCATCAATCGTTTGCAAGCCGGCACGACGGCCACGCGGTCGGTGAGGTGATCACGGTAGAGGGCCTCGATCAGATCCTTTGGCCAGACCACTGCGTCCAGGGAACCCACGGCGCAGAATTCGCCGCGGACCTGAACGTCGGAGGCTTTGACCATGTCATCCGCAAGGGCACGGACCGATTGATCGACAGCTACAGTGGGTTCTTCGACAACGGCCACCGAAAAGCTACCGGATTGGGCGACTACCTGAGGCAGTAACGGGTTCGCGTTGTGGACGTGATGGGCCTGGCGACAGAATACTGCGTAAAGTTTTCGGTCTTGGACGCCATCGAGCTTGGTTTCGAGGTGCGTCTGCTTTCCAAAGGCGTGCGTGGCGTCGAATTGAAGTCCGGGGACAGCGACGCCGCCATTTCCGCAATGACAAGTTTAGGGGTGACAATCGTATGATTGATGAAGCGGCAACTTGTGCGGCTAGTGCGATAGAAGCAGCCATGCTCGGCAGCATTGTCGGCGACGCGCTCGGCGTGCCTGTCGAATTCACGAGCCGTTCTTCCCTGCGCGAGTCGCCGGTCGTGGAGATTCGCGGCTTCGGCACGCACCAACAGCCGGCAGGCACATGGTCGGACGATTCTTCGCTAATGCTATGCCTGGCAGAGAGCTTGTCGGAAAAAGCAGTCGACTACCACAACCAGGCGGCCCGATTCGTGTCGTGGGAACGCGACGCGCACTGGATGCCGCACGGCGAGGTCTTCGACATCGGCAACGCCACCCGGAAGGCGATTCACCGGCTCGAGGCCGGAATCGAGCCGACCCAGGCGGGATTGGCGGGCGAGCACCACTGCGGCAACGGGTCGCTGATGCGGATCTTGCCGGTGGGGCTCTACTTGGCGTTCGCGGGAAGTAATGAACGAGCTGAGATTGCTGCCGCGTGCAGCCGTTTGTCACATGGCCATCCCAGGTGCCAACTTGCTTGTGCCATGTTCACTGAGATTGTCGCTTCCCTGGTCCGCGGCAGGTCGTTCGAGGGCGCTATGGTCGATGGACGGGACGTCTTGAAAGAAAATCTTGGCAGCAAATACCCGGAAGAAGCGGCTGCCTTCGAGCGGCTGTTGTCGCCGGCTTTTTCAGGTCTTGCCGAAGCCGATGTGTCTTCGAGCGGCTATGTCATCCACTGTCTCGAAGCCAGCCTGTGGTGTGCGCAGCGCGCGGGGTCGTTCCGCGAAGGCGTCCTCGCCGCCGTGAATCTTGGTGATGACACGGACACGACGGGCGCTGTGGCGGGCGCCCTGCTGGGGCTTCGATTCGGCATCCATCAAATCCCGAATGACTGGACTGAATCACTCGCTCGGCTGAAAGACGTGCGGGCGCTGGTTGAGCGGTTTCAGGCCACGTGTTTTGAGAAATGGAGGGCGTAAACCTGATGAGCCAGGACCGAAAGGCGATGCAAGATATGTCCACACTGTACACAGGCCGACACCTGTCGATGCTCAGTCGCGTCGGATGGGAGTACGCCACTCGAAACACCGCGCGATCGGCGGTGGGCATTGTCGCCGTTACTGATGCTGGAGACGTGGTGCTCGTCGAGCAGCATCGGCCGCCGGTTGTCCAGAACGTTATCGAACTGCCCGCGGGCCTGAGCGGAGACATTGTTGGGAAGGAAGACGAAACGCTGCTCGAAGCAGCGAAGCGTGAATTACTCGAAGAGACCGGTTACGTCGCTGAGCGGTGGACCGAATTATTGACAGGCTTCTCGTCGCCGGGCCTCACCGACGAGTCGATCACGCTATTTCTTGCTGAGGGCCTGAAGCAGGCAGGCGCAGGAGGGGGCGACCCTAGCGAGGACATCACCGTTCACAAAGTGCCCCTAGGGGAGGTGCTTGCATGGCTAAAGAGCAAGGCTGCGGTAGCGGATTTGAAGCTGCTTGCCGGTTTGTTCGCCGCGAGCGAGCATCTACGCAGCGAGAGAGGCTTCCGATGAACGTCGCTGCCCCGACCACAGAAGAGCGATTTGTAGGCTGCCTGCTGGGGCTCGCCGTTGGCGACGCTCTCGGCGCGCATTTCGAAGGTCAGACTACCGAATACATCGCTCGGCGGTATGGCAGTACGGCCAGTCTGATCGAGAAGCCACCGACGGGCGAGCTGTGGTACACCGACGACACGCAGATGGCGATCGGCGTCGCGGAGACGCTCGTTGCCTGCGGACGCATCGACGAAGAGATGCTCTGCAGCCGCTTCGCCGGCAACTACCTCCCGCAGCGTGGGTATGGCCGGGGGGCTAAGGTGGTGCTGCAGGCGATGTGCGATGGCGAAGACTATCGTTTTTGGGCCGAGAATCTGTTTCCGGGCGGTTCGTTCGGAAATGGAGCGGCGATGCGCGTCGCTCCAGTCGGATTACTTTTCCGCGATGATTGTGACGCCGTTTGGGAGCAGGCTCGGCTGTCCTCGCTCCCAACTCACGTCCACCCTCATGGAATCGAGGGCGCTCAGGTGGTGGCGCTCGCTGTCGCTCTGGCTTCCTCGGCAAACAAAATGGACCGCGGCTCACTCTTCGAGAACCTCGCTCAACGATGCGTGTCCCTCGAGTACAGCGGGCCGCTTAGGCGTGCGGGTCGATTGGAGGATGTCCGCGATCTGGGGCTCTTCGGCAACGGAATTGAGGCAACCGCGTCGGTTGTGACGGCGGTCGCTGCTTTCGGGCTCACGCCGGATTCGTACGAAGAGACGATTGGCAACGCGATCTTACTCGGCGGCGACACCGACACGATCGCGGCGATGGCAGGCGCCATCAGCGGCGCCTACCTGGGAGCCCAAGCAATTCCAAGCCACTTGCTCAGCAGCCTGGAAGACCGAAAGCAGGGCAAGTCGTACATCGAACAGCTTGCCAGAGATGTTTACAAGAGATACGAGGACGCCGCGAGATGAGTAGGCGGCGAGAAGGAATTTGAAATGGACAAACAAGCACTCAAGAAGATTAGCAAACGCCTCAGCTACGTGCTGCGGCATCGTCCCGACTCCGCTGGGCTCGAACTAGGAAACGGAGGATGGATTCGCGTTGACGACCTCCTCGCGGCGCTGGCCAGCAATGGCAATGCGGTGACACAGCCCGTCTTGGAGCGGGTCGTCGCCGAGAATGACAAACAGCGATTTGAGTTCTCCGAGGACGGGCTGCGTATTCGGGCCCGGCAAGGCCACTCTGCTGAAGTGGATCTCGGGTACGAGCCGGCGACGCCCCCTGACGTGCTCTACCACGGGACCGCCACGCGCCATCTCGAGTCGATCCTCCAACAGGGACTAGTCAAGGGCCACCGCCACCACGTGCACATGTCGACCGACAAGGAGACAATGATCCAAGTCGGGATGCGACACGGAAAGCCTGTGCTTCTGGCGATCGATGCAAAGCGGATGGTCGCCGATGGCTTTAAGTTCTGCGTGACTGGTAACGGGGTGTGGCTCACTGACCATGTCCCTGGCGAGTACGTCCGCAAAGCGTAGCGGGCGCTTGGAGGCTTTCAAAGGTAACTTTTTGATGGGCATTTCTCGATCGCCAGAGGCGCGGGGTAGGCTTCGTTCCGTGTAGCGGACTCAGCCGACACCTGCCATCCAACCCTGATCCACTAGCTCGGGCTGACTCGGCCTAGGCTCAAAACCCTTCAAAACTCGATGAACCGTCGCCTCTAGAAGATAGGACGTGGCGTAAGTCAACTTGGGCAAGAGCGGCTAAGCACGCTAAACGTGATCGCCTGGGGGTGCAGGAAAAGGTCGCGGGTTCAAATCTTGCGCCAACTGACACTGCCTTGTTCGGGCGTATTAACAGAGTGCAATGCTGCCTCGGGCAGCGCGAGACAACCCGCTGGAGCGGCTGTTAGTTACTGGAGATCATGTCTGAGTGCAGGGGCTTACCGTGGACATCGTGAAACTGCACGGTCAGCGTCGGCCTGCCCTTCACTCGCTCTGCGGTGACCGAAAGAAACCCGCCGTTTACCCTCAGGAAGCGGTGGTATTGCTCGACGTAGTCCTCCTCGCTCCAGCCACCGGCGTGCAGATCGGACGCCGGGCCGCAGCAATACTCACGGACGCCGGTCTTAGGGTCGACCGACATGTACTGCCAGTGCCGGTCGCCGCACACGATGATCATATTCTCTTGCTCGCCAATAAACTCGCGGAGTTCGTTGCCTTCGTGAGCGAACGCGTCGTTGGCGTGGTTGTCGCTCTTCTTCGACCGATCTGGACCTACCAACGGAGTGGGGCTGATGAGGACGCGGAAGGTCGCGTCGGATTGCTGGACGGTCGACTTGAACCACTCTTTCTGCTTCGATCCCCAAATCGTTTTAGCGGGGCCGTCGGGTGCGACATTGGGGCTTCGGAAGTCTCTTCCCTCCACTAGCCATATCTGCAGGTCACGTCCCCAGCGGAACGTGCGGAACGTTGAATCGCTCATCGGCACCTGCTCCAGGAATACCGCCTGCCCCTGAGCAAAGGTGAATTCATGCATGTAGTCTTTCTTCATCGTTGGCCAGCAATCATCGACCCAGGTGTCGTGATCATCTTTCTCAAAGTAACTTGGCACAACGCGGTGGAAGTCAAGATTTGTTGGCCAACTAAACATACGCTGCCAGTGGTAGCGGGCCAGTGGGAGGGTCTTGGCGAGACGATCGTAGTAGAGGATGTCGCCGGTATGGACGAAGAAATCGGGGGCAAGATCGAGCATGGAAGGGTAAATCTGAAAACCGTCAGGACGGTCTTGATCATCTTCCCCTTGGCCGGTGGAAACCGTGAAGACGACCCGCGCCGGCTTGTTCGGCAACGGAGCGGTACGTAACTTGCCGCTCAAGCGTGACGACGGCTCGGAATCAGGCGTGCCGCGGCCCTCCACTTTCAACTCGTAGCGAGTGTGTGGCTCCAGGCCGTGAAGTGGAATCTGCCGGGTGAAGTCGCGTTCATTACCTACGGCGCCCCACTTGGTCGCGATCCAGTCGGCCTGCCCTTCGGGCCGGTAAAGCACACGAGTTTCGCCCGGCGCACCGGGCACGGCTTGGCGGAGCTCATCCACTGTCGCGTTGTCCGAAAATATAATGTCTTCTACCTTCCCCTCTCGGCGCGCGGGGTTGTGCTTGCCGTCGACGTACTTGATTGAGACGGTCGGGCCATCGGCCGGATTGCGGGTGGCCTTCTCAGTCAACCGAGTCCACACGATGGCTGAATCTGGCGTAACCTCGCCGACTTTAAGGCCGCTGGCTTGGTGCACCTCCGTGGCGTCAATCGGCGCGCCCGCCATGGTGGCTAAGCTCAGCAGAACGCATTTAAGCTTCATGTTCCTCTGCTCTTCAAAGTGAATGCAAGAAGCTAACCCCTCGCAGTGCTTCGGAATGGCCGCCCTCCCAACGACGACAAATGTGGCGCCGCAGCGTGAAGGAAATACTATCGTCGCTGAAGGTTGGGCCGCCAACCCTCCATTGAACTTCGCGTCCCGGAGGGGGTCTGCTTATTCGCGATTGGCAGCGCCGACGGGCGCGGTGAGCGGCTACGATTTCCGCCACAAGATTGTTGCTAGCGCCGCGGACAGCATCAATGCTGCGCTTGACGGGGCTGGCACGGATGACAACGCGAGAGCGAAGTCGCGGTTGCCTTTCTCCCCTCCATTCTCGTAGCCCTGTCCGCCCGCGTAGACGCTCCCCGAGCTGTTGGTAGTTCGAAACCATTCCCAGCCGGGATTCGTTGTGCCAGAGAAGCGGAGCATGTAGCTGCCAGACTCCAGGGCGAGTGAGGCATCGAGCGCGATGGTGGCGACGGTGTCCGTGGACTCTACGTAAGGGAAAGTAACGGATTCTGTGAGGATGACGTCCCCTGGCATCGGCGGCTCATCATGCGTGGGGGCGTCTGCGTCAGCAACCTTGAAGATCGTCATCGTCAAAGTCTTGTCGCCGGGATCGCGATCGTCATTCTGATACGCAAGGTAGATGCTGTTAAGCGAGAAGGGGTCGACCACCGTAAAACTTTGCGCCAGCGAAGTGTCGGCATCATCGCCAAACGTGGCCTCATCCAAGGACGCCACCGCGATCTCAGGATTGGCGGGGAAGCTTCCCCCGGTTTCAATCGATTTTACTGTCACGGAGGCGGCGTTGGCCGCGGCTGCGGTCAACAGCGTGACCGCAGCGAGCCTAGTCAGTGCACAGAAATGGTGTCGCGTCATTAGAGCTACTCCAGGAAGACCAACAAGAAAACTACCACTGATGACTTATACTTCTCCGCAACACATTCGGCGTGTGCGGCGCCGGCAACGAGCGGTTAGCGTTAATCGCCGCAAGCAGGAAGAGTGACCGACAGTCTCTAGCGAGGCGAACCTATCGCGTTTGCAACGGAAACGTTGGACTCACTACTCTTCCTCGCTCGACAGCGCCCACTCTACTTCGTTCGTCTTGCCAGCCTCCACGTTGACGGTCAGGCCCGACGTGCTGGCCTGGGTGTACCGCTTGGGCACGGCTACCCGTGTTTGTTTCTGTGACGCGTTCAGTTCGTCCGGCGGCAATGCAGCAACAACTGCAGCGTGGTTGCCGACTTGGGCGCCGTCACCGTCGTGGTAGGTGCTGAGTTCGAACGTGCCGTCTTCCTTAACGAGGGCTTTGGCCATGCGACCCTTGTCTGGAATCACGTACACGATCCCTTGTGGGAGCGGCTCCCCGTCAAGCGTTATCCGACCCGAAACCGGCGCCGTGTCCAGCTCGTGGGAAGACTGCCCGCATCCTACAGCAACCCCCACAAAAGCGGCGATCAGTACACACTTTCCGAGGAGCCAGTCACGTTTCTCCATCTGCCGTGAACTCCTAGGTTTAAATCTGGCTGTCGTCAATGACGTTGCCATCATTGCGAGTCGACAGGTCGAACAAGACTTGTAATTCAATGTTTTCCCCAAAGAAGCTCGTTGATCCGTCGGTCAGGACAAAGTGACACCCTCCTGGGTGCTCTGACCCGAAGCCCATGTTGTTCCGTGAAGGCCCAGGACGGGCGCCGCTGTTGATGGAGTAGGCGACGTTCTTGGCCCCATACATGAACACATTGGTGGCACCGACGATCCATGCGCGTGTCCGCTGGTCCTCAATGATGCCGAACGCCGATTCGCCCCAGAGGAAGGTGTTCGACGTGCCGTCGATAACTTCCCCCATTCTTGTGTCACTGAAGCGGTAGATCACGCCGCTGTTGGCGATAGGCCCCTGGGTGCCGTCGATGCATTTCACCGTGGTTCGACGAGAGGAACTGCCCGAGGTTTCAGTTTCCATTGTGTACGGCGATGACGGATCGGAGCAGAACGACGGAAGCACGGAGAGCTCCGTGTTAGCGCCCAAAACGGCCAGGTAGTGAGTCCGCAGGTCTGATTCTGGCCAATCCCCAAATCCTTCCCCGTTGGTGTTGCCGGGGCCCAACAGCGTGACTGGCTCTAACCCCCCTCGCGAAGGACAACGCATCATTGGCAGCGGCGTGGTTGAAGGAACCTCGTTGTTGGGGTGATACCAGTCAACCGATTTGTCGATGCTGTCGTACAGCGCCTGCTGTTCCATCTGAGGAAGGATGAACGCGACCGCACTGTAGTCGCGACGCGTTGGCGGGTCCGCGTTGGGGTCCAGCCAATCTGTCGCCGGTGGAAAGTGCCCCATTGCGCTTTCGAAATTGAGGCATGCCAGGCCCACTTGCCGTAGGTTGTTTAGGCAGGTGCTCCGGCGGGCTGCTTCGCGAGCGGACTGCACTGCCGGCAGCAGGAGCGCTACCAGAGTGCCGATGATCGCGATCACCACCAGCAGCTCGACCAGCGTGAACCCCGCGAGCCTTCTAAGTGGCGGATTCTGTGCTTTCCGATGAAATGACATCGATTGGACCTCCGTTCTTAGCATGGGTGGGACGTGGGACGCGTGAGGCGGGGATCTAGCTTATACGTCCACCTCATGCGTCGGATTGTGCGCCACGCGCCTAGCTGCCTGCCTGCGCCGGAAACCGACGCCGCCGGCCGACCAGTCCGCCTGCTGCCCCGGCGGAAAGGCCGGCCAGCAACAGCGACGACGGCTCGGGTGCTGACGCCACGCCGGCGCCCGGGATGGCGTTAACTGTCAACGTTACATTACCTCCGACGCCGGTGGTAACCGACTTAGTGACTTCAAAGCCGGCCAGGACGTTGCCTGGATCAACGATTACCATCGAGCTGAAGTCTCCCACTATCGAGCCGGTGACGGCTCCCGAGGCGCCCGCGTTGTCGCGCCACACGGTGTAGTCGGCGGCGTCAACAACGCCATCGAGGTTGCCGTCCGCCGTTACGTCTGACTCGCTGCCGAAGGTCGCAACCCACAGATCGTAGTCTTCAGGGCCTACCGTGCCGTTGGCGTCGTAGTCGCCTGGAAGTACTTCTGCGCCAATGGAGATGATCTCGAACGTATCCCCATCGGAGGGGACGTACGTCCCTTGTGTGGCGTGGGTGGTGCCCGCAGTCAGGGTGGGGTCGATCAGCAACTCGAGCACGCCTCCGAGGCTCACGGTCCCTTCAGAGGTAATCGTGTCAAATTGATTCGCGGCGGCGCCTGAAATCTGCATCACCGTGCTGGCCCCTGCTTCAAGAGTGAGGCTGCCGGAGTTGCCCCGCTGCGTGGTGAGCCGAAGGTTAAAGGGCACGTGTCCTACGACGCCGCCGTCAAGTTCTTCGTAACCGACCTCGAGAGCACCGCCGCTGTTGACGGTGATCGAGCCCACTCGCGTGCTGAAGAAGTTTTCTACGCTGTCGTGGCCGACGTCCAGCAAGGCGTTCTGGTTGACGACGACCGTCCCCCCCGACAGGTGACTACGCACCTCAACGTTCACAAAGTCGTTTGCGGTTAGCGTGCCGGTGAAATTGTTGGTGTCGTAGACCCGCTCGGCCGTTCCCCCCATCTCAAATTCATTAAGCCCAATATCAGCGGTAGTGTTTGTGGGGTCAGAAGGCGTCCCGTTTACCGTGATCGCACCCGCCCCGCTGATGCCGGTAAGCAGGCGTCTTGCTTGGCCGACGTACGTCTTGGTCATGTCGACTTCGACGCTAGCGTTTGCCGTGATCTCGCCAGGGGATCCGAGCCGTGGGCCGCTCTCGGTGGTCTGGTGATCAAAGACGCCGGGCTCGTTGAAAACAACGTTGCTGCTCGCGGCTCCCCCGGATGTTAGGTTCCAGGCCAAACGGTTGGTCCCCGTCGAGTTCATCTCGATTGTCGCTCCTGCGCCACTCGGGCCCTCATAGAGCACTTGGTCGCCGCTGCCGTTGAACTGCAGGGCGCCGTTGAACTGGCTTAGATCAGTAATAAACAGGTTACCCCCTGCTTCAACATTCACTTCTGCCGTGCCGGCGCCGGCCATGACCATATCGAGAGCCGCGTCGGCCCCGCCCTCTGCGGTAATCGTCAGGCGGCCATTGAGCTCCATCTGGCCAAGGTCGGTCGCCCCAATGTCGCCCAGAAAGAATTCGCCCGTGGTTGTCTCGACAACAGTGGCTCCTTCTGAAACGCTGACCATCGGAAGCTGGACGCCACTAGCCGTGTAGGTTAGTTCGCCATCGACGACGCTGACTTGAGCACCGTTGTAGTCTTGCGAGCCATCGGCGGTCACAGCGTGGCCGTTGACGATGTTGTGGACGTAGTTGGGCGTTGGCGCCGCGCCCACGGGCGCGATGCTGTTGTCCCATGTAGAGCCCGCCAGCAAGTCGCCGGACTGGACCGAGAATGCGTCGATCGGCGGCAGGGGCGGCGCATCGGAAGACAGGGCAAGTGTAAAGTCGCGTGTCCCAGAAGATTTTTCTGGACCGTCCTGATACGCCTTGCCACCGCTGTACACGTCCGCACCCGTGTTGTTCGTGGTCCGCAGCCACTCCCAGCCAGGCGCGGTGGTTCCCCCGAAGTGTATTGCGTACCCAGAGGCGCCGACGCTGGGAGAAAGTGAGAGCGGACTATCGAGTCCGATCTGCGCGACCGTGCTCGAGCTGACGAAGGGAAAGGTAACGGAATCTGAAAACAGGATGTCAGCCTCAAGCGGGGGCTCTGCCAGCGAGACTGCGTTGACGTCGGCCACCTCGAAAATAGACATCGTAAGCGTCTTATCGCCGGGCGAATTCGAGTCGTTCTCATACTCAAGAAAAATAGACTGCAGTGAAAACGCGTTATCTACGCTAAAGCTCTGCGCAAGTGAGATCGCCGCGTCCTGCCCAAACGCCCCCTGGGCAGGAGTGGCGACAATAACCTCGGCGGACCCCGGAAAGAGACTGCTGTCGCCAAGGTTAACCGTGACGGCCAACGCCGGCGGGGCCAGCGCAAGTGACGCTAGGCAGGCAAGGCAGAGCGTGGGCAGCGAGGCAGCCCGGTGGACAGTTGTCGGGACAGGCAGGTTGATCATTATCGGGCGACTTCCGTAATTAGAATTGGACGGCGTCTCGACGATTCTTAGTTCGGGACGGCTGTAGACTGCCATCGGGATCGGAAAAGCAAGTCTGCGGAGCGATTTCTTCGCTGAGACTATCAATGAGGAGTGGCGATTTCTTTGGTCACGAGGCCCTGCCCCGTCCCCGAGCGGACTTAAACTGCCGCAGCAGATTGGCCGATGCTCGGGACGCCTTCATCTAGGGAAGGGCGCACAACTGAGGAAATGGACACAGAAAGGTTGCGAACCGTGTTTTTTATGGTTGGAAATGGCGCCGAACCCGCTTTTTCGGCGGAATTGGGGAGTCGACCCAGACGGCACGGGCGCCTTGCCTCGGGTGGCGCCCGGGCCGTCACCCGGCGTGCTGCGTGGGGGCGCCGAAAATTAGGGCCGCAAGCGCAGCGGCCTGAATTCCGCTGAGTTGGGTGCGAGCGGGACCGACAAGGGGCGTTCGGTTCACAGTCCCGGTTGATCGCCGGCTAACTGCTCAGGGATACGTGCATCCCGGTTGATTTAGTGTCCAATTACCGGTGTGCAACGCCCTATAGAGGCCGAGGAAGGCACCTTACTCATGCCCACGCGCCTAATGTACTCTGGGGGGGCGTGAAGTTTTATCCCCGCTACGCTTACTTGCTGTAATCGCTTGTCATTACCCCAACGCCAGAATACCGGCAAAGAAGATCGCCTGCCTCTGGACGAGAGACGTGACATTTTTGCGCGGCTGCTGACGCAGAACGAACGCCGCATCTACGCCTACATACTGAGCCTAGTGCCAAGCTGGCACGACGCTGACGAGATCGCCCAGGAAACGAATGTTCGCCTGTGGAGCGAGTTCGAACGATTTGAGATCGGAACCAACTTTACCGCCTGGGCGCTGCGGGTAGCCCATTTTCAAGTCCTCACGTGGAGGAAGCAGGCAGCGCGTAGCAAGTTGGTGTACAGCCAAGAATTGGTGGACCTCGTCGCTGAGGCTCACGCCGGTAGCTGCGCCGCAACCGACGCTCGGCACCAGGCCCTGGGCGACTGCATTGGCGGATTGAGTAGTCGGAACCGTGAGCTGCTGACGCAGTATTACGCCGACGGGGCCAAGATCAAGGACATTGCGAAACGGCTCAAACGCACGACGGAATCCGTCTACAAGGCGCTCCAGCGGGTGCGGTTGTCGTTGCACAAATGCATTCAGCAGGCGATTGATCGGGAGGGAGCGGCATGAGCGAACAGTACGATGCTCTCTACTGTCGAATCCACGATTACATGACGAGTGAGTTGGAAGGCGCGGCTACCACGCGCCAGCGGCGCGATTTTGCGGAGCTTCTCCTCCACAGCGAAAGCGCTCGTCAGATCTATGTTGCTTACACGCAGGAGCAAACAAGCCTCCGGTGGTCCTACGCCAACCAGCCGTTTGACCTGTTCGACCAGGCCATGCATGAGGCGCTCTCCTCGAACGCTGCTACAACGGAATTGTCGGCCAGGACGACCGATCGCATCTTATCGAGGGCGATTGCTGCGGTGTTGACTGCGGCGGTTGTCCTAGCTGGAGTGAGTACCTGGCTAAACTTCGGCCAGAGCCGGTTTAGGGGCTGGATTGGCGACGGCGGAGCCGCGTCGTCAGTGGCGGTGGCGGATGAAGCCACCGGGGACGCCGTGGGCAGCCACTCGGACCCGCCGGCACGCACTGCTGTGGCCACCGTCACGCGAGTGATTGACGTGAAGTGGGCCGCTGGCGCAACGCCGCCGGCCGAGCTTTCCCGCTTACGCCCCGGGCAGACGCTGGACTTGTTGACGGGGCGGGTGGAACTCCTGTTCGACACCGGCGTGGAACTGATCCTCGAGGGGCAGACCCACTTCAAGGTGCTGTCTTCCGGCAGCGGATTCAGTCAGCACGGCTCGATTGCAGCCAGGGTGGGAGAGGAAGCACGCGGCTTTACCATCGAGACTCCCAGCGCTCGAGTGATCGACTTAGGGACGGAGTTTGGCGTCACGATCAGTGAGTCGGGCGAAACGGAGGTGGCTGTCTTTCGGGGAATCGTTGACCTGACCCTCGATGGAGCAGACCACACATCCGACCAGTCTATAACTAAACGCCTAAATCAGGGCGAAGCGCTCCGCGTGGGCAACAATGGTCAGTTTCATCGCGTGTTTGCGGTTGCGAGCGATCGTTTCCCGTCGTCCTCGCCGGATCACCTTTCGAAGAGGGGGCGGCCGGCACTGATCTCGGACGTTCGCGACAATATGCGTGACCCGGAAAGCCGGAAGTTCTACAAGATTGTCCGTAGCGGCCTCCACGAAGACGCTCCGGCATTCGTTGATCGTAATCACCAGTGGAATGGCGTTGATGAACGAGGCATTCCGCCTCAGCTGCTGGGCGCCGAATATGTTATGCCCTTCAACGATGACAAGCAGTTTAGCAGCCGCTTGGAGGTCACATTATTTGTGGCTAGGCCAATAACTCTTTACATTTTCCTGAGTGACGCGGTCAGCACGCCCGAGTGGTTATTGCGTGGCGAGTTCGTGGATACCGGCGAAGATATCGGCCTCGACGAAGGTCCGTCGCGATGGCACCCCGCCAGCACGGGGCGTCGCAAGCTGGCTGTCGGCGCCGGCAAGGGGATTAACACCGTCTTCTCGATCTGGAAACGAGATGTCCCCGTTCCATCGCAAGTTGTGGTGGGCGGGGTAGAACGGCCGGCAGACATAAACGGCTTCAATATGTACGGGATCGCCGCTGTGCCGATGGATTAGCGTCCCGCACTGATCGAGCACCCGGTCGGCGACGCTTCCCCCGTTGCCTGCTGCGTCTACGTCCTCTTGCGCTGACGCCAGACCCCGTGCTGATTGTCAGATTGGGCTCCATTTCTACCTCAAGAACGTCCTGTCATAATGCCGAACGCCGCTCGAAGAGCACGCTTCACTCAAGCGATCTGGGGAGTCTTAATGCTCGCCGCCCACGCCGCAACAGCGGAATTCTTGCTGGCTGACGAGCAATTCGACGCGCCGATCGAGCTGAATTTTCCGAGAGAGAATTTTCATCTCTATCTCTTGATCGGGCAATCAAACATGTCCGGCCGCGGAGAGGTGACTCCGGCTGACCGCATCCCGGAGTCGGGCGTGTACACGCTCGACAGCAGCGACCAATGGAAGAAGGCTTCGCATCCGCTGCACTTCGATAAACCACGGATCGCCGGCGTCGGACTCGGCATCGACTTCGCAAGGAAAATGATCGACGCCGACGCGAGCGTCAGGATTGGGCTGATTCCCTGCGCCGTGGGGGGCACATCCCTGAAGAAGTGGCGCAAGGGAGGGGATCTCTATCAAGCGGCGGTGGCACGAACGAAACTTGCGCAGGAAGACGGGGTCCTCAAGGGAATCCTCTGGCACCAGGGGGAGGGCGACTGCGGCGAAAAGTCGGCAGGCACCTATGCCCGGCGACTCTCCCAACTCATCTCCGACTTGCGGGCCGACCTCGGGAATGCGTCGTTGCCGTTTGTCTTAGGCGAGATCGGTGAGTTTCGCGTGGGGGTGAAAGGTCGCAGCGAGGTTGTTATACGGCAGCAGCAGACGATTCCAAGCCTGGTTGCGAACACCGCATGCGTCAGCGCCCAGGGACTAGGCCACAAGGGAGATTTCTCTCACTTTGACGCAGACTCGCTCCGTGAATTCGGCAAGCGATACGCCGTGGCCATGACGTCACTTCAGTCGCCACCCTCCAAGCGGCATGAGCTGAACGAGATCGATAGCTCACTGTACCACTCGGCGTGGATCGACCTCAACAAGAACGGGGAGCGTGATGAGTACGAAGATGCAGAGCTCGCCATCGAAATGCGAGTAGAGGATTTGCTGTCGCAGATGAGCACCGACGAGAAGACCTGCCAGCTGGTGACCCTCTACGGCTACCATCGCGTGCTTAAGGACGAGCTCCCCACTCCGGATTGGCGCAATCGACTCTGGAAAGACGGGCTCGCAAACATCGACGAACACCTCAACGGCATCCCCGAATGGCGTGGGAGGCCACCGAGCAAGTATGTCTGGCCGCCCTCCAACCATGCGCGCGCCCTGAATGAGGTGCAGCGGTGGTTTATTGAAGAAACCAGGTTAGGAATCCCCGTCGACTTCACGAATGAAGGCATCCGAGGGGTGTGCCATCGTGGAGCGACCAACTTTCCAGCCCAGGTAGGCATAGGAGCCACGTGGAACAAGGCGCTCGTGCGGAAGATTGGTGCGGTCACTGGCGCCGAGGCGGCAGCCCTGGGGTACACCAATATCTATTCGCCCATACTTGATTTGTCGCGAGACCCTCGCTGGGGCCGCGTGGTGGAGTGTTACGGAGAAGATCCCTACCTTGTGGCGGCTCTGGGAGTGCAACAGGCCCTGGGGTTGCAGGCTCAGGGCGTCGCGTCGACCGCAAAGCACTTCGCAGTGTACAGCGTGCCGAAGGGGGGCCGCGACGGCGACGCTAGGACAGACCCGCATGTAGCACCGCGTGAGGTAGAGATGATGTACCTCATGCCCTTCGAGTCGGTCGTTCGCGAAGCGGGTATTCAAGGCGTCATGAGCAGCTACAACGACTACGATGGTGTTCCCGTCTCGGGTAGCAGAGCCATGATGGTGGAATTGCTCCGCGAACGGTTTGGCTTTAACGGGTACGTCGTCTCGGATAGCGATGCCGTTCGCTTCTTGCATAACAAGCACCATGTTGCAGCATCGGAGAAAGACGCGGTGGGGATGTTCCTTATGAGCGGCGGCAATGTGCGCACGGAGTTCAATGCCCCCAAGCGATTCGTTCTGCCGCTGCGGGAGCTGATTGACGAAGGCGAGATCTCGATGGACGTGATTGATGATCGCGTTCGTGATGTGCTGCGAGTAAAATTTGAACTAGGCCTGTTCGACAACCCGTATGTCGCCAACCCACGTGAAGCGGATGTGGTTGTCCACCAGCAGAGTCATCGCGCGGTCGCTATGCAAGCAGCTCTTGAGTCGATCGTGCTGCTCAAAAATGAGAACCAAGTGCTGCCGCTTTCTAAGGACATCGGATCGCTGCTGGTTTGCGGTCCGAACGCTAAGAGCGTCGGCCACAGCATCAGCCGGTACGGGCCCACCGGTGGCGAGGTTGTTAGTGTGCTAGATGGCATACGCAACGCCGTGTCGCCAAAGACGGTGGTCCGGTACGCGCCCGGTGCGACGGTAACCGACGCTCGCTGGCCCGAATCGGAGATTCTTTACGAGCCCCCGGCCGGCGACGACGCCAAGATGATCTCCGAGGCGGTTCAGATGGCGCAGGATGTCGACGCTGTGATCGTAGCGCTTGGCGAGTCGGAAGCCACAATCGGAGAGAGCAAGAGCCGGACCGATTTGAACCTCACCGGGTATCAGCGGGAGTTAGTGGCTGCGTTGCACTCATCTGGAAAGCCGGTCGTGGTTGTTCTCATCAATGGGCGGGCGCTTACGATCAATTGGATCGACCGGCACATCCCAGCAATTGTTGAAGCGTGGTTCCCAGGAGAAGCATGTGGGACGGCAATCGCCGATGTTCTTTTCGGAGCGTACAACCCTGCTGGCAGGCTGCCTGTTACGTTCCCGCGAACCGTAGGCCAGCTGCCCTACAACTTTCCATTCAAGCCCGGCAGCCAGGCTGGGCAGGGCAAGGGGCACAACCCGAACGGAGTCGGGAGTTCGCGAATCGTCGGCGAGATTTACCCCTTCGGGCACGGGCTGAGCTACACCACGTTCGCGTACGACGACCTGCGGATCGCCCCTGAGCGAGTCGAAGTGGGCGACCCCGTCGTTGTCACCTGCCGCATCACAAACACCGGGGAGCGGTCCGGTGATGAGGTGGTGCAGCTCTACCTTCGAGACGAGGTCAGCAGCGTTGTCACTTACGAATCGCAGCTGCGCGGGTTCGAGCGTATTCACTTGGCGGCGGGTGAGTCACAAGAGGTGGCTTTCCAGCTTCGCGAGGAAGACATGCAGCTCCTCAATCTAGAGATGGAGCGCGTAGTTGAACCTGGCCGGTTCTCGATCGTGGTGGGTGGCTCCTCACAGGACGAGCGACTTCGCGGGACCTTCCTGGTAACGAAGGCTGAAGAGTAGCTCACTCGACAAGCGGATCTCGGGCCGCTTAAACGCGGCTTGCGCAGTCATGGTTGTGCGGTATTACCGTGGAGCGGGCTGGTGATCGCGGTTCATGCTTGACCATCGTCGGGCCCATTGGACGGCGGCGGCGCCGACGAAGAGCACCGAGGCTGCCGAGGGCTCTGGAACTACGGTGCTAGGGGCGTGTGCAAGCTCTGCTGCTCTGACGCCAAAGTTGTTCACCCAGAGGACGTAGTCAGCTGCGTCAACAGTATCGCCGGAGCCATTGCCGGCTAGCACCGTGCCGTTCTCATGGGCTCCGAGATTGTCGCGCCAGACTGTGAAGTCTGCCGCATCGACCACGCCGTCGCCGTTGAAATCCCCCTGAACACCTTCGATGGCCACGTACTGGCCGGCGCCGATGCTGACGGAGTCCGCGGGCACAGCGTTGCCCCAGAAATCGACGCCACCGTTGTCTTGCATCACGATTCCGCCTCCGACATACGGGGAGTCTGCGGCCAGCTTGTACCCTTCTAGAACGTGCCTGCCGAATTCCATATCCACATCGTAGGGTTCAGCGCCGGGGCCCGCGAAGCGAGGATTCGCGGTCAAGGCGTTAACCTCAGATTCTGGCGGCGTGATTTTGAAGTACGCATTGGTGTCGTAAACGACATTTTGGCCATTGTCGGCATTGGCGCCGGCCGTGCCCGATTTGCTGCTGTAGAAGAGGTTGTTGTTGAACGTCGTGTTGAGCGGGGTTCTACCTAAGTTTGGGCCAATCAGCTCCGGCGTGATGCTCCGGCTAAAGAAATGCGTGTTGTTGTAGACCTTTATATCGGTGGCGTCGGTTTCCCCTTCAAACCCGTAGTGGTAGGCTCCGTGCAGGTCATTAACGCTCAAATTGTACCGGATCGTCACGTCGGTCATCGGCTTCTTCATGATGCTGGCGAACCAATGATTGCCGTGGCTGTAGTTGTACTGGATGACCGTATCCTTGGACTTGTAGTCGGCGTCGAAACCGCCGCGGTCGTGGTCGCCAGGATCGCCCACGTTGCCGTAAGCCTCGTTGTACTGGAACGTCAGGCCGATGGTCTTAAAGTTAAAGAAGCTATTGCCTGTGCTGTGCCGGCTGCTGTTTGCCGAAGTGTTGTACTCGTACACCGCGCCGTCACTGTCTCTGGCGATCACGGAGTTTCTTCCCGTGTTGCCAATCCAGTTGTGCGCCACGTACAGATTCTTCATGGCGTTGGCGCGTTGAACCCCTTCGAAGTCGTGTGCATCCTCGATGTCGGCGTCATCGATATCCGTGCCGATGCCGACGCCCCCGATCTGATCGATCACGTTGTTAACGATTCGCACGTCGTTGTAGGTCGTGGCTCGAGAGCTCCTGGGCGAGTAGCCATGGACGTGGATCCCACCTCTCTTCTTGCCGGCGACGCCGCCGTTAACATGGTGGACGTAGTTGTCTTGCAGATAGATGTGGTTCAGGGCCTTGCCCGCGTCTTCTCCAAGGACGTATATGCCAAACAGATCTTCCGCCTGATTGCGGCCGTTGTTATTGGTGACCTCAAGCTGGCTCAGCTCTACGTACTCGGCGTTGAAAAGCAGAACGCCTGCGGAAACGGTAGCGCCTGATCTTGTTGGGTGCGGGTGGATGACGCCATTGTTATTGATGACCGGTTTGGCGCCGTCGCCGAAAGCAGTGATTGTGATCGCGTTGCCGGGAGCGCCCACCGTTTTTGGTGCGAACATGCCGGAAAACGTCTTGCCACGCTCGAAGAGGATGCTGTCGCCCGGGGCAAACGTCGCGCTGCGGTACGTGTCGAAGTCGGCCTGTGACGATATGTAGTACTCAGCGCCCCCGGCTGTCGAACCCAGATGGACGGCGAGTAAGAGCCCGAATGAAAGAAGTCGCAGCGCGGGACTGACGTTACCTGTCGCGTTCATTGATCTGCAACTTTCCTGCGGGAATGAATCTACGCGGCGAAACGTAATGAATGCATTGCTCTAATGGCGGCACTATCGCTTGCGGTCGTTCGGCTGCTTTCAAGCTCGACGGCAAGTAACACCGCGGCTTCCTAAAACGAAGCCCCCCAATGCGAAACTCAGTATCAAGCACACTGCAGACGGTTCTGGCGCTTCGGCCGCCGCATTCAGGCCAGCGATGCTCCCGCTGGCGTACGCTGATTTCCAATACTCGTACTCAGCCTCGCTGACTACGCCATCATTGTCGTACGGGTCTGAGTTAGGGAGAACGCCGACTTGCCCCAGGTGGTCACGCCAAACCGTGTAGTCGGCCGCGTCCACCAGTCCGTCTTCGTTGTAGTCGCCGCCGATGCGTGGGATTAGGCGGACTGCGGTTATCTGACCCTCGCCTTGGGCGCCACCGAATTGATCGGAGACGTAAGACATAAACAGGTATTTGGTGCCGTCGTCGTCGACAAAGATATCGGTGTCGCCCAACGACACCGGGTCCGCGAAGTAAGTCGGATCGGCGCCCGGCGTGTTGGCTTGCACCGCCGCAGAGAGTTCTTCGGGCGTCAGCACTACATCAAACAGCACCTGTCCCCTGCTGTCGCGTTTAACGGTCCAATTTTGAAAGTCGGAATCGCTGATGTCGTAGACAATGCGATAGATATCGTCATAGCGATCGGAAGGATCGTCACGCACGTAGAAGAACACTTCGAGGTCCTCGCCCGACAAGAGGCTGACGCTCACATGGTTAAGGCGTTCAGAGTTGCCATTGGACGTAATCCTAACGCCGGGGTTGGGGTTCCTGGGGTGACTGGCGAATTCGGACGACGCCAAGAAAGTTGCTGCGGGCGAATGGTAGTCGTCTTGGAATGCCGAGGCGTCACTGGTCCACATCTCCGATGGGGTGTCCTCGCGCGACCACGCTTCTCCGAAGGGATCCTCAGTCGAAGGGGCCCAAGGGTCGTTGGGGTTCGGCGCCGCGTTGATGATCGCCCGCTTCGCTACTGAGTACCAGTTTCCGTCTTTCTGAAAGGCTCGCTGGTAGTCCTCCCCGATCCAGATATCACGCGTGACATCATCAACGGTGACGGTTCTGGGGCCATGGCCGGCCTCTCCGCCGGCGAAATCTGGATCATTGAAATTGATGCCTGTTGAACTAGTTGCGACGAAACTTTCGTGTCGTCGGCTGGCCCTGGTTCCGCCTGAGGTTGTCTCCGAAGGCTGGTTCTGCCCATGGAAGTACATGATGACTTGTTGATTTACATCGTCCACGTGCACATCTGGGGCGGCGGCATGATCGTAGGCCTCGCGCGTGGCGTCTGCTTCGATATCGAATACTCCGCGGCGAGCTGTTCCATTGTAGGCGCCGCCTAGGTCGAACTCCGTCCAGGGTCCATCGAGAGTCTGGGCCCACTTCATGCGTATGTACGATCCGCTGTGGGTGCCGTAGTACATGTAATAGTTTGCACCGGGATCGGCTCGCTCAGCTGGTGCAATCCATTCGGGCAGGCGAATAACGGACGGGAACGCGGTGTTGTTGGAATTAGGCACACGGGCAATCACCGCACCGCCACCAACGAGCTCGAAGTCGTAGACGGTGCCTGCGTGGACAGGCGCCGCGTTCGCCATCCAGAACAGGACCCCACAGTGAAGCGCCAAGATCCGATGAATAGTGGATAGTCGCATCACTGATGAACCTGCGTTGTATGAAACGAGTAGCGATGCCTGCCTAGCAAACGGGCCGCGGGCGTCGGGACACTTATTCCTACCGAAACGCCCCAATACTCTCAGGCTGGATTACTGCTGGGCGCGTCACTCTTGTGGAGTGGACGATCCGAACCCGAGCAGCGGACTTAGTTAGCGGCCGCAACTGCTGGAGCAACGGACACGTGCACTCGGCGCTATTTGGCTGCCGCCGAAATCGGAAAACGCGCACCAGCGACCATACGGAAGGCCCCAGTAATAAGGGCGCGTCGACGCCCGTTTTGGACACATCGATCCACGGATTTCTAGAGTCCCTGCAGGCGAGCTGCGTTAGGCCGGCAATCGAGGACTTACCGCGGCCCAGATAAGTTGACGGTGGAGAGCAAGAAACCGGCCATGGGCGATTTCTCTACTTAATTGAGCCAGTCGGGGACGCCCTCAGCCTTGAATTGCTCGACCCGCGCGTCGTAGACGTCTCGGGGAAAGTGGTCCTTCCCTGGCGGCAGCGCATCCTGCTTCGGCAGCCACCGCCGATGCTCCTCCAAAACACCGCTATGCTCGGGCAGATCGGCCAAGTTGCGGTGCTCGCCCGGGTCCGACCGGTGGTCGTACAGCTCTTCCGTTCCGTCACGATAGCGGATGTAACGCCAGTCTTGACTTCGGATCGAGTGATTCTTGTAGTAGCGTGTCGTCAGAACCGGTTTGCCACGCACCGCGGTCCTATCCGTGAGCAACTCGCTAAGATCTACGCCGTCTAGATTTTGGTCAGGCAGTCCGCACAGCGAAGCCAGGGTTGGGTAGATGTCGATCAAACTTACCGGCTGGTTGTTATCTAGCCCCCGAATGCTCTGGCCAGGGTACGAGATGGAAAAGACCACCTTCGTCGACTCTTCCCACAGGGCTTGCTTCCGCCAATGACGTTTTTCCCCTAGGTGCTGACCGTGATCCGAGCACAAGACGACTATCGTATTGTCAGCGTTGGGGCCGTTGTCCAGGGCGTTAATGACTTTCCCGATTTCGTGGTCGACGAAGGTTGTGCATGCCAGGTATGCGCGAACAAGCTCCTGCCAGTAGGTGGGGCTCGTCTCTCGCACCTCTCGGTGGTCTCCATCTGGCAGTGTTCCATAAGCCATCGCTTTACCGTACATCGGAATGTCGGAGAACTCATCATCGGGAACCTCCGGAACCTTGATGGACTTCAAGGGGTAGCGTTCGAAATACCGTTCAGGCGCCGTGTACGGCACGTGCGGCCGGAGAAATCCGATCGCCATGAAGAAGGGCTTATCGAACTCCTGCTTGAGCTGTCTCACAGCCCACCCGGCAATCTGCTCGTCCGGCATGCCTTTGGGGGGGATTGCATCGGCGGTGAGCGCTTCCCAGCCGAGCGAGTCGCCCCGCACCTCGTGCCCGTGCTTCAGGCGGATTGCACCGCCGTCCTTGGGCTTGGGAGCAAATTTTCCTTTGCCGTATGCTTTGTTCTTGAACCCGTACTTTGGCGAACGAGTCTTGTCCCAGTACGGATAGTCAAAATCTTGCACACCCTGGTGGAAGATTTTTCCTGCCGCAAGGGTGGTGTAGCCGTGCTCTCGAAAAAAAGTGGGCATTGGAAGGCGGCCGCTGAGGACCTGGTCGTATGAGTCGCGTATCACCTTCAGCCCTGTCGTGCCAAGCCATCCCGTATTGGCCGGGTGCAGTCCCGTGAAAAGCGAGTGCCTCGAAGTGTTGCACACCGGCGCAGAGCAGTGGGCATTGGTGAAGTAGGCGCCTCGTCGGAACATTTTGTCCAGGTTGGGAGTGTGCGCCTGCGGGTTTCCCTGCAACGCGCCAGTCCAGTCATTCAAGTCGTCGACCATAATGAAAAGCACGTTGGGGCGAGGCTGTAGAGCGGGCTCCGCAACTTCTCGCGCCCAGGCCTCGCTAGTCGCGGCGAGCCATCCACACGCCAGGCAGATGTACAATGCAGTGTCGTGCTTATTCATCGAAGGACCCTTGTTGTTTGAAATCTAAGCTTCTCAGGGCGACAGCCGTACGCACGCGATCAGTTCCATCCACCCGTCGCGGCGTTCTTGTAGTTTAGCTGGAAGTGAAGCTCGCAATCCAGCATGTGGTGTACCCTGTGCAATGGCACAACTCAACGTGCGACGCTTTCCGTGCCGTAATGAATCGAGTCGAGCAGGCGGCGGATTAGTGGCCACGAACCCACCAACGCCGCGAAGTAGTGTTCCGCTCCGCCGCCGGCTGTCACTCACTGGCGTGCCGAGTAACTGGCTAACGAACCCGTCCCGAAGCTCTTAGGTCTTAGGCCAGTCTATCTCGCTGAGTCCGGCGGGTTTCAGGCAAGTGAATTCCACGCGGTGCAATAGCAGCCCCAAAATGGTAGGTCGGACGGTAAGGAAGCTTTCGCGTGACAAGTTAAGTGTCTCGGGATAGAGTCCACTGATCGGCCTGGAATCCAGCCTTGCCTACGCCTGCACACACCAGACGCTTCAGCGCGTGTATTGAACGTTCGACACCCCGAACTCGGGCACTTGCTGCAACTTGACAGCAGGTGTTTTCCCGCTCTCGCTACGCAGGCCGGAAAGCACCTTGCATTTGCTGAAAGACTGCCCGCTTGCGCCGATCGCTTCGTCTAGATGCTTGTCCGACAGACCCCCGCAATCAGCTTCATCGCTCGCTATCAACGGGTTTTCCGGTTGAGCTAGGGCACATACGCGACGGTTCAAACCAAGCGTAGACTTGTGTTTGCCGCCTAAAAGCCAGTGATCAAAGCTGTCTTCAAGTGAGTTGCTTGTAGCCGATGGGCCCGCAGGCGATTTGAGCCTGGGCTTTGCAATTGATGGCATGACGGTTTCTCGGACGCCGACGACGCGGTACTGCTTGAGCTTGGCGATGTCTGCTTACGGGGGCAGAGGCGCCTTCCGAGGCCCGGTGGAGAGTCCTTGCCACGCTTCGGACACCGCACTGATCCAGCACGCTGGAGAGGTCTTTCGACGTGTAGTCGGTGTCGGCCCGCTCAAAGGCGGGCTTCTCCCGCGGTCTACTCCGGGTGCCATTCAGGCGGGGGGAACTCGGAGAACGCCAGCGACAGCAGGGACCGCAGGTCATGCTCGTTCGCCCACAAAAAACTACCGTCAGCGGCGTGAAGTGCCGGTCGGTCATGTCGTTCAGCTTGCTTCTGCAGCGGTCTCGGCCGGTGGGGTTCGGACCATAATTTCCCCACCGCAGGGCGCCTTCAGTAGCCCACCGTCGATCAGCACCTCGGCCAGCTTCAGCTGCTTACTGACCTACAGTCGCGTGCGCAGCCGATCGACGATGGTGGCGAACAAGTTCCCCTCCTTTAACCGCCGATGTGCCGAGCACTGGCCGCGCCCATCTCCAGCGCAGGTGCCGCCAGCCGATGCCCGTCATAGTCCTGAACATCAACAGCGTGAACACCGTCCGGTTGTCGATCGGCCTGCGGCCCCAAGAAAGACTGCTGGTGCACCGGAAACAGCGGCTCGATCTCTTCCCACAACGCATTAGACACAAGGCGTCCGGTCAGATGGTGAAAGCTCCACCGGCCCTAAGAATGTCCTTGCCAGTAGCCTCAAGAACCGGCCGAGACCAGTGGTTAGCATACGCTCACAGCGTTAGAGTCGCCGCTGACCGCGACGTGGAAGTCTCCGGGCCTTGCGAAACTGAGGGAGTCACCTGAGCTTCGCGTAACGCCGCTAGACGTGGGGCAAACTTCAAGCTAGTGACTCATAGACGCGGTTTAACCCATAGAGCGACAGAGGAATATGCCGCGCGAGGCATGCAGTTACAATTTAAGCGGGTTGCCGGTCCGTGGCAGCTCTCGCCCGATATCCAAAGAAAACGGCGGCACACGCGACACCCCTGCTGCCCCTGGGGTGGCGCCACGTGTGTCGCCGCGTGAACGGTCGCCAGCGCTGATGCTGTTAGCGGATCCTGCGCCGTGCTGCGAGGCCGAGGGCCGCGATCGCAACCACCGCGAGGCTCGTCGGCTCGGGCGCCTGCCCTGCTGCTAAGGACGACAACGGGAAGTGCGTGTCGAAGGCAGCGAGGTCAAGGCCGTCCACGACGTCATCGGCGTTCAGATCGAACAGGTTTTGAGCCGTAGCGATCGCAATCGTCGGGGGAGCCGCAATCGCATCGACTAGCAATTGGCGGTCTTCAGCGCCGAGCGAGCCGTTCATCGAGAGGTCGCCGGGCGTGCCGGTGATGGCTAAGTTGCTGAGAGTGATGGTGTCGACTAGTTCGCCGTCATCGGACGAATCGAAGTAGTTGATTGTCCACGAGTACTGGGCGCCGGCATAGTCGGCGAGCACAGAGCCGCCTTCCCACAATCCCGCGTGTGGGAGCATGGAGGTGCCGCTGGAGTTCAGGCCGGCGCGGTCTGGATCGAAAAAGCGGCCCGCCTCGATTTGGTTTTCTGGATCGCCGATGTCAATCGCCGAGGACAGCCGATCCGCTCGGAACAGCACAACTTCATCACCCGACCCTACGGCCCCGGAGCCGGCGGTGGTGGGTTCGGAGAGCTTCAGGCGAAGAAAGGCGTAACCGATCTCGGTAGAGCCGTCGAGCACCTCGCTGCGGCCGAGGCGGAGCTCGTCCGCGACCGAGATCGGCGAAACACCGTCAGCGTCCAGCACAAACTCCGTGACAAACTTTCCGAGATTCATCCGCGTAACGCCGTTCGGGTTGTCGGCGGTGACGTCGTTGTCGTGGTCCCAGAGACCAAGCCGGCTCTCATTGATGTAGTCGTCGACGTTGATGGTGGCGTTGGAACCACGCACACGGAAGACGCCACCCGGCGTGGTGCGTGTGCCGCCATTGTCTCGGTCGCCGAAGCGTACGGCGCCAGACAGGCTCAGCACCGCATCGCCACCGATTTCGTACAGGGCTCCGGCGGAATTCGGCTTGTCGCGTGACATGTCGAAGCTCCCGCTGACGCCGTCAGCGTACTTCAGCGTGCCCGTGTTCTGGATGAGGATGCCCCACGGCGCGGTGGCGGTGGTTCCGCCCGCTAGGGTGCCGAGTGGGTTAACATTCTCGCGGCCAAGTCGAATCGAGCGGACTCCCATCTCCCGCGGTTCGCCAGTCGTGCCATCTCGTTCCTGAGAGTTCAGGGTGACGCTGGCGTTCAGCACCAGAGTGAAGTTGGCGTTGGCGTCCGCCGAGTTGTCGCCGCCAAAGGCGAACGTGCCCATGGCGAGGGTGCCGTTCTCACCGCTCCGCTCCTCGTTCAGGACAAGCACGATATCCTCGGAGTTGCCCTCAGCGAACCAGATGCTGTCGGGGCCCGGTGGTTCGGTCTCTTGACCGGCGGCAGGTTCCGGGTCGAAGGTGGCGGCGTCCCAGTTGGCCGGGTTCTCGAAGGCAAATGTGTTTCCCCCTCCACCTACGCTGCCGTAATTCGACTGCCAGAGGTCGTAGTGGGCCGGACCGACCGGGGCGCCGAGGCCGTTGTCGTTCGGCAATGCGTCGCCGCCGACGTTATCGCGCCACACGGTGTAGTCTGCGGCGTCAACGGTTCCGTCTGAGTTATAGTCGCCGTTGGCGGCCGTGCTGGGGACGCCTATGAAATTAACCGCGGCGGAAGCCGGCGCTGCGAGGGCGGCCAGGGCCGCACATAGAATAGAAAGCCGACAGAGCATTGGGTGTCTCCCGAAATGAAAAGAAATCAAAGTTGCAAAATCGCAGCACAGCTCTGCGAAAAGATTCAGGTCTCTTAAGCTCCGCGTCCGCTCAGTTATTTTCTGCGGACGGGAAAAGCGGGTCTTAGCCAATTAGCTTGATCGACTGGTTCGGCAAGGATTGAATTGTCCGCTCTCATCGCACCGTCATTAATGGGTCGTAAGAGTGTTGGTTTGCTATGCTCGATGCAAGTGAAAAACCGCGAAGCCGCAGGAGAAGACTAGAAGCCCCCCGTCACCTTCGCCTGGCACGTCGGCGCGGTGCCGTCAAAATCGTAGAGGTCGTCACCAGAACGAGTAGCGGCCCGGTCCATCACTTTAAGATCAGTGGACCGGCTGATCGTCTGTACGCTCGCGTCGCACATCACGAAAATGGCGACGCCCGGATGACCGGCGCCAAATCCGGAATCACCGTTTGTCTCGGTGCAATTGTTCTGGCAAAATCCCTTGGCCTCGCCAATAGGGAAACCGGGTAGCGAGTCTCCGTTGAAGACTTGAACGCCTTCCGATAGTGGCTTGCTAACCTCGCCTGCCAGCAGCGTCTTGCTCGTGCCGTCGGTAATCTTAGCGAATGAGGTCTGTGCACGGAACGAAACTACCTGACGACCATTAGCCCCTGCCCCCGTACGGTAGTTAACTGGGCGTTTTGCCTGAGGCATCGCGCCATCAACGTACGGCGCCGTGCTGCCGCTGTACTCGCCTTTGGTTAGTGTTGGGCCGCCTTCGACTTTTATGACGCACGTGGAACCGGAGACTGATCGGTAGTCGGATATTGATCCTGCGTAGCCGTTGCCGCTGTCGCCAGCTCGAGAATGTCCGTGCTGTCCATCCTGTGGCTCTTCCTCGATGATGACCGTAGTGTGTCCCATCGACGGGCAGTAGTAGCCGGGGACAACTGCGGTGCGTGCCTGAAAGGTCTGATCATAGAAGCAACCTCGATCGTTATCCCACAGGTCTGCCGCTAGGGCTTCCTCCATGAATGGGAGGATCAGTCCAGACCATGTAGCTTGATGGTCGTCGATTCGCATCGGCGGGAAATGCTTGTTGACGTCGTGGTAGTTGTGTACCGCCAACCCAATCTGCTTCATGTTGTTGACGCACTGAGTACGTCGAGCGGCCTCCCGCGCGGCTTGCACTGCCGGCAGCAGTAATAAGATCAGGACGCCAATAATTGCGATCACCACCAGCAACTCTACCAGCGTAAAGGCCTTCTCGCAGGCATTGGCTTGAGGCGCTTCACCTGGCCGTCGGTGACGGAAGTAATTCATAAGATTTGAGAACGGTAAAGAGTAGAAAAGGGTAGCCGGTCAGTGTTGGACCGTATCCGTCCGCCGCGCGTTGCAGCAGTACTGAGTTGGTCGCTATGCAGATTGCAGTCGGGTGGGCGTTGAGCAGCCACCGATTATGAGAAAAGCAGCAAGCCAAGGTTAATCACGGTCCGTCGGACAGCGCAGAATCTCTCTCGGCACCATCTCATTGTAGTAGGTTGCTTCTCAAGCAAGAACTAAAGGCCTTGCAATATTGGGGTCTGTTTACGCACGCATTGCACACGGGTAGGCAGAGGCGGCGCCAGAACTGACCCGGGTTGGGCTTGTGGTTCCACGCACCGCCAATCTATCGGTGACTTCCGGCCCTCGCGGCTTCGGTTGCGAGTCGCGGCGGCACTCGCACCTCGTATCGAGTGCGGCAATGGTCGAGGGATAGGAAGGTGAATGCAGCGGTCGCTCAATCGATTGCAATCCAGGCAATGTCATGCCCCTAGATGCATAGCAAGCCGCTGTACTTAGCTAGAATGAACTGGCCGCTCGTGGTCCACCCGGGCGGGTCTTCGGACCGGGCCGGTGGGAACCGGCAACGATCAGCCTACCTTGGGGCGTTCACCGTGGAGCAATGGCGGAGGGGCCCTGCCCTTGCACCTACGTTCCCTCTGCGGAAAAAGCTGTTCTGGTACTCAATGGCGGCGGGGGCGTCATGACGCATCACACCGGTCTACCCGGAATGCAGCGCAGAGGCGAGAGTGCGCCGAGATTCGACGATTCGCGTGCCTTCGTTGCAGCGGAATCCGCTGGTCAGCGAGGAGTCACAATAGGAAAGCGCGTGTCGATAGTACAGCAGAGTTGGCGGCTCGCGGTGGTCGCCCTGATTGCGGCTTCTCCTGCATTGTCCGCGGACGCGGCGGAGTACTACATCGCCCCTAGCGGAAGCAGCGCCAACAACGGCGCCGTGGGCAGCCCGTGGGGCGACTTCAACTATGCAATCGATCGACTGGATCCAGGCGACACGCTTTACGTGAGGGGCGGGGAGTTTCAACTCAACTCGAGAATTCAGATTCGCTCAGATGAGGGCGGATCTGAGTCGGCGCCGGTGAAGATCTGGGCCTACCCAGGCGAATCGCCCGTGCTCGACTTCGGCACGATGTCAGGCGTGTGGGGATCTAGCAGCGGCCGTGGGATTCAGGTCGACAGCGGCGCCGATTGGCTGCACATCAAGGGGCTTACGATTCAGAACGCTCGTGACAACGGCATCTGGAGCGGCGCCGACCATGGGGTCTTCGAGCAGACGGTCACCCGCTGGAACGGCGACTCGGGTCTGCAGCTCAGTGGTTCGGCCGCTAATAACCTGATCCTCAACGCGGATTCGTACGAAAACTATGACCCGTCCGGAAACGGCGAGAACGCCGACGGGTTCGCAATCAAATTCTCTGACTTGGGGCCTGGAAACGTGGTGCGTGGGGCGCGGGCCTGGGGCAACTCCGACGACGGCTGGGACATGTGGCAGAGCATCCAGGGGGGAGTGCTTGTGGAAGACTCCTGGTCTTTCGACAACGGCAAGATCTTGCCACGTTTCTATGAGAAAGAGTTGCTTGAAGCGAACAACATGAACCCGGAAAACTTCAACGGTGACGGCAATGGGTTCAAGCTCGGGCAAGACAGCGGACCGCATATCCTTAATCGGGTATTGGTTTGGAACAACGCGGTTCGCGGAATCGACATCAACGGCAACGGATTCGGGGTGACTGTTTCGAATTCGACGGTGTATGACTCGGGCGTCAACTGGCACTTTGACGAATCTTCGGACGAGACCGAAAACCCGCACCTCCTCAGGAACAATGTTTCGTTTGCCGGTGACCGGTCGGACGTCTTCGAATCCGGGGTGAGCAGCTCGTTCAACACGTGGAACGGCCTCTCAGTTGAGGCGGGTGACTTTTTATCCCTCGACGACGCAATTGCCCGCGGGCCGCGACTGCTCGATGGCAGCCTGCCGGTCAGCGACTTCTTGCGGCTGGCGCCGGGCAGCACCTTGATCGACGCGGGTACGGACGTTGGCCTAGTGTTTGCGGGGGCGGCGCCCGATCTGGGAGCCTTCGAAACAAATCCTCCACTGGCGGGCGACTTCAACGGTGACGGGGCCGTGGACGCGGGAGATTACACGCTGTGGCGGGACTCACTGGGGGCAGCAGACGAGGCGGCAATCAACAACTCAGGGGACGGCATGAACGGCGTGGATCAGGGTGACTACGAGGTGTGGAGAGAGAACTTTGGCGTGGCGGCGCCCCAGGCGGTGGCTGAAGCCGAGGGGGTTCCAGCGCCCACCGCACTCGTGCTGCTTTGCGCCGCGGTGGCTGCGCTCGCCGCAGCGGGTCGGCGGGGCGGCGCCCTGCTCTGCCTGGCGGTGGTCCTGATGCTGCCCAGTGCCGGCGCGGCGCAGGCGCCTGTGTTCCCAGGGGCCGAAGGCTACGGGGGCATCTTCTCAGGGACCGCCCCTGCTGCCGGCTGGTTCTCTGACGCCACGGTCTACCACGTGACCAATCTGAATGACAGCGGCGACGGGTCCTTCCGCGGAGCCTTTCAGCAGAACAGCTCGAACAAGATCATCGTCTTCGACGTCGGTGGCACAATCGAGATCTCCGACAACATCGATATCAAGAACCTGTCGAACTATTACATCGCTGGGCAGACGGCGCCCAGCCCCGTCACTGTCTACGGCGATACCGTGCAGCTCACCCACAGTGGCGGCAAGGAGAACCGCAACGTTGTGCTCCGCTACATGTCGTTTCGTAAAGGCGCCGGCGACGGGCAGGACGCGATCACGTTCGCCGGCAGCGGGCTGGGGACCCATCTGATCCTTGATCACCTTTCGGCGTCATGGTCGGAAGACGAGATCTTGTCGGTCACCAATAACAACACGGACGTCACGGTCCAGTACACGATGATCAACGATGCGTTGGTCAGCAACCACGCCTACGGGTCGCTAATCAGACCAAAGATCAGCTCGCAGGTGACCTTCCACCACAACCTTTACGCCAACAACGCGAGCCGCCAAGCCCGGTTCGGGACTTACGAGGGTGAGACTGTCACGGCCGACTTCCGCAACAACGTGGTGTACAATTTCCGCGACCGCGCTAGTTACACCGGGGGCAGCAGCGACGACGAGCAAGAGTACTCCGACGTCAACTACGTGGGCAACTACATCGTGGCGGGGCCGGGCACCCAGGGCAATCCCAACTACGCGTTCAGCGTGGACAAGAATGTCGATTCTCGCGTTTATCAATCAGGCAACTTGATCGACCCCGACGAGGCGCCCGGGGGCGCGCCGGCCGATGGAGTGCTGGATGGCGTCGACACCGGCTGGGGGATGTTCCGTGTTTCCACGCCGATCACTGACCAGACGCTTACCCAAATGGCGACCCCCTTCGACACGCCGCCCGTCGCGACCCAGACCGCGACGAACGCCTATAATCAGGTCCGCGACCACGTTGGCAACTGGTGGTGGGATCGGGACGCCATTGACACCCGGGTCATCGGCAACCTCACCAATTTTACCGGAGTGACAATTGGTGAGTCTGCGCCCAACTCGTCAGAACTGAGTGCGTTGCTGGCGGTCCCACAGGCCACCCACCCCGCGGGATACGACACCGACGGCGACGCCATGCCGGATGTGTGGGAAATCGCCCACGGGCTTAACCCCAACCAGGCGAGCGATTGGAACCTCGACTTCGACAACGACGGCTACATTAATCTTATCGAGTTCATCAACGAACGAGGTGAGTTCCCTGCGCCAACCCCGATTGTGTTTGAAGGGGCAGCCAGCTCACGTTACGCCGACATCATGAACTGGCGAACCGACGACGGCGGCGTCACCGCAGGCTCCAACTGGCAACCCTCACGGTTTGACACAGCCGTAATCGCCCGCGGCGACGCGCTGGTTGACTCGGTAGGGCAGCACGCCGGCACGCTACGAATCGCGCCCGGTGCGGGAGATGACGCTTCACTGACGGTGAGCGACGGCTGGCTGATAGTCGACCAGAAAGTTGAGGTCGGTTCGGCTGCCGGCAGCGGCCGTTTGTCGGTAGCACCAGCGGGAATGCTCGCTGCGCCCCTAACGGAGGTGGGATTAATGGGTCGGGTCGACGGCGCGGGCCAGATCGAAGGAAATCTCCTGAACCGTGGTTTGGTGTCCCCCGGAAAATCACTGGGCACATTGATGATTGACGGCGACTTCGCCCAGTCTCAGTCGGGAAAGCTGCTGATCGAAATCGCGTCCGCAGCAAGCTTTGACCAACTTCTGGTAAGCGGCGACCTGACGGCCGCCGGCGGGGTAGAGGTGGAGCTGATCGAAGACTACCTGCCCGTCGACGGCGACACATTCAATATCCTCAATTGGGGCGGCCTCAAGACGGGCGGGTTCGACGCGATCACCCTGCCCTCGCTAGGCGCCTCGCTGGTGTGGGACGATTCACAGCTCGAGACCGCCGGCGTGCTCAGCGTCACCTCATCGAGGCTGCTGGCCGGCGACTACAACAGCGACGGCGTCGTGAACGCCGCCGACTACACGGTGTGGCGCGACACATTAGGATCAAGTGAGCAGCTTGCCGCGGACGGTGACGGCAACGGCAAGATCGACGCGCAGGACTACGCCGTCTGGCGGACCAATTACGCGGCGTCTACGGAGAGCACAGCCGGCGCGGCGCCCGAGCCGGCGTCGCTGCTGCTGGTGGGCGGCTGCCTGATGTTGACGCTCGGAGGCAGGACGCGTCGTGCCTCGTAGGCGGCGGCGACTTGACTTGTTGCGGGGGAGAGGTGGCCGCTGGTACGGGCCATGCGATCGACGTGACGCGTTCGAGCTATTCGGATGACGGCCGTGTGCGGCGAGGTCGTCGATCTGGGCCAGCAAGGCGGATGTTGCTTACCGATGGCCAGCCGTCTTGCGACCACTCCCAGGCGGCGAGGGCGAGCTTCGAACGGCCCCGTTGGTTGGCGTCGTAGTAGTGGAAGCCAAATCGCTCTGTCGGCGCCGATACGAACGGGGCCACATGTCCCGGGCCGATTCTTGGCGTCTGGCTGTCGAGCACCTGTGTGCCGCCGCCGTCGGCTAGGTCGCGGCCTTCGCGGTCGAGGTAGGGGCCGGCCGGTTTCTTGCTGCGTCCAACCAGAATGCGATACGTGCTTTCGACGCCGCGGCAGCACAGGCCATGATTGATGAACAGGTAGTACCAGCCATCGCGTTGGATGAGTGTGGCGGCCTCAATCTCAGCTGCGGAAGCAATGCGAACCTTCTGCGACTCTTGGCTCGCGGGAAGTCCGGTGCCCGCGTCGAGTTCGAGCAGGTAGATACCCTTCCAGAATGAGCCAAAGGCCATCCAGTGCCGTCCCTGGTCATCGATCAGCACCGAGGGGTCGATGGCGTTGTACGGTGAGCCAGGCGCTGACGCGACGACCGCCCCTTCGTCGCGCCAGGCGTAGTCCGGGTCCTGAGGATCGAGCGTCGGGTTGGTAACCAGGCCGATAGCCGACGCCTGCCTGCCAAACCGCGACGCCGAGTAGTACACCCGGTACCGCCCCTCAGCATACGCTACGTCCGGCGCCCAGTAGTGGCCGCGGAAGCCCGGCACGTGTTGCTCGATCCAGGGGGGCGTCTTGTCGCGACCGAACACGCCCTGCTCTTCGGACCAATCGGTGAGGTTTGCGGATGACTTGACTTCAATCCCTCGCCCCGTGTGGAATAGGTAGTGCCGGTTTCCGTGCTTGACGATTGAGGACGGATCGTGGACCCCAACGCTGCCCGAGAGCAACGGCTCGTCGGCGCCGGGGCAATAATCGACTCCAGCTATCAATGTCAGCACCATGACGGCGGTGGCGAATCTCACGGGTCGTCAGCTTTTACTGGGATGCGGAGGATGCTTAATGAGTGCGGTGGAAACTCGTAGACGAAGTCTTTCGGCGTGAGGTTCAAGCGTGTCTCGTCTGGGCTGACCCGCTTGGGCTCGTCAATTGAGTTCTCGTCTTCGGGATCGCCTGCAAGTTGGATTAAGCGACACGGGACCTCGGTCGCCGACAGACCGCCCAACTGGAGGTGAACTGCGGTGGCTTGTGAGGTTGGATTGACGATCTTCAAGATGGCCTGCGACTCGCTTCCGTCAAGTGAAGCACTGGCGAACACGCGGTCGATCTCTGGCGCGGGCGCCTGGATGTCGTGGATCAGTTCGCCGTCTAGATAGCACCGGACCCGATCCCCAGATGTCTCGATGCGGATATCATACCAGCGGTCGGGCTCAACCGATCCGCTCACGCTGACTAACGGACTGGGGGTGGTGGAGTGGGCTGCCTGCTGTCCGATTAGGCCGTGGCGGGTGTTGTTCCAGCCACCGATGTTCCACTCAACCCGCGAACCGCCCGGACCGTACCGGAAGAAGACAGAGAAGCCTTCGCGGCCGCGTTCTTTACGCGCTTGGCACGCCAGTGTGGCGTCCGCCCAGTCGGGGCTGCCGAAGACGACCCTGGCCGAACCGCTGGGGCTGGGTTGTTTGAGCAGGTTTGGCCGCACGTCCCAGGCGCCGTCGTGGACGATGAAGTCTTTATCATCTAACAGCTTGTCTGCCGACCAAAGCGTCTTGTCGCCTGCGGTCACCGAGATGTTGCGGTAGGCGACGGCCGTGCTGTGCGAGCCGAGTCCGAAGCGCCCTGCAATCGGCGCCGGGGCTCGTGGGTCAGTTACCTTTACGGGCAAGGCGCGGTCGCCCGTGTGCAGGCTGAACAGCTGCTGGACATAATAGCTGGGCGTGCCGTAGCTGCTGAGGTTGTCGTACCACATCAGGTTGGGGCGCCACTGCCAGGCGTCCTCGTGGGCGAGCAGTGGCGCGTAGGCGCTCATGGTAACGATGTCCGAGTTGCGTTCGACGCCCGTCAGGAACGCCGCCTCGGCGATCGCGCACCGCAGCGTGTTCCGGTTCCGGGGAGAGACGATCTGCACGGACTGAGCAGCGTACTCGCCCATGAACACCTTCGGGCCGTGGCGGTCATAGTCGTCGTAGCGGTGCGCCTCGCGGAGGAACCAGTCGGGCGTCGCGTAGCAGTGCTCGTCGACAATCACTGCGTCCATCTTGCGGAGCAGCGGCCAGGCGTAGTCGAAGCGCTCGCCGGAGGGGAACGGGCCCGATGTTGAGATTAGCTCGATCTCCGGGCAGTGCTCGGCGAGGACCGCGGCGAACCGCTCGTACCGTTCGAAGTACTCAGGACCCCACTGCTCGTTGCCCACGCCCAGCATTTTCATGCCAAATGGCTCCGGGTGTCCCATCGCGGCGCGTTTGGCGCCCCACACGCTGTCCACTGGCCCGTTGGCGAACTCGACTAGGTCTAACGCGTCCTGGATATAGGGTCCCAACTCGTCGAGCGGGACCAGCTCACCGGTGTTGAATTGGCAAGCCATGCCGCAGTTGATGATCGGCAATGGCTCGGCGCCGATCTCTTCGGAAAGCAAGAAGTACTCGTAGAACCCAATCGCGAACGACTGGTAGTAGTCTGGTGCAGGGCGGTGGGCGAACTCGGTGTTCCATCGGTTAACGAGCAGGCGCCGCTCGTCGCGTGGTCCGATGGTCGTTTTCCACTGATACCGATACTTCAACTGACTGCCCTCGACGATGCAGCCACCGGGAAAACGGAAGAAGCGCGGCTTGAGGTCTGCGAGCAGCTGGACCAGGTCGCGCCGCATTCCGTGCGGACGCCCCTTCCAGGTGTCGGTGGTGCACAGCGAGATCGTATCGAGGTCGACGAGGCGTCCTGACGTCAGCCATATTTCCATCGTGCCCCGCTCCGCGGAGTCCGAAGGCGTCAGCGTGGCCTCGTGCTTTCGCCAGGCGGAGCCCTCTATCGTGATGGCCGTTTCGGCGAGTGTCTCGCCGGTCTCGTTGAGCAGCCTGACCATCACCTCGCTGCTGCGTCCGGCTTCGGCGCGGCCCTGGAACGCAAGCCGATAGGCTTCTCCCCCGCGGAGCCCCATCCCCCGGAAGCCCTCGTTCGCGACGCCCCCCTCAGCCGAGCGTCCGTCCTTCGACAACCGCAAAAAAGTTGGGTTGGCGGACGAGAGCGCCGCTTCGGATTCTTGGGTGACCTTGATACCTTCGCCCAAGGCTTTCCAGCCGAGCAGGGGCTTCGGAATCTCGAGCGATCCGTTCTTTACCAGCTCGGCGTTCAGGCCTCCGTCGCCACTGAAATTGATATCCTCGAAGAAGGCGCCGATCAGCCGTGGGCTAATTCTATGTCCGGGTTCGCTAACTGCCACACCTATTGTGACCTGCTCTTGACCCAACGCCCCATGAGGCCCAGTGACACAGGCGGTGACTGCGTACAGTGCGATGAGAGAAAACGTTCTCATGAGGTTTCTTTGCATCCACAGCAGGTCGGCATTAAATGGCCAACTCAGAGGAGTTCCAAGTCGCGTTGGACGGCCCTGCATTTGACCCCGACGCGACCACACGCCGATGTGTCTGGGACACGACGCTGGTCGTATGTCAGACTGACGGCGCAGCGAGACGACTCCGCCGATCCAGTCTGTAAACGACTCAAACTGCCGATACCCATGAGGCAGCGGCAGTCTGAGAGGTAAACATTTGTCGATACCAGGGTCGTACGACTACCTGCGGCGGCGGCCGATAAACAGCGAGCAGCCAATCGCGCCAAGCAGCGCTGCGGTTGGCTCCGGCGCCGTGCCGGCGGCAGTTGGGGCAGCGCTGGTTGCGCCGTAATTGTCACGCCATAGCTGGTAGCCCGCCTGCGAGCTGTCAGGCGAATCGCCATCACGCCAAACGGTGTAATCGGCGGCGTCCACCTTGCCGTCGCTGTTGTAGTCGCCCGCCAATCCCTCGGGGTTCACGGGGTCCGTGGTGGTGTACTCGATCGTTCCCCGCTTGAGCGCCGCCGATCCTGCCTCCGAGTAGAAGAACTCGAGATCGCCGTTGTTGCCGCCGGTGTAGGGCGCGCCCAGGCTAACGTTGAACCCGTTGTTGAGCCCGGTGCTCCCCTGCAAGAACTGCTCCACAAGCCGCTCCGACGAATTGGCGGCGGCTACCTCTTCCCAGCTCTCGCCGAGTCCGGGGCCGATTGCGTCGGCGTCCTGGTCACTGAGCGAATCCCAACCCGCCGAGCCGTTGAAGTCCGACGTCATCAGAGCCCCGCCGGCGCTGTCGATCCGGTAGTAGTCGAAGGAGGCCGCCTGTCCCTTGTCGTTGCGGATAAAGACGCCGCCCGTCGTGTGGTTAACCACTAGCGTTAGGCCCGCGATGGTGTCGTTGAGCAGCTGATCTGGCGTCAACGCCTCGTCGCTGATCCGGACGTCGTCGATGTAGCCGTTGACGCGGTCGCCGTGCGCGTCATTGTACATGCCGCGGGCGACCGTCCAAGCGTAGGGGGCGTCGGACGTGGCGTCGTCGCCGGCGAAACCGGCTTCGTTCAGGGCGGCCATCCGGGTGTCGGCGGATGTAGTGATGTCGAGCATGCCCTCTTCGACGCCGTTAACGTAGATCCGCAGGGTGTTGCCGTCGTTGGTGGCGGCCAGGTTGTACCACTCACCGGCCACAGCGGTCGTGGTGCTGTCTACGATGTGAGTGGCGCCGGTCACGTCGACGTAGTTGATCCGGAACTGCTCCGTGCCGTCACCCTTCTTCTGAAAGTAGAGCGGGGCCTGGTTGACGTCGCCGGCGGTTGCTTGGCCGATGCCGTCCTTCCCGACAATCGTCTGCCAGCCCGCGGAGTCCGTGAAGTTGACCGAGGCTTCGATCGTCCACGCGGAAAGCGTATCCGCAACTTTTACTCCGCCAACCTCCAAGTCGCCGTCCGAAGAAAGCACCTCGCAGCAGTCGCCAGGGGCGCCGACGATGCTCAGGTTGGATCCGGTGCGGTTGCTCGGCGACACGACGTTGCTGAATTGCATGACCGCGAAGCCTGCGCCATCTTGCGAGAAACGCGACAGATGGTTGCCGTTCCCCGAGATGTCCTGAATCGCGGCGTCGAACGCGCCGTTGATGCTCGGGTGCGAGACATTCTGGCCGTTGACCGCCGTGCCCGCGATCAGATCGGTCTCGAAGTCCCAGTGGGCGATCGTGACCGCGTCGGTTGAGTGATCGCCGCCAATCACGGCCGCCACCGCGGTGATCGCCGCGCAACCTCGCCGACGCCACTTGTTCCAAGTAAAAATATTCATGCTGATGCCAGTATTAAGGAGTCGCACAGGTGCGGATGAGCTTGTTAAACGCCGGAACTTACGGGCTACTCGCGACGACGTGCGGCCAGCGACGCCACGGCGACCAGGGCCAGCAACGCGGCGCTCGGCTCCGGCACGGCGCTCAGGGCGGCAAACGCGGCGGCGCCGTTGGCGGCGATGAAGTCATTCTTGAACAAGCGGAAGTCGTCGAAGTCGTTGTCCAGGTCGCCGTCGATGTCGCCGAAGGGGGCGGTTTCGAAGGCGGTGGTCCCGGGCAGCGGGTTCAGGTGGAAACTCAGCAGCGCGCTGTAATCGTCGGCGTCGATGTCGCCGTCGACGTCGAGGTCGCTGCGGCTGAAGGCCTCGCCACCGTTGCCTACGAACTGTACCGACAGGTTCTCCACCCGCTCGGTGAAATCGGGGTTAAGGATCGTGAGCGACAGCGTCACGTCCTCAAATCGTGACTTGCTCCACACGTTGCCCAGCGAAAACCCGCCGCCGAGCGGCGCTCCGTCGTCTGGTCCACCGCCCCCGACCGGCTCCTCTTCCGCCAGGTTGTTGCCCGTGGCCGACGTGACGGTCCAGATATCGTCCGCATCGATGGACCCGCCGCTGTTGGCGTCACCCGTGTCGGCGATCGAGGTCCACCCGGCGGGGTTCAGTGACCCGGCGGCCGAACTGAGTGAGTAGCTGATGATGCTCTCGTCGGAAAGGCTGTTGATCAGCTGCGCTTCTCCTGAAATACGGTTGATCTCGAGGTACCTTGAGCCACAGTTGTCGATGCAGCCGTCGGTGAAACGTGTCGCGACTTCGGCCTCGGACAGGGCGTTGTCCCAGATGCTGAACTCGTAGATCGAGCCTTCAAAGTAGGGGTCCGGGTACAGGGCGCGACCGAGGTAGGCCAGGTCGTTGCTGACGTTGGCCAGCGAGGCGCCGGCGATCGTGCTCAGTGGCGCGACGCCAATCTGCATGCCGTCAACGTAGTAGGCCAGGTCGGTCGCGTTGACGGTCATCACCACGTGGTGCAGGCCGCCGTCGTTCAGGTCGCGGCTCCCGTCGGTCACGCCGACTTCACCGTCGAACGTTCCAAACGAGATGGCGCCGCGACTGCCGTCGCCGCCCCCGCGGGTGGGCTGCATCATCAAGTAGTCGTAGCCGAGGCCAGAGGTTTCGCCGTTGGAACCGTCGCTGGTGCGGCCAAACCCGGCGGCGAAGGTGAACTGGTCATTGTTGCCGGTCTGCGCCATCCACATCTCCAGCGTCACTTCGCTGTAGGTGTTGATCGCGATGGTGGACGCAGGCAACTCGGCGAAGGCCGAGCCACCATCGAGCACTAGTCGGCTCTCCGATACGTTCACGATCGGCGAGACGGAGTCGCTAGCGATGGCGGTCCCATTGGCGCCGCCGACCGAGTCCACCGCGGTGAACCCATCGCCCGAGTTAAACAGGTACTGGTGGGTAAGTTCGCCGTGGGCGGGCGACAGGCATACGCCCGAGACAGCCACCGCCACCAAGGCAGGAGCCGCTGAAATCCAGGTGCGGCGTGTTAGAAGAGACATGCAAGCAGTTCCTATCAAGATACGCGGTGTTTCAACCTAAGCAGACAATGCCCCAAGAGTCGCCGTGCGCGACGCGCGATGTCACCCGACGCCCAAGCGCACCACTCACCACCGCTACCCGGGCGAACGGGAAAAGCCGCCCAAATCGGCCCTATTCGCAACTCGGAACGAATCGGAAGTGTGCAGCGACCGATTCCTAAAGAAGACCGCTACAATTCGGGCGTGATCGCGACCGACGCCGCAGAGAAAGTGGAAACAAAATTTAGAAAAGCAACATCATTGAGATTATCTAGACAGCGGTGGGTGGTCAAGCGATTCTCTAAACTTTTTGTTCAGATGGACCCAGCGGTGAGCCGCCTGTGCATAATCGATAGCTAAGCAGGTGGGCGCCGAGGCCGCGGCCGTTAGTCTCTGGTTGCCCTGCCGTGCATCAAACCTAAACTCTTCCTAGGATGGATCTAGGAAGTGCCCTGTGTTATCCGCCGGTATCAAATGCTTACTGCTCCTCAAGTCGCCCTGCTGATTGAAACCGCCCGCGGCTACGGCCGGGACGTGGCGCTCGGAATTGCACGCTTTGCCCGGCTGCACGGCCCGTGGAGCTTCCACCTAACACCTGGCGATTTCGAACAGGCCTTTCCCCAGGAGGAGTACTGGACCGGCGATGGCGTGTTTGCCCGCTTAGCGAGCGCCGAAATCGAAGGAAAGCTACTGGCCGCGGGCCTGCCGACGATCGCGCTGGACATGAGCGACGAGCAGCTTAACCCCAGCAACCCGCTCTCGGCATTCTCCGACCTGCGGGTCGATTCGGAAGCGGCCGCCAGGATGGCCGCGGTCCACCTGCTGGAGCGAAAGTATCCCAACTACGGGTTCGTGGGGGCGGCGGGCGTGGTTTGGAGCGATCGACGTGAGCGGACCTTCCGCGAGTCGATCCACGCCGAAGGCTTTGAGCCCCACGTCTTCGCGCCGCGGGGACCAAGCTGGGCGAGGGTTTGGGAACGAGAGATGCCCGCCCTCACCGAGTGGGTCGCTAACCTGCCCAAGCCGATTGGCCTGATGGCCTGCAATGATGAGTGCGGCCTGCACGTCCTGGACGCCTGTCGGCGGGCCGGGCTGCGGGTGCCTGAAGAGGTTGCGGTGATCGGTGTCGACAACGATGCTCTGCTGTGCGAGCTTTGCAGCCCGGGTCTGTCGAGCGTTGTTCTGAACGGCGTCGAGGGCGGCTACCGAGCTGCGGAGCACCTGAACCACCTGATGCGTGGCGAATCCCAGGGAGCGTCGGCGATCCTGGTCAGCGCACTGCGTGTCGAGACACGCCAATCGACCGAACTGCAGGTGGTGGGAAACCAGCAGGTCACCTCCGCTCAGGCTTACATTAATAAGACCCGGGGTCGCTCGTTGACCGCTGATGATGTGGCTGACCATGCCCGCGTGACGCGGCGCGAACTGGACGCCATGTTTCGTGACACGCTGGGCCGATCCATCGCGGCGGAGATTCAGCGGGTGCGGCTGGAGCACGCGCGGCGGCTGCTCGAAGAGACCGACCACCCGATCCCGAGCATCGCCGAGGCCGCCGGCTACAGCTCCGCCAGCTACATGATCCAGGTCTTCCGGCGGGAACTCGGCACCACGCCTTCCAAGTACCGGTCCGGCGTGCGATCACTGAGCATCGCAGGCGCAGAACGCGGCGGCAGCCCGTTGCTTTGATTCGCCCAACGCGAGTCGATCACATCCAGCCGATGCGAACATGCCCGCTGTCGGTGTGCACACCGGGGTGCGGCCTGCACTGAGGCGTCGTCTGCGTAGCGGTCTCTCGTTGCGGACGAAGCTTGTTTGACGCCGCCTCCCGTGCCCATTCCCGGGAATCAAAGTCCGCCCGCTCGGCCTGCAGGCTGGCGGGCGAACAAACGGTCTTCCCTAGGACTCATGGACGCTAGTTGTCCGACGCCACTTCCTCACCGGCGGAAGAGGTGAGCGTGTTCCAGACGTAGCGGTCGATGCCGTCAGTGTAGAACTCGACCGAGCCGTCGCAGCGTGATGAGTTGACGCCGCCTACGTGCTTGCTTCGGGCGGAGATGTGCTGCGATTTCGCGTTCGCCGCTTGCTGGGGTTGCTTCCTGGCGGGCACTACTGGGATGCCTTGATCAATCCATCCCGACTGCACGTTCCCCCACCACTCAGTAATCCGAAAGAGCGCGTCGTAGCCATTCGCCACGCCCGCGCTGCCCGGGAAGTTTGGCGTGTTGAGCCCATTGAATTGCTGCCCGCCAAGCGCGGTTTGAGCGTCGGAGTAGGGACCGCCCCAATCTGTTGAACTAGGCAGCACAAGCACCTCGGACATCATTAGTGTCTTTGAGGTGCCGTCGATGATCTTCGAGAGCTTGCCCGGCTTCCGTGGGATGAACGGCGAACCACCGAACTGGATATAGTTGGGAAACGTGGCGCGAGAACTGCCCACGTCCGTCTGCCCATACACGGTGTTCCCGCCGTTTACGACGTAATTAGATCGGACGCGGGCCCAGTTCGCGGTCGCCCATTCATTCTCTTGCAGGCCGATGTCCGACGGGCACGCCTGCATTGGAACCTTCGCCCTGCGCGCGACCGCATTCTTGGCGTCACTGAAGGACACGGACGGGTCGGCGAGATCAGCGATCCCTTGCTCTTCGACGTACGGCATCAGCGGGATGTACCAGCCGTGGTCATCGTACCAGCTGCCGGGGGGGGTGCCAGGGTATCGATCCAGATACTCTTGATGCTCCCAGGTAAGCGCGATCGCCGGTAGGCCCTTGAACGTGCCCTCGTAGTTCATCATCGCGAGGCCGAGTTGGCGTAGGTTGTTCACGCACTGCGAACGGCGGGCCGCTTCACGGGCGGCCTGGACCGCGGGCAGCAAGAGGGCGATCAACACGCCGATGATCGCGATCACTACCAACAACTCGACGAGCGTAAAACCGTCGCCTCGTTTGCGAGATGTCTTCATAAGGGATACTCGTGTCTTCTGAGGGGAAAGTGTGTCCGCGGCACGCGGCGGAGGACACTTGGTCGCGTAGAAAGGCGTGGTTAGAGATTGAAGTCCAGGTTCTCGTTAGCGGCGTCGATATTCACCTCATGCCCCGCGGCGTGTTGCGGCGGGACAAGGCTGGTTTCTTCGCGATACTCTTGCCCGGTCCGCGGGCTCACCTTGGGGGGGCCCTCGCGGTAGATGTTGAAGGTCGCTCGCACGGCGCCGACAGGAACGTTCGATGCCTCGTAGCGGCTGTTGGCAATCTGTGCGACGACCGGTTCGGCCTCGATGTCGTTGACCGGGGCAAAGCTCACCGTACCTTTGGCGTCCTCCGGCAAGGGCTTGCCGCCGATGGTCACCTCGCCAGCGACGGTGGTCGTCTCGCCCCCGCCGGAACCACACCCAACCACCAGCCAAAGTGCCGAGGCCATCAGTAGGGTAATCGTCCGGCTGAGCGGTGGCTGGAAAAGGTTGGTCACTCTCACCTCACTCGGGCGCCGCAGATGGGGGCCGGCTTCGTAGGGCAATTCCTCACGCTGCCGACACATCCTCCAAGCAGCGGTGTTGGTATTGTGGTTGGAAAACGACTTTGACTTGGTCAGGCGGTAGCCACGACATCGCAGCCCGACATCCCTAACCGACGGCCCAATGCATGCTGATCTATCGAGCCGGAGCGTAGCTGGAGCTGTGTCGACGGGGAGCCGGCGTCTAGTGGGCGAATGCTGGGTAGTTGGACTAGGAGCGACAGACGAGCACGGACCACTCCCCCCGATGCGTCGAAAGACGGCGAGCGGGAGGCCTGTCTTACAGGCGGCAATGGGTCTGAGCCGTGATAAGTAGGCCGAAGCCGATGTTTGTATTCTAAAATTCTTTTATAAAAAGTCAAAGCGTTTAGCTGGGGACTCAGCGGAAATCGTCAAATAGTGGGCTTATTGCCCGAGGTCTCCGCAAGGTTGTTGGGTTGATTCCCGCATGTAGAGGGCGATGCGTTGCAGGCGCCACTCTGGATTCACAACCTCCCGCGGATGGGACCGCTGGGCCAGGCTTGGTAAGAATGGCCATTTCATCGGCGAAAAAGGCCGGCGTGTCGGCTCTAATGGGGGCGAGCCCTTTCTTGCGAGGGCGATTTGCCACCCTCCACGCGTCGCCCTGAGAGAGCACGCGGTTGAACCTTGCAGCAGAGGGGTTTTGTCGCACTTAACGCGCAACGGGGGACAAAACCCGATTTGTTGAGGACCGCACGATGTTCAAAATACGCTGCTATGGCAGTGCGAAATGAGTTTCTCGACGAGGATGGCGGTGGGGGTTTTGTCGCTATCGATCGATTCAGCGAAAACGGCGACAAAACGGACAAAACCCGTGCGGCCGCGCGGTCTAATGCGGTTCCCGGCGCCGTGAGGGGCCGGCGCCTGCGCACTCCTCCTACCGACAGCGAATCCGCGATGATCGATTGCCCTGATGTGAAGAAGCAAGTAATCCGGCGGCACTACAACGTGTCGACGTTGTTCTACCGGCTGCTCTGGGGGCGGCACATCCACCACGGCTACTGGGTCACCGGCGACGAGTCGCCCTCGGTGGCGCAGGATCAACTGACCGACGCCCTGGCCAGCGCCGCCGGCGTTGCGAGCGGGGCGTCGATGATTGACGTGGGGTGCGGCATGGGCGGCTCGTCCCGACGCCTCGCCACGCGGCTCGGCTGCGACGCGACCGGCGTGACGATCAGCTCTTTTCAGAAGCGGTGGGCCACGATTGCCGCCTGGCGGGAGGGGCTCTCGAACCAAGTGAGGTTCCTGTGCGCGGACGCCGAGTCGGTGACGTTTCCCGCGGAGTCGGTCGACCTGGTCTGGAGCGTCGAGTGCACCGAGCACCTGTTCGACAAGCCGGCATTCTTCCGTCGGGCGGCCGAGTGGGTCCGCCCGGGGGGGACCATGGCAATCTGCGCCTGGCTAGCAGGCCCCGACCTGTCGGAAGAACAAGAAAAGCTGGTGTTTGATGTTTGCGAAGGGATGTTCTGCCCGTCGCTGGGGTCTAGCGAGGATTACCAGGCATGGATGAGCAACGCGGGGCTGGAGATGGTCGCCTGCGAAGACTGGACACGCAGCGTGGAACGTACCTGGGAGATCTGCATCGAGCGGATCAACCGCTACTCCATGCACCGCGCGGCCTGGTTGGTGGACCGCGGGCAGCTGATCTTCCTCGACCGCTTCCAAGCAATCCTGGACGCCTACCGCACCAATGCGATGCAGTACGGGTGCTTCATCGCCCGGAAACCCAGTTGACTCACGACAGCTGCGCCGCGGGGCCGTGACCACCCTGGCGGCTAGTCGGCGATCCGCTCCACCATGACACTTGTCGGAAGAACCTCGACAATACGCCAGTTTCCCTTGACGGTGTCGTTCAGTTGGGCCATTTGTCCATCGATCAGCACGAGCGGCCGCTCGGATCCGTGGATGATCGCCTGGACCGCCATTTCCCTGATCTCTAAAGAGTGGTCGACTTGGGGGGGGCCGCCGGCGGTGAGCATGGCGAGCTCCGCGGTGCGATCGAGCACCGGCGGCGTCAACCCGCCACGCCCTGCAGTGCTGAAGGGGTTCAGCTTGATGATCGCGTCGAGATCGACCAGTGGCAGTCGCTCCAGGGGGTTGGAAGACGGCGGTGCATTTAGGAGTGTGGAATCAGGCGGGAGGGGAGCGGCGGCGCGGCTCGCCTGTCCGGCGGGCGAGCCCGCCGGGGCGTCGAGGCCGGTGGTTTCTGGCTGAAAAACGACGACCGCCAAGAGGACTGCGGCGAGCAGCCCCGCGACTGCCATTTTAATCCTCTGCTTGAGTGCGGAGTCGGGTTGCGGTTGGCTAGGCATTACTTGGGCTGGCTCCGTTCTGCGGGGCGTCGCGGTTCTCAACGTCCTGTAGGAGTTCTAGCTTGATGGCGAAGTCAAACTTGGTGCGTTCGTCGTCGACGGGGGTGACGGTGAGTGCGGACACGCGGCTCATTTGCGGGCGCTCACGGAGTGCGTGCAGCATGTGGCAGATCCCGTCGAAACCGCCTCGCCCCGCGAGCTGCAGCGAGCGGCCCTCAAAGTCGCCGTACTCGACTGGGCCGCCCGGCCGGTAGTCGGTCAGCGAGAGAGACCAGTCCGCAGAGTGGTGGCTCATCCAACCAAGGAATGCTATTTCATCAGGCGAGGCCGCGCCACGCTCAGTCAGCTCAGCGAGTCGACGATGGATGCTCTTGTTGTTCGCGGCGGCGAGTTGGAGTTGCTCGACGAGGTCGGTTTCGGTCGCAAGAAAGCTGTAGGACGCGTCGATTTCTAAACGTAAGGTGTCGAGCTGGTCTGCAGTTGGGCGCAAGCAGAACGCGTACCATAGCCCGGTGAACGCCGCTACGGCGGTTAGCCCGATGAAGGACCACTGCCGTCCGATATGTCTTCGGGCGCGGTCGAGCTTCTGTGAGTTGTTGTCGTTGCTCATGAGTCACTGGCCGTGGTCGGCTGACGAGGTGAGTCGAGAGTCCATTCGCAGCGAAGTTGGAAGGTGCGCGCGAGCGCGTAGCCGCCGACGTTTGTCTGCGTGGATTCAAGGAGCACCTTCGAGAACAGGTTGTGTTCTCGTAGTTCGCGAATGAAATTGGACACCGTCACGTCAGAATTCGCTGAGCCCTTCAAGATTATGTGCTTGCCCGGCGCCGACCTCTTACCGCTAGTATCTTGCTGCGTGGATGACGTCGCGTCTTCAAGTCGGAAAGAGTCGAGGCGGACATCGTGGGCCAGGCAGGCGCCCGCCACGGTGTGGAGCATGGCCAAGGGCACGTCTGATTGCTCCAGCAAGAGCCTCCGATCGACCTGCCGTGAAAGCGTCGCGGATGTGCCCCGTAGCGTTGTGGTCTGCTTGGCTAGGGAGTGCAACGGGCGAACGCGCTGCCGCAGTTCAGTTAGTGCGTCGTGGGCATCCTCGACGCGTGACTGCAGGAATAGCTGGGCGACAATCAGCAAGGACACGACGCAAACCCATACGGGGGCCCACTTCCGAAGCTGCGCGCCGTGCTCGCAACGTCGGGCCAGCGCGACCGGCATGAGGTTAACTATGGGAGAGGTCATGATCGCCCTCCCGTCGTCGCGAGTGCGGCCGCGGTGGCGAAGACCGGTGAGTAGGGTTCCGCCGCCTGCCAAGTCGCGTTGGCGGGTGGGGGGCAGACCCGCACGGGAAGGCCGAGTTGCTGCGAGAGCCAGCGGTCGATGCCGCGTAGTTCGGCGCCGCCACCGCAGAGCAGAATTTCCGTCGGGCCGCCCTGCCCTACCACGCTTTGAAGATAGGAGAGAGTCCGCTGCAGTTCGAACCTAAGGCTCCGCAGCCAGGAGTCGAAGCTCTTCTGGACACATTCCGCAATCGGCCCACTGTGAGGAACGCAACCCCACTGAGAGATCATTGTCTCAGCCGCCCAAGCAGAGACGCCCATCTGCGAGGAGAGCGAGGTCAAGGCCTCGCTGGCCTTAATCGCGACCCGTGGACGCGCGTAGCTGACAGTCCCCAACTCCACAAATGCGATTGTCGCGTTTCCGCACCCCAAATCGACGACCAGCCGCCGACCCTCCCCCGCAGCAGCAGACACGGTCCCCAACGTGGCAGGCGAAGCGGTTAGGATGCTGCACGCGATCCGGTGTTTGGCGAGCTCGCGCGTCACTCCGGTGGTGAGTGTCGTGCTGGACCACAGAACATGAAGACGCGCCGGTCGGTCAGGAGCGGAAGTTTGCCAGTAGTCCGACGTCACTTGGCTCGCGCCGCCGCCGAGCATCTGATTGAGTTTCTCGGTCGCCGCTTGTTTTGCGGAAACCTGGGACGGTTCGAGATCGGACGCCTCGTAGTCGGTGAGCGAGAGGGGCAACGCACAGAACGCCCGCCGCGCCGGTCTGGCTGTCCAGCGCTCGACCCACCCGGCGACAAAGGTTGATTGTTGGACCGGATCTGCGGCGACTGCTTGGGGGTAGACAAGGCGGCTGGCGGCCACCACCCGCGACGTCGCGCCCTGGGTGGCCAGCACCACCTTAGCCGACTGTGACCCAAAGTCGATGCCGGCGACACACATGGAGTGTGGTGGCGCGGTCGCAGCGAGAGCAGGTTTTTTCTTGAGAAGTTTCATGTTCGGATAGGCGGGGTTTCGGGGCCGTCTACCGTCCCCCCGTTGCGGATAGATCAAGCATCGGCAGCATCACGGCCAACACAATTCCACCGACCACGACGCCTAGGAGAACAATGATCACCGGCTCGGCGATCTTGACCAACTCTTTAAGTTGCTGTTCGCCCTCGCTCTCGAAGAACTCACCAACTGTCTGCAGGACGCTTGATAACTGGCCATTCGCCTCGGCTGTAGCGACCATTTCTAAGGCGCCATCCGGGACACATTCTGCGTCTAGCAGGGCAGAGGACATGTTTTTTCCTACCAACACAGCTTGCTGCATGTTGCTATTGAGCTCGCGCATCAACGTGCTGCGGGACACCGAGTGAGTGAGCTCAAGCACTTCGAGAAGCGGAACACCGCTCTCTAGCAGCACGCCCTGCAACCGGAAGGAGCGACCGACACTGATCGACCGACACACCGACGCAAGAAGCGGCGCGTTGAAGTAAAAGCGGTCCAGCAGGCGCCGCCCCGCGGAGGAGGCCAGCAACCGCCAGCCGGCAATCGCTACCCCCGTAGCGCCGATTGCCACCAACCACCAGTAAGACCGCAACAGCATGGCGCTATCAAGCATCAATTTAGTCAAGACCGGCGTAGGGGCGCGTGATGATTCATAGATGCCTGCGAACTGCGGCAGCACGAAAAACACCATCGCCGTTAGCACACCGAATGTCACCATTGAAAGCACAAGCGGGTAGCTGATGAGCGACCTGATGGCGCTTTTGGTGCGGAGCTCGTCTCGCATCAAGTTCCCGAGTCGCCCAAGCACTTCGGGCAGTCTGCCCGACGCTTCGCCCGCGGTCACCGACGCGATCACCACGCCGTCAAAATGACCGTCCTGAGCCGCCATCGCTTGCGACAGACACTTACCCTCCTGCAACAGTTCGTGCAGGCTTTCCATTGCCGACCGAAGGCCCGGCCTTGTCGCGCGTGCGGCAATGCTGCGGAGCGCATCCGCGACGTCTACGCCGGAACGGGTCATGATCGCCAGCTGAGTGATGAACATCACCTGCTCGCGCTTGCTGATGGACCCCTTCACACAGACCGCTTTCGGCGGGCTTGCGGAGGGACCGCTGAGGGCCGGCGCTGTGGCGGCGCTTACGCCGCCCGTCACTCGCGAAGGGGGGCCAAAGCCCACAACCGGCGCAGCCAGCTCGGCGCCCGCAGTTGGGACGTCAGAGCCGAGCTCAGTTGCGTAGGATGTGTTCATAGCAGTTCGGGCGGGGCCTAGTCTCCTGCGATCACGCGGACGACCTCGTCGAGGGAGACGACCCCTTCTTCAGCGGCACGCAGCCCCTGGTCGAGCAGGGTGTCGTAGCCGGCGTTGCTAGAGAAGTCTCGGAGGGCGTCGAGTGATGCACCGCTCGAGATCAACTCCCGCAAGGGACGCGTTACCGGAAGCATCTCGTAGACGCCAACACGCCCTTGGCAGCCGGTGTCGTAGCAGCGATCGCAGCCTGATCCACGTGAGAACTGGCGGGAGCGATCGCCAGAATAGTTGATGGCGTCGAGAGTGATGGGCGGTGGGTAGTAGGAGCCGCGGCAGTGGGGGCATACCTTGCGGAGCAGGCGTTGGGCGACAACCCCCAGCAGCGAGGCCGCGATCTTGAACGGCGCGACGCCCATGTCGACCAGTCGCGTGACGGCGCTTGCCGCGTCGTTGGTGTGAAGTGTGCTCAGCACAAGGTGCCCGGTCAGAGCTGCTTGAACGGCAGTCTCGGCGGTCTCTAGGTCACGGATTTCTCCGATCATGATTACGTCAGGGTCCTGCCGGAGGATGGAACGCAACGCTCTGGCGAACGTCAGGGAGGCGCCCGCGTTTACGTGGACCTGATTGATTAAGTCCAGGCGGTATTCAACGGGATCCTCTACCGTGACGATATTCCGCTCCACTGATTTGATCAGTTCTATCGCAGAATATAGCGTTGTGGTCTTACCACTGCCGGTCGGCCCGGTCGCAAGGATCAGGCCGTGGGGACGCTCGAGCATCGTCTTGAGCGAACCGAGTTGCAGTTCCGGGATTCCCAACTCGTCCAAACGGAAGGTGACACCTCCGCGGTCAAGGATGCGCAGCACTACCTTTTCACCGAGGACGGTGGGGAGTGTCGAGGCCCGCACATCGACTTCTCGGCGGTCAACGACGATGTGTATCCGCCCGTCTTGCGGCAGGCGATGTTCCGCGATGTCCATCTTGGCCATCACCTTAAGGCGGGACACGAGAGCCGGGTGGAACTCGCGTCGCGGACGAAGGACCTCGCGGAGCATGCCGTCGATGCGGAACCGAACGGCCGTGGTGCGTGAACCAGCCTCGATGTGAATGTCACTGGCTCGCTGGCGAACCGCTTGCAGCAAGATGTAGTTCACTAGGTTAATAACCGGGCTCTCATCAACCGCGTTAGAGAGCCCTTCGAGGTCAAGCTCGATCGCCTCGTCGTTTAGTGAGACAGCGCCTTCTTCCATGTCGGCCGTGACGGTCTCGACCTGGAAACCCTCGCCGTAGACCCTGCCGAGGAAGTCGGTGATCGCCGCTTCGAGGCCCAGCACGGGACGGACACGAAGGCCCGTGTGCTGCTCGATCCTGTCGATGTCCACGAGGTCGCGTGGGTTCGACATCGCGACGGTCAGTTCGCCGTTGACCCGGAACAGGCCGATGCACTTGACTTGCTCGGCGAGCGGTCGCGGTATGAGCCGCGCCGCAATCGGATCTACGATGCCCTCCCGCAGTTGGGCATACGGCACGCGGAATTGTTCCGCGAGAAATGGCAGCAGGTCGGCCTCCTCAACGAAGCCGAGTTTGACGAGAGTCTCGCCTAGCCGCTGCCCGCCGTGCTGCTCACTGAGAGCGGCTTCAAGTTCAGCCTGAGTGATTTTGCCGCTCGAGAGCAACTGCTCGCCAAGACGCATGCGGTGCGGACTCGCCGAGACGGCCGAGGGAGCTGGTGCGGTAGTGGGGCTCATTGGGTAAACTCCCCAGCAGCGGCCAGCGCGTCGTCCGCTATCGAGAGTTGCGCGGCCAGGCCGGTGATGGACAGAACGTCGCGCACCAGTCGGCCGGGCGCCGCCAGGCGGAGCTCGCCGCCCCGCTTACGGCACTCGGTGTGTATCTCACAGATGAACTCGAGCCCGACGCTGTCGACGAATTTCACCTTGCGCAGGTCCACCACGACTTGCGGCAGACCACTGTCGAAAGAGGGAGAGAGGACGCCCCGCGCCTCATCGACATTCTCCGCGGTGAAACGGTCGTCGAGCGTGAGCACGTCGACACAGCCCTGCTGGTGGAGCGTCGCCATCAGATGGCCTCCTGCAGAGGGATGTTGAGGCGGAAGATAGAGCCGACGTTTAGCTCGCTGTCGACGGTCAGGTCTCCGCCGTGGAGACGCGCAATCTCCTGCGTCAACGACAATCCGAGTCCGCTGCCAGGGATCTCGCGGACGCGATCATCCTCGCTGCGGAAGAACCGGTCGAACACGTGGGCGATTTCTTCCGGCCCAATACCGATGCCCGTGTCAGCGATTGAGAACTCCAGCCGACGTTCGGAGGCCTCGACGCGGAAAGTAACCCGCCCACCTTCCGGTGTGTATTTTGCGGCGTTGCCGAGCAGGTTGACGATCGCGGCCGAAAGCTTGCTCTTGTCGGCGGAAATCTTGGGGTATTTTGGCGGCAATTCACAAAGAAACTCGATGTCGCGGGCCTTCATGCTCGCGTCGACTTTCTCTGTGACTTCCTCCACCATGCGGCCGAGGTCCATCTCACGTCGGTCGATTGACAACGCCCCCGCCTGCATGCGACTTACGTCGAGCAGGTCGTCGATCAACTGAGATAAGCGGACTGCTTCGGATTGGATGATGTTGTAGAAGCGTTTTTGTGACTCGGCGTCGATATCATCCACGGTGGCGAGTGACTCCGCGTAGGCGCGAATATTCGCCAGCGGGGTGCGCAGCTCGTGGGTGGCGGTTGTCAGGAACTTGTCTCGCATGTTTTCGGCTAACCGCTGCTGCGTTACGTCACGCAGTGTCCAGGCGTGGCCGGTAAGAGATTGGTCCGCGTCGCTCATCGGAGTGCGTGTCACGCGAAGCGTCCGCTTTTGTTCGCCGACGTTCGTTAAGAATTCAAGGGACACCCGCATGCCGCATGGGCTGGTGCTCAGCGTCAGACGGGCATCCTCTGGGAACGGCGCGATATCAGACAGCTGCGCCTGTTTGGCGCCCTCGGCATCCAGCAATCCGCAGATCGCTGCAAATGCTTGGTTGCAGTGCAGGATGCGGCCTGTTTCATCGGTGGTGGCGACGCCGTCGCTTAGGCAGTCGAGCACTTCGAGTCCGCCGTCGGAACCGGTCTCAGCGAGGCCACGCTGAACGCTCGCTTCTAGCTCTGAAAGGGCGAACCACTTGCGGGCCTGCCGGGTCAGCACGTTCCAGCCCTTAGCGGCGGGCGAGGCGACCCCAATCTGCGGCATTTCGTGTGGATTCATTGCCCCCTCGGTGATGCCACCGAGCAAACGCTCCACGACTTCCGTCGGCCGGAGGAATCGGCGCAACCCCCAGTAGCTTCCGGCAAACAGTGGCGCCAACCCCAAGGTTGCGGCGACCAAGAGGGTGGCGATCGAGCCTTGCGATGCGAACATGGACAGCACGGCCCCGGCGCCAACCGCGACGGAGAGCACGACCAAGTGGAGACCGATTGCCTTGGAGACGCCGGTCATCGGGCGAGGGGGGAGGCTGAGCATACGCAGGGATCGGTGGACGGTAGGAAGTGCTTTCTCTCTGTAGATCACCAGAGGAAACGTAGCCCATTCCACCTGTCGATTGCGGGACACTTACAGCGACGCCCGATTCGGGCGTTCAAGAGCTCCAGCGATGCGGGATGTACCGGATGCGCCATCCCAAACGACTTGCGAACGCCTTCCTGGAACGCACAACCACGCGCGTTAGACTGCGGCTTGACGAGCAGCCAGACCCTCACGGGCAGAGTCGGAGATTTCGGCCAAGCTGAACGGCTTGTAGAACACCGCGTGCAGGTTGAGGGTGTCGCTCATCCGGTTGCAGTCGAGTTCGTACGACTTGGCAGAGCACAGGATGCAGATTGCGTCCTGGGACGCACTGTTCTGACGGATCCCAGTAAGCAGTTGCTCGCCATTGAGGTGCGGCATCTGGTAGTCGCTGCAGATCACGTCCCAACGCTCGCTCTGCGCGGCCTCAAGGGCTTCCCGGCCGTTTCGACATACGCGAGTTTCGAACCCCTGTCGGGTGAAGGCCAGCCGCAGCACGTCGGCGAGTGCAGGGTCGTCCTCGGCAATCAGTGCACGCGGGGCGGCGGTGATTTCACTCATGAGATCTCGGGCGAAGCATTGGGAGGCCGGGCGGGAGCGCGCGCCTGTGAGGATATTTCGAGGGCAGCCAACTGCGACGGTCTTCCGGTAGGGGCCGGTGGGGCGTGCACGCGGTGCATGCCCCGTGAAATGTTACGTTAAGAATGCAGCCTGCAGGGTGCTTCGCGGGATTCCGAGCCCCGCGCCGCGTACTTGTTAAGCAGCATGCTATTAGTCTCTTAGACTCCCAACGGCGCGGGCCGGCTTCTGTGGGCCTGCACAGACACCGCAGTCGGGCGCTCCCGTACAACCCTCAGAACAGAGATCTTCCATGGAAACAGCCATTACGAGCGCTGCTGAGGCCGAGTCGTTCGCGACGCTGCTCGCAGATAGGTTCGCGGCGCCGTTCTTGGTCTGGGAGCGAGGGGTTGGTGGTTGGCACTCGTTAGGCGAAGATACCGCGCCAGCGACTGCTGAGCAGTCCGAGTGGTTTGATGTCGTCGCCGCTGCAGGAGATTCGTCTCCTCAGGTTCGGGAGACCTCAGACGGCTTGCACGTCGCTTGCCCATCAGTGAACGCCGCAGGCGAAACGCAGGTAGTGTGCGGGACCGTCGAACTGACGCGAAAGCAGGTTGCGCAGCTTGCGGTCCGCGAAGTGTGGGAGGAAAGGGACCTCTCGAACCAGATTCTAGAACTCCGCGAGTTGGCGGACGGGTACGGTGAGAAGCTTGCGGAGAGCTTTGAAGAACTATCGTTTTTCCGGCGGCTAGCAAACCACGTCGAGTACTGTGACGCCTCTCGCCAACTTACGGACGTAGCGGCGGGTGTTCTGCCGTCGATGCGACAGGTAGCTGGGTTGGAGGGGATTGCGTTGGTGCTCGCCGCTGATGACGGCAGCGGGAGGATTGGAACGGTGGCCTTGCGTGAAGCTGCGATCCACGCAAGCGACACCGAATGGATCCGAGCGATCGGGAGTGTCCCGCAGCGTGAATCGGGCGTGTCAGTTGTGAATCTCAGGGCGGAGCACGCCGAGCTCGCCGATCATTTCGACCTGCCGGGTGTGCGAAGTTTCGTCCTGGCGCCGATCAGGAAAGATGGCTGCCTCTTCGGATGGTTGCTCGGGGTCAACAAGTGCACCCGCGCTGCCCACGACGCGTCGGACAACGGGGGCTTGGGGCACGATGAGATCGGCTCCACAGAGGCTTCGCTGCTCGAAGCGGCCACGGTGCTGCTCGCCACACACGCCGCGAATGTGCGTCTAGTGGTCGAAAAGGAAGAGCTAGTCGTCGACGCCATCCACACACTCGTCGGCATTATTGAGGCCAAGGACGCCTACACCTGTGGTCACAGCGATCGCGTCGCACTGCTGTCCCGTCGTATCGCTCGAGAACTCCAGATGGACGAGTCGACCTGCCACAACATCTACCTCACCGGCCTGTTGCACGACGTCGGCAAGGTGGGCGTTTCGGACGATGTGCTGCTTAAACCGGGCCAGCTTACCGATGAAGAGTTTGAACAAATCAAACGTCACCCCGAGTGCGGCTGGCGACTTCTGCAGCGACTCAAGCCGCTCCGTAATCTGCTTGACGGCGTTCGGTACCATCACGAGTCACTCGACGGTGGGGGGTACCCAGAGGGGCTCGCAGGCGACGAGATACCACTGGTTGCGCGTATCATCGCAGTCGCTGATGCATGGGACGCCATGACGAGCGATCGTCCCTATCGAGCCGGCATGTCGTGGGAAAAGGCCGAAGCCATTCTCCGCCGCGGCGCGGGTCAGCAGTGGGACGCTGACGTTGTTGAAGCCTTCTTCGCGGCCGCGGAGGACGTGCACGACATCACCCGAACTTGGAAAGACCACCTCCGTCAAATCTTGGACCCGCTAGAAGACCAGTCAGCTGAGGGGCCCGCAGCGTTGGACGCCAGCGAGATGCTGACACACGCCGTCGCGGCTGACTTAGGGCTCTAACGAAAGACGCTCTGCCCCACGTCGCACTAAGTGTTGTTGATCCCATGTTTGCTTGCACCACTATTCACGCCCCACGCCATGACCGGCGCGCCGTCACCTATCTAGATGTAGTGATCATGGTGTTTGTGGTAGGGATTATGGCCGCGGTTGCGACGCCCCGGTTCGTTGATAGCCTGAATCACCAGCGTAGCCTCGCAGCCGCCGAGCGGATTGCAGCCGATCTCGAGTACGCACGGACTGCGGCGATCAGTCGCAGTCGCTCCATCACGGTCACGTTTGACGTCGCCGCGGACACCTGCCAAGTCTCGGATGTCGAGAGCCTGCGGCAGTCATCGGAGGCGTATGTCACTGACCTGGAAGGTTCGCCCTACTCAGCCTCCCTTGTTTCGGCCGACTTTGGCGGCTCTCCGCGGGTGGTTTTTGATCAATATGGCGAACCCGACCAGGGAGGGGAAGTTGTGGTTCAAGCGGGTTCGTTTCAGACTACGATCAGCGTCGACAGCGGATCGGGGAGGGTGAGCCTCTAGTGATCGCACCACGGCGCCAAGGCCGGCACGGCATGTCGTTGCTTGAACTGGTGGTCGCGATGATGATTGCCGCCGTTCTGCTGGTAGGCATGTCCGCTCCGCTGCGTTTGGCGCTGGAGGCGAGCGACGAATCTGCCACCCCCGAGACTGCCGCCCTGCGATCCGCCAAGGCCGCCGCCGATTTCGCCAACGAGTTTCAGTTCGCGATCGAGGTCACTGAGCAGGCGGCGCGGTCGTGCACCTTCACGGTTGCCGACCGCGGTGATGTCGATAACGAGGTTGAGACCATCCGCTACGCGTGGTCGAACGTTCCCGGTGAGCCGCTCACTCGGCAAGCGAATGGCGAGACCGTGACGACCGTTGCTACCGATGTGCAAGATGTGCGGTTTGAGTACAACGTCTCGGGAGGTGAAGTCGTCTACGTCCGATACTGGATTCAGTGCGGCCCCGACGAGCGCGCCGCAATGGAGATGATCGCCCGTCCTCTGGACTTGGCTGAATGACCCGACACAAGCCTGAGAATGTCGCACGGCGGAGCGGGTTCGCAGTGCTTGAAGCGGCCATCTGCTCGTTGCTGGTTGGGCTGGTGTTCGTCGGCGCCCTGCGGTGCGTGGGCGCCGCGATCACAGGGCGAATGGACAACGTCAACCGCGCGCGGGGAATGCTGCTCGCCCAGCACCTAATGTCTGAGATACAAACCCAAGCCTACAGCGAACCGAGCGGAAGCTGGTGGTTCGGCGCCGACTCTGGTGAATCGGCGAGCAATCGCACGACCTTTGACGATGTCGACGACTATTATGGAATGTCGGAGAGCCCACCAGAGAACATGCTAGGCACGATTCCAAAGAACGGCGACGGATGGACACGGTCAGTCCAGGTGCTTTATGTGAGACGTACAAACCCGGCGGCCTACACCATCTTCGGCGAGGGCGTGAAGCGGATCACCGTCACGGTGAGCCTGGACGGTGTGACAATGGCAGAACTCATTTCTCTGAAGTGTGATCCGTAACGGTCTGCTTCCGGAGAAGCGATTTTTGCGTGCTGGCTACGCAGCGGGAGCGGTTGCGTTTTCGAAACGCGGTGTTGACGAATTCCATCGCGGTTGGTCACTGACCGCTGAAGTCAGGCTTCGCTCAAAGTTTTCTGCTGGCCGAGAAAGGCGCCATCTTGCCTTGATTTCGGGCCACTTGCAGGAAAGGGCGAACTCTCCCCACCGCCGCGCGGCCTCGAGATTGCATCGCTGGTGGAACAGTCCCGCACTGTTCTGCCAGAGGCCGCCCCGTGACCCGCATGCCCTTCTTGATCTTGCTCGCAATTCTTGCGGCCGCCGACCAGAGCGCGGGGAACCCTTGGAGCGGATTCGCCGTGGGTGAGTCGGTGAAGGTGACCACTGAGCGCGGTAGGTTCCTACGTGGCTCTATCGATCCACGGACTGATGATAGACAGCTCTGGCTCCAGGTGTCGCGCGACGGGATCACCGTCACGAGCGCCACGCCGGCAACGGCGGTGGTCCGGGTTGCAACAGGAACCTCCGTTGAGAAGACGTTGCATAGCACACAATCGGAAGCCACCCTTAGCAATTATTTGAGACCCGACTTAGTTAGGCGTGCGTCTGCATCCCGGGTGGCGGCTCTTCAGGTCATTGCCTACGCGGCAAACTGGGACGCTGACGCAGGCCTCGATGGCGTGCAGGCTTACCTGCAGCCGATTGACGGCGACGGACGAATACGGCCTGTTGAGGGCGCAGTGCGATGTGAAATGCAGACGTATCACATCAATCATCGCGGTGAGCATTTGCCACTCCCGATTCAACACTGGCAGCAGCAGTTGCGCGTCGCTGACTTCAGCTCCCGTGGCGCTGCGGTTCGCGTGCCGCTGAGGCAGCTTGCAGACGACGCGACGTCCACGCGGCCCTGCGTTGCGGTGCTTAGGTTTCGGCTGCTCGTCCCCGGTGAGGGCAGGTTTGACGCTAACGTGGAGGGTGTGCTCTTGTAGGCATTGCTAGTTGAGCGTCGGCAGGCGGACCACCTCGGGGTAGCTAAGCTCTCCATCCGGGGACGTTTCCGCTGGGAGTGGAAACGCAACCGAGCTTGAGGCCATCGGTTCAACATCGCATACCGGTGGCTGAATCTGCCCTCGGGGAGTTAACCAAAGGGGGCGGTGGGATGCGTTTGGAAGTTCCGGCTCCCACGGTCGGTGGGCCGGCGCCAGGTGTGGCTCAAGCAAAGGGGCCGTTGCTCGATTGAGCTGCTCACCCTCTTCACAGCTTGAACAGGAGACAATGCGTGGCAGCAGCGCGACGATTACCTCGTGCCGCTCGCGGTCCACCTGACGGCTTTGAAACAACCGGCCAACGCCCCACAGGTCGCCCAGGAACCCAAGTTTGCTCTGCCGCTCGGAGTCAAACTCCTGAATCAGCCCGCCGATAATGATGCCGTTACCATCTGGAACAATCACCGAAGTTTCAACCTCGGTGGTCTCTTCCTCGGGCAGGGTGGTGGTGGCGTTGATGTCGCCGCTCGACACCTTCGGTGCGACCCGCATCAGCACCTGCCCGTCCGCGGTGATCGTCGGCGTGACGTGAAGCACTACTCCTACCTCTAAGAACTGCACGTCCTGCAGGGTGCTGGTTTGGGTGGTCGTCGTGACAAAGTAGCCCAGGCGGCGGCCGATTTGAATTTTTGATTTCTGGCCATTGATGACCAAGGTTTTGGGGGAGGCAAGCGTCTTGGCGTCGACCGTGTTGGTTAGGCAATCGATAACGTTGTTGAAGTCGGTGCCGTTGACGGTAAACACCATGCCGGGGCCACTCTCGTCGGCAAAGCCTTTGCTCCAAAGGTGCACCTTGGCGCCACTGAGCCGGGTCAACGCGTCGAAATTGACGCCATGGTCACTATCCTTACCCAACCGAACCTGCAGGATGCGGGCTTCGATCATGACTTGTCGCGGCATCTGATCTGCCTGAGCGATGTAGTCCGCCACTCGTTCGATGAAGGGTGGCAGGTCCTCCACCACAATCTGTTCCACCGTGCGGAGGTTGTCTTCGGGGTTCAACTGCCGGATGAAAACCTTGCCAACAGGCGAGAGCAGTCCTGTCACCACCTTCTCGAGATCGTCCGCCGCGGCGTAATCGAGAGAGAACACGCGGACTTTACGTCCTTGAAAAAAGGGGCTTGAAGCGGAGTCCTTAGTAAGCTCTGTGACGTAGATCACATCGTTGCGGCTGGTCCAAACGCATCCCGCCACCGACAGCAGCGCATCCAGTGCGTTCTCAAGCGACGTGGGCTGCAGGGTAACGGTGACAGGTTTAGTGAGTGAACTGCTAGCAACGATACTCAAGCCCTGCTGTTTCGCGAGTAATGATAGAACAGAGTGGAGCGGCGCGTCACGCACAGCAACCGATACCAGACCGTCAACAATGTCAACCGTTCCGTCTACACCGTCAGGAGTGTCTAGTGGGAGCACTATCTGGCGCGGCGCGACCTCCTGGTCACGGTCTGCGCGGTCCCGATCCAACTGGCGCGGCCGACTGGGCGGAGGCGGAAGCAACGGGGGCTCGCTCATCTCCAGCTCGGCAACCTCCGGCGACGCGGGAGCCTGAGCGACCAAAAAGCGATCGGTGGACGCCGTTATTACGGCTCCAGTGAGCGGGCGTTCGCTCCACTCAACGGCTTGGTTTACCGGTGCTTGAGCAATCAGTCCCGCCTGCGGTGCGATGGGTAGCTGCGTGGCAGCAGGAGACATCGTAGTCGACGATTGTGCGGCAGGCCTCGCAACCGATTTCGGCTGCGGCAGAGTCGGCGCCTTCAGCCGGTGACCCACGCAAACTGCGCACAGCAACGCTACGCCGAGCAAGAGCTGATTGCCCCGCTCAGTTGCACGATTTTCGTTCGAGGATCGCGAGCCAGTTATTGGCATACGAGGCAATTGGCCTGACAGCGTTGCTAGCACCTGCTAGGGCGCATATTTAGGCGGACTCTAAGGAGTGTATCGGTGGTTCCGATGTGGCGCTTTCACGGTAATTGAGAGCGGCGGAGAAACGCAAATGCCCTCTCCCCCACTGCCGTTTGCATGCGGGCGAGGCAGAAAACCCGCGAGGGTCCCGTGTTAGGGGGCGGCGGAGAATGCTCCTGCGTTGCAGGCAATCAGTAGATTTGTGGGCATGCAGCCCAAAGCTATCATCGCGGACGAGCAGTGCTAGCGGCGCCATGACCTGAGCGGGCAAAGACATTTGGCTTGAGCTGTCAGCGGCTACGCCATCGCCGCGCCGAACAGTTCGTCGTGATCCAAGCTGGCCGCCATATCGCGCAGCTTGTCGCTTGCTCGCTTTTCCAGCTGCCGGACTCTTTCCTTGGAGATGCCCAGTCGGTTAGCGATGTCCTGAAAGCTCCTGACCTTGCGGTGTGCACCAAGTGCATACCGGCTGCGGATAATGAGTTGCTCCCGTCGATCGAGTTGGCCCACCATATCGGCCGCAGCCTGGCGGAGTCGGTTTCCTACCTCATCTTGCGCAAGGGAGGGACTCTCTTCGGGTTGCTGTTCAAACGCCCATTCGTCGGCGTCCCGGGCAACACGTGACTCTTCCTTTTGAGCCGCCAGCATTGCCCGGTACACGGTCCGGGCGACTGAACGGTAGGCGTAGGTGCTAAACCGGAATCCTCGGCTGTAGTCAAATTTCTCGACTGCGTTCATTAGGGTGCAAACCCCGTCACTCACGAATTCGTCAAAACCGAGTGCGCTGTTGGAAGAGACAGTCTTCTTCACCACCGAGTACACCAGTCGCAGGTTCGAGCGAATGATGCGATCTCTGAGCCTGAGGGAAGTTGAAAGAAGCAACTCAATGGTCGCGAGGTCCGATGTCCGTGGGTTGCTGGCGTTGACTTCGGCAGCAATTGACGCAGCAAGATACTTGAGCCGATTCATCTCTCGAAACAGGGCCTGCTCAAGTTCCGGGGCCAGGATATCCTCCTCGCACATCTTTCCAACGTGAGCTCCGTCGTCTCGCAGGAGGGAAGCGGCGCGCTTGATCGCCGCTTGGGGCGAAATGCGGTCAGTCCCAAACGAGTCGGACGCGATGTAGGCAATAGGGGATGCGAGCACCGTCCTCGCCCGGGCCACTCGTTCCTGCCGGCTGGCTTTTTGGGGTTGCGAGCAGATAGCGACGTTAGCAGGGCTTGGCATGAGGGCCTCCGCGGCTGGTAAAACGTTCAAATCGTTCTCTGAAGTCTATCGGGGTGCGGCAGGGGGTGCAAGTGATAAAACGTGCAAAACGTTCTCTTTGGCCATGGTTAAATAGTGATGGACTTGAGTGTTTTGCCAATCAATCTGGGCGTGGGCAGTGTTGGCTACGTTGTGGGATGCTAGTATTTAACGTGCAAAACGTTCGAATCATTTAGCTAGAAAGCGTAGTAGCGGTGCAGCCACTGCTCTCTCCCAGACAGATCGCCCGAGCGTTGGACGTCAGCGAGTCGTCCATCAAACGCTGGTGCGACAACGGTTCGATCCGGACGGAATACACCGCCGGTGGACACCGCCGGGTGCCCGTTGCTGGGCTGATCCAGTTCTTGCAGACGACCGATCACCGTCTCGCGAACCCGGAGGCGCTAGGAATCGTTGCCTCCGCAACCGTGCGAAAGCCCGATCTGCAAGCCGCGACGGACCGGCTGCTGGCGGCGTTGAATGCAGGCGACGAGGAGCAAGCAAGGCAGATTGGGGTGGAGCTTCTGCTTTCCAAGGTAGATGTCGCCGATATATGTGACGCCGTGTTCGCGCCTGCGATGCACCGAGTTGGAGAGGGCTGGGAATCGGGAGAGGTGTCGATCTACCAGGAGCGGCGTTCTTGCGGGGTTGTTCAGCGGGCCATCATCGGGATGCAGAACTTGTGCCCCCGACCCGCCAAGTCGGTGCGGCTTGCAATTGGGGCATCCGCGTCGAGCGATCTCTACGCGGTCCCCAATGCGATGGCCCAGCTAGTGCTGGTCGCGAATGGTTGGCGTGCGTGTTCGCTAGGCGAAAACATCCCCTTTTCTGCGCTGGCCGAGGCCGTCGAACGTGAGCAGCCTCGGCTCGTGTGGGTGAGCTGTTCCCACATTCCGAACGAGTCGAAATTTATCCGCGAGTTTAAGGAGTTTTCGCAATCTGTCGGAGACGCTGCGAGCATCGTTGTTGGAGGACGGGCGTTGACCGAATCTCTTCGCAAGGAACTCAGGTATACCGCCTTCTGTGACACGATGCGGCACCTGCAAGCCTTTGCCGCCGCATTGGTCGAGTGACGGCGCTGCCTCGATAGGATCGTTGAGGGCTTGAGCGGCGTGGTCGGATAGGCGCCCGCTGCTACAGTGTTTTTGGCGGGCCAAGTTGGTCGGATGGCGATCACCTTGAGCTAGTACGGCCTCGCTCCCGACTTCCCTTTTCAGACCATCGCCACTCTTCGCATGCCCGACACAGACACAAAAGCACAGATAAGTGCTGAAACCCTCAACTGCATGGAGATATGGGGGGGGAAGACGCCTGGCGAGCAGATGCTCGCACGCCCCGGATTAGACCTCTGGGTGGCGAATCGTACTTCACAGTCCGTCGGGGGTGGGGTGCACTTTGTGTCGTCTTGCGCCTCTGGGCGGATCACGCGGCTCCTGCTAGCCGACATTGTGGCCGGAAGGCCGGCGTTTTCTGATGTTGCTGTCCAGTTGAGAGATCTACTCAAACGCCATGTCAATCGCATCCATCAGTCGGAATGCGAGCATGGCATGGGAAGGTTGATTGCCGAGGCCTCGAAGCGAGGCAGTTGCGCTGCGACGCTCATGGCAACCTACTTCGCACCCAAACGCCGATTTACGGTTTGCAATGCGGGGCATCCGCCGCCGTTCCTGTTCCGGGCTGCCTGCAATGAATGGTCGCTGCTTCCCTTGGCATGCGATGCGGTCCCTCCGCTAAAATCCAATGCCGCGGTACTGGACGCGGCAGAGTATCACCGTGGCTCGGTTTGCCTCGGCGAAGCCGATATGGTTCTGTTCTACAGCGAATCACTGCTGGAATGTCGCACCGCCGCGGGCATGCCGCTGAGTGTCTCGGAGTTGCTAAACCGGTTGAGGAATTTAGGCAAACAGGGCCCTGCGCAACAGGCTTCGGGACTGATATCGCTTCTTGAACGGGAGCACCCAGAAAATCTCGAAGAGATGGACGCTACGGTGATTCTGTGCCGCCAGTCTTCACGCACGACCTCCTGGCGCGACAACCTGCTCGCGCCACTTCGCTTGCTTCGCGCCGTCGGTGACAAGACGCGTCTCTCGTAGGTCAATTGATCACCCAACGCTCTTAACCGGCGGTGGAGCCCCTACCCTCCCGTGTTCGGTGGCCGACGCGTCGCGAGTGAGAATCGAGTCAGCTTTCTTGAGGTGGTCTGGGACCTGGCAGGCTAGACCCCACTCATGTCTCGATTGTTTTGCTGATTCCGCCTTGCCGAGTTGTGGAACGCATCTAGTGTTTGATCAGTCGACGATGCTGGTGGCCACCAGAACCTGTGCCGACGCCATTGGGGTTCCAGGCGTCACTTACCAAATCACTCAACTCTACGGACAAAGACAATGTTTACCAGACATCAATCGCTAGTTCCCGCTTTCGCTGCCTGTGCCATGCTCGCCCTGGCGGCTGGTCCTGCCGCGGCCGCGGACAAAGCCGACATTGTAGATACGGCGGTCGCAGCAGGGTCCTTCAAGACACTGGCTACGGCCTTGACGGAGGCCGATCTTGTCAAGGCCCTTAAGGGCAAAGGCCCCTTCACCGTGTTCGCACCGACCGACGAGGCGTTCAAGGCGCTCCCCGAGGGTACGGTTGCTGAACTCCTGAAGCCAGAAAATAAGAAGAAGCTTTCAGCGATTCTGACCTACCACGTTGTAAGCGGAAAAGTGATGGCATCTGAAGTGGTGAAGCTCAAGGAAGCAGAAACTCTTAACGGCAAGAAAGTTTCGATCGCCGTGAAGGACGGCGAAGTGATGGTCGATGGTGCGAAGGTGGTTAAGACTGACATTGCGTGCAGCAACGGGGTCATTCACGTCATCGACAAGGTGCTATTGCCGAAGGACGAGGCAAAGAAGAAGTCTGCCTCTACCGGTACAGGTCACGCGACGTACACTTCGGCGGAGGCTGCGCCGACTTGCCCCGCCAGTTCAAACTAATGATGCTTCGCGCACGACGTTCGCTTCAAGGGGCTGTGACACTGTGTCACAGCCCCTTGTTTTCGTGAATTAACGTATGCTGGCCGATTTCCAGTAGTGCAGAGAGTCTCTGCTCCGCGATGTCGCTCGGCAGTTTGCTCGATGAGCTGGCTGCTGTAACGATCGAGGAGGTCCCAGTAATGGGTGGCGACGGGTTAGGCGTTGGGGCCTACCGATCGGTCCCAATCGAACGGGCAGAACGGCAGCAGTTGGGTATTCGCCTATTAATACGTACTAAAGACGACCTACGCTTGCTGGCCATCACCCCCATCGGCGAATTGAGAAATACCGAACGTGCTCGGAAATTCGATCTACTCTACTGGGTCGAGTACACTGCCAAGTGCCCTCGGTGAAGCTCTAGGAGCTAAGCTCCAAGCAGCAGGCTGCACAGCCCCGATACCATCAGCCACTGAATACGATGAGCGTACCCGCTGTTCCAGCGTCTGACCGATCTTTTCGCTCAGCACTCTATCTCCGTTCGCTTAACCACGCGCGGAAATCGGGATTGGGGGGGCCTCTACCTTTTTGTAGCGACCCTGTGCGGTGAGGTCTGCTTGGCAACGGCCCGTTCAAACAAATAGTGCCCCACCAACCAACGGCGCCCTCCGGCATATCGGAAAAGTTCGGCACAGGCCAGGAAGAACATCCGCCACCGCTGGAGGGCCACGCGTGCTTCCGGAGGTGCAAGGTCCCTCCCAAACAGCGTGAGGAGATCCGTGCGGGCGCCGTCGAGGTTACGCAGCCATGCTTCGCAGGTCTTGCTGTAGTGGAGTCCGCTCAGTTCCCAGTGCTGTTTGGCCCGAAGGTCGTCATCGAAGCATGCGAACAAATCGACCGACGGCATCGTCCCTCCGGTGAAGAAGTGTCGACTCATCCAGTCGTCGGCGCTGTTGTCTTCAAAGAGATAAGGCGCCCCGGCGTGGCAGAACACATGGACGAACGCCTTGCCCTCTGGTCTGAGCCAGACGGCGATGCGTCGCAGCAACTCCTGGTAATTCCGCATGTGCTCGAACATTTCAACCGAGACCACCCGGTCATAAGTCTTGGTAGGCGAAAAATCGGCAACGTTGGCGGTAATCACTTCTAGATTGCCGACGCCGAGTGTTTGGGCGCGGCCGGTGACGAATTCACGTTGTTGGTGCGAGTTCGAAACCGCGGTTACCTTCGCTCCAGGGTAGTGTTCGGCCATCCACAGTGAGAGCGATCCCCATCCGCACCCGAGCTCCAAGATCTGCATGCCGTCGGCGATTTCTGCTCGCTCGCAGGTAAGCCGTAGCATGGCGTTCTCGGCGTCGGCCAGCGCGACGCTAGGGCTGTCATACAGGCAGCAGCTGTACTTCAGCCTAGGTCCCAGTACCCGTTGAAAGAACGCTGGCGGTACCTCGTAGTGCTGCCGATTGGCCGCGTCCGTGCCCACGGCAATGGGGGCGGAGCGAAGGCGGTCAGCGAAATCCGCAGTGCTCATAGCAGACCCCGACTGCTGCGTGGCTTGCAGCCTTCTGCTCAGCAACCTGCGGATGCCGTGGCGGATGATAGAGTCGGGTAGGAAACCCGACTCGGCAAGTGCGATGCTGTCCACTGGTTTCCCTGGCTTGTCAGGTGGCCTAAAACGTTGGAAGTGAAGGTTGGCACTTTGTAGGCTGCGTAGAGGAGCGACCAATGATCACAGTATTGCTAGTCAATCTAGCTGCGGTCGCGTTCTTGCAACTGTGCGCGTGGGGGGTGAGCGTCGCGCGGCGAGACGCGAGCGTTGCCGACCCCGTTTGGGGCCTTTGTTTTGTCTTGCTGGCATGGGCAACTGCTTGGGGGACAGGCGCCCTTGGCGGGGCCCAGGCGGTAGTTCTGGCGATGGTGACCATTTGGGGCGTGCGTTTGACTGGGTATCTTGCCTACCGCAACTGGGGGAAGCCAGAGGACCGAAGGTACGCCGAGATGCGGGAGAAACACGGCGCCCGCTTCCCGTTGGTCAGCCTGGCTACCGTCTTTGGTCTGCAAGCCGTCCTCGCCTGGATCATAGCGTTGCCTGTCCAAGTGGGAATATACTCTCCTGGTAGTCTTTCTTTCCTTGTCGTCTTGGGCACTTTGCTATGGGCGATCGGATTTGGTTTTGAGGCGGTCGCCGACTATCAGTTGGCGGCATTCAAGGCGAATCCCAAGAACGCAGGGGAGGTGATGGACCGGGGCCTGTGGCGTTACAGCCGGCACCCTAATTACTTTGGTGAATGCCTGCTGTGGTGGGGGATTTACCTCGCCGCGGCGGAGCCGTCCAGTTGGTGGTGGACCCTTGTTGGGCCGATCGTAATGACGTTGCTGCTGCTCAAGGTCTCCGGTGTAACGCTGCTGGAGGGCGCCCTTTCCAGCCGTCTGGACGGGTATCGCGAGTATGTTCGGCGGACAAGCGTTTTTGTGCCTTGGCCACCGAAGCAGAATCCGCGTTAACAAGGGTTGGTCATTTGTCCTTCAGCGCCTATTACATAGTTGAAACCTAGAATTCCCAGCAATTAACCCGCGGCGGCCGATGACCACGCACGGCGAAGTTCAGTGGCTACGAGTGACCCCGTTTCTGTTGCTGCACGCGGCCTGCCTTCTCGTGCTCGTTGTCGGCTGGAGCTGGGCAGCAGTAAGCGTGGCTCTGATCGTTCACTTTGCGAGAGTCTTCGGACTCACGGCGTTCTACCACCGATACTTCTCTCACAGGTCCTTTAAGACTGGTCGGGTGGTGCAGTTCTTGGGGGCACTGCTCGGCAGTTCGGCCGCTCAGCGAGGACCTATCTGGTGGGCAGCGCACCACCGTCACCACCATCGTGCATCCGACCGGCCCGACGACATTCATTCTCCACGCCAGCAGGGGTTCTTGTGGAGTCACATGCTCTGGTTCATGACCCGTGAAAACTACGGAACCAATGAGCAGATGGTGAAAGACCTGGTGAAATACCCCGAGCTCCGCTGGCTAGAACGAAATGAATTCTTTGCCCCTATTCTGCTGGGAGTAGCGACGTATTTGTTAGGCGTAGCGCTCAATGTGCTTGCGCCCGAACTGGGCGCAGACGGCCCCCAGGTGTTTGTTTGGGGGTTTGTCGTCTCTACGGTGATGCTCTACCACGTGACGTTCGCGATCAATTCCCTTGCCCACAAGTTCGGCAACCGGCCGTTCCCGACAAATGACGATAGTCGTAATAACCTTTGGCTCGCATTGGTGACCTTTGGGGAAGGATGGCACAACAACCACCACTATTACCCCAACTCAGCGCGGCAGGGGTTCTATTGGTGGCAGGTGGACGTATCGTATTACCTTCTCGTCGTGCTCTCTTGGTGCGGCCTGGTGTGGGACCTGAAGCAGGTTCCCGCTAGAGTCCTCGAGAGATCGCCTCGGTCCTCGAAGGTAGGGACCTGACATGCGGATCGCAGTTGTCGGCGCCGGCGTGAGCGGGTGCCTAACCGCCCGGCTGCTGGCTTCCCAGCACGAAGTGACGCTGTTCGAAGCCGACGGTCGTCCTGGCGGACACGCCCAGACGGTGGATGTGGACCATCATGACGGCCGCTCCGCGGTCGACACCGCTTTCATGGTGTTCAACCGTCGAACCTACCCGAACTTCTGTCGGATGCTCGACATGCTGGGTGTCGAATCTCAGCCGAGTGACATGAGTTTTAGCGTCCGCTGCGACCGCACGGGCCTTGAGTACCAAGGGGGGACGCTGACCGGCCTTTTCGCGCAATGGCGCAACGCGATCGATCCTCGGTTTTTGAGGATGCTCTGGGATATTGTGCGTTTCAATAATACCGCCCTGACTGCGGCGGAAGAGCCACAGTCGCTCGCTGGACTCAGCGTCGGGGAATTTCTCCGCGAGTGTGGGGTAGGACGGCAATTTGTTTCGCACTACTTGGCGCCCATGGCCGCCGCTATATGGTCGAGCAATCCCCGTCAGATCCTAAGTTTCCCAGCGAGTTTCTTGGTAGGATTCTTCGCCAACCACGGTCTGCTTCAACTCCGAGACCGGCCTCAATGGCGGACCATCCGTGAAGGTTCAAGAAGCTATGTTGCTTCCTTGCTGGGCCCCCTGCTTGGCAGCGGCCGGGTGCGTCTCAATACCCCGGTGAAGTTCGTGCGTCGCACCGCTGATGGAGTTACTCTTGAATTGCAATCAGGGGAGAGCAAGAGCTACGATCAGGTAGTGTTAGCGACACATGCCGATAAGACGCTTCGTTTTTTGCAGGGCGGCCGACCGTTGGAACGGAAGATACTTCAGACGTTTCCCTATCAGAAGAACATCGCTCTGCTTCACACAGACACTTCCGCCCTGCCCCAACGACCCAAGGCCTGGGCAAGCTGGAACTACCGGCTCGTCGGCGAAGAACAGGCGCCGGCAACCGTCACCTACGACCTCACTCGGCTGCAACGGCTAGGGATGAGCCGGCCCTTGCTGCTGACGCTCAATCCCAACATGTCCATCGATGGACAGACGGTAATCCGCGAATTTGTGTATCGTCACCCGGCCTTCTCTACTGACGCGATAGCCGCGCAGCAACGCTGGGCCGAGATTAGCGGCCGGGGTGGTGTCCACTTCTGCGGTGCGTATTGGGGCTTTGGGTTTCATGAAGATGGTGTCAACAGCGCGCTGGCTGTTACGCGGCAGTTTGGGATAGGACTTGAGGCATGCACAGCTGCTTGTACGAGGGCGCCGTCGCCCACCACCGCCGACAGCCGCTGAGGCGCCGCTTCCGCTACCCCTTGGCGATGGCCTGGCTTGATCTTGACGAGCTGCCCCAGCTAGTGGGACGCGGCATGGTGATGTCTGATCGCCTGCTCTCCTTGTGCGCGTTCCGCACCGAAGACCATTTGACCGGTGCAGCAGGAAACGCGCGGACGGCCGTCATGCGCGAAATCATGCGGCTTGGTGGGACTGACACCGACGGTCCCGTGCGGCTGTTGACGCAGCTCCGCTGGTTTGGGCACTATTTCAGCCCCCTCAACCTGTACTACGTTTACGACAGGGGCGGGACGCGCGTCTGCCAAGTCTTAGCGGAAGTGAACAACACGCCCTGGGGCGAACGCCACCTGTACCTGCTTTCGGACGCCAACCGTGTCGCGACGGGCCCTGGGCTGCGATTCCGTCACACCAAACAATTCCATGTCTCACCCTTCATGGGGATGGACGCTCAATACCATTGGCGGCTGAGTGAGCCGGGTGAGACGCTTCGCGTGGCGCTCACCAACCACGACTCAGACACTGGCAGATTTGACGCCTGCATGACCCTGCTCCGCCGGCCATTGACCCGCAGGGCCGTTGTTGGACTTGCGGCGCGGCGTCCGTTCGCGACGACGCGGGTCCTATCGGCGATTTACTATCAAGCTCTCCTTCTATGGTGGAATCGATGCCCCTACCATCCTCACCCGCGGAAGCTCTCGACCAGCGTCTAGCCAAACGAACGGCGACCGCTGGTACGGCTGTGGGACACAGGCGTCGTTCGCTCATCGACCGAACGGCACGATGGCTGGTGCTAGACCGGCTGCGCGGCATCCAGCACGGGGGGCTCAGGCTGGTCGAGCCGGGGGAAGCTACCTTGCTGGGCGACTCACCTCCTTTCGCCGACTTGCTAGTCCGGCGGCCTCGGTTTTTCCGTCGCGTCGCGCTGGGAGGGGCATTGGGCGCCGCAGACGCGTTCGTTGACGGAGACTGGGATTCCCCTGACCTGACGTCCGTCCTGCAGGTATTGGCTCGGAACTCCATCGCCCTGCAACGGGTTGAGCGTGGCGCGCCGAGTCTGCTGCGACCGATCCGAGCCGCGTTCAACCGGCTACGCCGCAACACCCTTGGCGGCAGTCGCCGCAACATTGCCGCTCACTATGATCTCAGCAACGACTTCTTCGCGTTGATGCTCGACCCGACCATGACGTACTCGAGCGGCTACTTCGCAACTCCCGATGCATCGCTCGAGCAGGCGTCGACCGAGAAGTACGACCGCATCTGCCGCAAGCTTGACCTTGGCCCCGAGCACCATGTGCTGGAGATCGGCTCGGGGTGGGGCGGCTTCGCCGAGCACGCCGCCGGCCGGTATGGCTGCCGGGTCACGACCACTACCATATCCGATCAGCAGCTCGTTTACGTTAGGAACCGTATCTCCAACGCCGGCTTGAGCGATCGCATCACTCTACTCTCACAAGACTACCGCAGTTTGGAAGGCGCCTACGACCGGCTGGTTTCCATTGAGATGATCGAGGCGGTCGGCAAAGAGTATTTGCCCGGTTACTTTCGGAAATGCTCTAACCTCCTCAAGCCTGACGGGGCCATGGCCCTGCAGGCGATTACGATCCCCGACTGCCGCTACGAGGCATATTGTCGGTCGGTTGACTTTATCCAGCGGTACATCTTTCCGGGCGGTTCCCTGCCCAGCCCTGGAGCCATCACGGGGTGTCTAGCCGGCGACACTGACTTCCGGTTGGTTCATGTTGAGGACTTCAGCGATCACTACGCCCGCACGCTTGCCGCGTGGCGAGATAAACTCTGGGGGCGAGTGGCCGAAGCAGAGTTGCTCGGGTTCGACGATCGGTTTCTAAGAATCTGGCGGTACTACCTGTGTTACTGTGAGGCCGGGTTTCTTGAGCGGCAGGTGGGCGTTTCGCAGTGGGTATTCAATAAGCCGCTCAACCGCACCGCAGCCGGCTGATAGCGGAATGCTGCGAGGTCTTCACTACCTAGCCTTTTGCCTGGCATTAGCTCTGACATTGCTAAGGCCCCCGTCAACGGTGAGCACCTCGCCGGTGATCCACGTGTTGCCGGGCTCAAGCAACCAGTCGATCGCACTAGCGATGTCAGCCGGCTCGCCGAGGCGTCCCGCGGCGTGCATCGATTCCGAAGCCGCGCGAGAAGATTCCTTCGACCAGATCTGCTCGGTCATGCGGGTCTTCACCAAGCCGGGCGCCACGACGTTAAACCGGAGGCCGAACGGGGCGTAGGTCGCAGCCGCCGAAGCGGCCAGACCGATCACGCCAGCCTTGGCGGCGGCGATTGCTTCGTGGTTGGCGAACCCCAACCGGGCTGCCGCGGATGAGATCAGCACGATCGAGCCCCCTTCCCGCCGCATCGAATGGGCAGCTGCCCTGACCACGGCGAATGCTGACGTTAGGTTGACTCGCAGTGTGTTGTCCCAATCCGCTTCGCTCGTGAGGTGAGCTGGTTTGAGCATCAGCGAGCCGACGCAGTTCACTGCTCCCGTCAGGCAGCCGAAATGCTCCTTGGCCCCGTCAAACGCTCGCTGCGTGGCAACCACATCGGTGGGGTCAGCTTCCAGCTTGGGAGCATCGAGCTCAGAAGCGAGCGAAGTCAAACGATCGGACGGACGGCCAGCCAGTGCGACCCGGGTCCCCTTAGCCGCGAGGCGGCGAGCCGTTTCGGCCCCAATTGTGCCCGAGGCGCCAAGCACCAGCACGGCGGGCAGTAATTCACTCATGGCGGTCGCCTCGCGGAATCTGATTGGGAAGGACCACCGTACCGTAGAACGGCGGAGCCCGATGCCAAGCTGGGCGCGTCCGTCCATTTGACGCCGCCGTGTTGCCAGTAAGTTCTGTCCCACTCACACCTGCACGATTCTTAGCGACAAAACTCTGGGGTTTTGTCTTTCGCTGCGTCAGGATTTGCCTTTGCTGATAGGGTCCGGCGATCCGACGCGCGGACGAAACAGGAGGGGTTATGTCCACTGCGAGGATGTTTGAGGGCAAAACTAGTCGTAGCTGAAGAATGGCGTTGCGGTGACATGAAACGCCGTGCTCGCGCCAGCGGCGGCTTCCCAGCAACTACTCGGTACACAGCTACAGGTGGCTATCTTCTACAACAAACGAGGCAATGGTCCGGACGGTTGCCGCCGCCGAGAGAGTCAGGTTGCCGCGTGCCCGCTGCTTGCGTTCGGCGGCCCTAATGGCGTTGTCGGCGTTTCCGCCTCTGCTGACGCTCGGATGCCGCGTAGCATGCCTCCGAAAACGAAGTAGTGCAGCGGCAACACGGCGTACCAGTACATCAATCCAAGCAGGCCCCGGGGGCGGTAAGAAGCGGTCATGTGCAGCCGCGTCGTGTCGGAAGATTTCTGCGGTTCAAGGCGGAACTCCAGCTGGGCGTCGCCGGGCAGTTTCATTTCGGCCCGCAGCCGGAGCAGGCGTCCCCGCTCGATCCCGACGACCCGCCAAAAGTCCAACGCCTCGCCGTAGTGAATATTCTCGGGATGGCGTCGACCGCGACGCAGCCCGGGGCCGCCCACCAGTTGATCAAGCCAGCCGCGGATCTTCCACAGGATGTCGCCAGCGTACCAGCCATGACCGCCGCCCACCCGGCAGATGGCGGCGAACACAGCGTCGGGCGGGGCATTGATATCGATCTGTCGCTCGTCCCGGCAAACCGCGCCGCCTGCCCAGTCTGGGTCCCCGGGGATGGTCCCGGCGGCGGACCAGTGCGTCTCGACGTTGTGTGATTCGACGGCTTGGATTGCCTGGTGGATTGCCTGCTCGGTCGAGAGTGGGGTGTGCGGCATGACTTCATTGGCCGGCCGGTCCCCAACCACCACCCGATTGCTGAGCCCGTCAGCCAGCGGACGCGCGATGCGGTAGGTGACGGGCGTCACGAGACTAATCCAGAGCGAGCTCAGCCGCGGCGTCAGCACGGGGACGCCAACAATCCATCGCTTGCCCAGCCCTAGTTGCTTGGCGGTGGTCTGCATCAACTGCCGGTAGGTGCAGACGTTCGCTCCGCCGATTTCTAGCGTCTTGCCCACCGCCGCCGGCGTCTCGGCCGACTCGACTAGCCAGTGAAGCACGTCGTCGATCGCAACCGGTTGGCACTCGGTGTCGACCCACCGCGGCGTGATCATGATCGGGAGTCGATTGACCAGGTAACGCAGGATCTCGAACGACGCGGAGCCGGCGCCAATGACCATTGCCGCTCGCAGGACGGTGACCGGCACGCCCGTGGAGCCGAGCGTCTCCTCCACCTCGCGACGCGACCGCAGGTGTTCGCTGAGGTGGTCGGACTCGTCCCCCAGACCACCCAAGTAGATGATCTGCTCCACGTTGGCGTCGGCGGCCGCCCGGGCGAACGACCTCGCGAGCTGCACATCGCGCTGGTGGTAGTCTTCGCCGGCAGAGATCATAGAGTGCACAAGGTAGTACGCCACCCGGCAGCCCCGCAGCTGGTCTGCCGTGCTGCTTGTGTCTGCCAGGTCGCACTCGGCAACCTCAAGTCCGGGCTCGCCACGCCAGGTGCGCTGTTCGAGCTTGCGTGGGGAACGCACGAGGCAGCGAACCCGGCGTCCACGTCGCAATAGCGCGGGCGCCAAACGGCCGCCGACGTAGCCTGTTGAGCCAGTGAGCGCGATTGGTGCGGTTTGTGACGGAGCATCGTTCATCGGCGTTAGGGTCCTGGAATACGGGGCGCAGTTGCAGAGAATAGCAACGCAGATGAGCTTGAGAATCCGTCTGGACTCCGTCCAGTAGTAGTAATAGGCAGCATCTACCAGGCGACGAGGGGTGATAATCGGGCTGCCGATGTGGTTTACTTAGAGTCAGCTGGTCGATGTGCGGTCGCATCGACTACCAGTTGTACAGGTATTGCAGAAGTTTGCCCTCCGTCCGCCCAGTCCTCCCCCCAGTAGGCCGGGACGCCTCGGGACCGATTTCGCGGACGTGTTATCCTTGCGAAGGGCACGCGGTTCGCACTAGCGTCGAGTCTCTCCGGGTCGCCCGCAGCGGCCCGAGCTGCTCTCCCAACCGCCGCGACTATACCCTCAAACCCAATTCTTCCTGCCTCCCAATGGAAAACAGCCTAGAGACGGTGGACTCCCCTGCATCCCGCGTTGCCGCCGATCAAATCGAGCAGGCGCCCCTCCCTTTCACTAGACCGGGAAAACTCAAGGTCACGCTGATCAGCTTGCACGGGCTGATCCGAGCCCACGATCCGCAGCTCGGATACGACGCCGACACCGGCGGCCAGATTAAGTACGTGCTAGAGCTGGCCCGTTGCCTGGCGAATCAGCCGCAGGTGGGCGGCGTCGAGCTAATGACGCGGCAGATTATCGATCCGGCCATCGACGACTCGTACGCGCAACTCGAGGAGCCGATCTGCGATGGCGCTAAGATCGTGCGGATCCCGTTTGGCCCGAAACGGTACCTTAAGAAAGAATCGCTCTGGCCGTACATCGACATCTTCGTCGATCAGGCACTGCAGCACTTCAAACGGCGCGGGCTGCCGGCCATCATCCACGGGCACTACGCCGACGCGGGCCTTGCAGGCGCGCAGCTCGCCCGGCTGCTCCACATCCCGTTCGTGTTCACCGGGCACTCTTTGGGTCGGGTTAAGAAGCAGCGGTTGTCTCTCCGGAAGGGGCAGTCGGACGGGCTGGAGTCGAAGTACAAATTTAGCGCCCGCGTCGAAGCCGAGGAGATAGCGCTTGAAACCGCGGCGATGATCGTCACGAGCACGAACCAGGAGGTTCAGCAGCAGTACGAAATTTACGACCACTACGTGCCCTCCCGGATGGAGGTCATCCCGCCGGGCGTGGACCTCGACGCTTTTTGGCCCGCCGATGAGAACTGGTCGCGGCCGTCGATCGCCGACGAGCTCGACCGGTTCCTCACCGAACCTAACAAGCCGATTATCCTCACTCTGGCGCGCCCGGACGAGCGTAAGAACCTTGAGAAGTTGGTGCAGGTCTATGGTGAGAGCAAGGAGCTGCAGGAGCTGGCCAATCTGGTGCTGATCCTCGGCACCCGGGACGACATCAGCAGCCTGCCCAAGCCACAGCAGGGTGTCCTGATGAACATCCTGCAGGCGATCGACCGCTACGACCTGTACGGGAAGGTGGCCTACCCAAAGACGCACGCCACGGCGGACGTCCCCGAGATGTACCGGCTGGCCGCGAAAACGAAGGGCGTGTTCATCAACCCGGCGTTGACGGAGCCGTTTGGCCTGACCCTGCTTGAGGCGGGAGCAACCGGCCTGCCGATCATCGCCACCAACGACGGTGGCCCACAGGATATCATCGCCAACTGCCGCAACGGCCTGCTGATCGATCCCCTGGACGCCGACACGATAGAGCGGGCCTTGTTACGAGCGCTCACCGAGCCGGAGCAGTGGGAAGAATGGTCGGCCAACGGGGTTGCGGGCACGCGCGAGCATTACTCGTGGGACAAGCACGCCAGCCGCTACCTGCGTGACCTGACCGACATCCTCAACCACTCTCCGCCGCCGCTGCTTTCCCACAAATCGGCTTCCCGGCGTTTGCCGGAATTTGACCGGCTGATTATCACCGACCTCGACAACACGCTGACGGGCGATGAGGAGTCGCTGCGGCAGTTCATTGATCTTGTGCAGGCGAATGAGCACGTTGGGCTGGGGATCGACACGGGCCGCACGCTGGACAGCGCCATGGAGCTGATCGAGGAGCTCCACCTGCCGCGTCCCGACCTTATCGTCACCGATTGCGGCACGCGGCTGCACTACGGCGAGCACCTGACGCCCGACCGCAGCTGGGGCAAGGCGATCGGCTACGCCTGGAACGGGCAGGCGATCCGCGACGTGCTGGATGAGCTGCCCGGCCTGTACCCGCAGGACGAGAGCCACCAGTCCGAGTTCAAGATCAGCTACCAGATAGACCCGGGCGTGGCCCCTAAAACCACCGCAATTAAGAAAACCCTCCGTGAGGCGGGGCTGCGTGCTAAGGTTATCATGTCGCTAGGCATGTACTTGGACGTCATCCCCGTGCGTGGCGGCAGCGATATGTCGATGCGGCACATCTTGTGGAAGTGGAGCTTCGCGCCGGAGGATGTGCTGGTGGCGGGCGACTCCGGCAACGACGCCGGCATGCTGCTGGGCCGGTCGCTCGGGATCGTCGTGGGCAACCACAGCTCAGAATTAAACCGCTTGAAGAATCGGCCCAGGATCTATTTTGCTAAGGCGGAACACGCCGCTGGAATCCTTGAGGGGATCGAGTACTACAACTTTTTGGATCAGCTAGTCATCCCCAATGACAGGATTGAATAACAACGGCGTCGTCGATGCGATCTCGTTCAAGGCCGACCTGACGCTGCAGCGGCTCCGCCCGCGTCTTGAGGAGCACTGGAGCCGGGCGTCGATGGACGAGGCGGATCGGCGATCGTTCGACAACCGCCTGGCCGAGCACTGGCCCTTGCTGTTCAAGCTGCTCTACCGTTTGTACGGCGACCGCTACGACTTCTTCTACCACATCGAGCAGGTGGCGCTGACCGCTGCGCGGGCGTGGACCGATCGCCCGGATCGGCTCCGCCAGACCGACCTGCACCGCGTCAATCACCCTTCCTGGTTCCTGTCGGAGAAAATCGTCGGGGGCGCGATCTACGTCGACCTGTTTAGCGAGAACCTCGGCCGGCTCCGCGAACACGTGCCGTACTTTAAGTCTCTGGGGCTGACGTACCTGCACCTGATGCCGCTGTTCGCCGTCCGCCCCGGTGACAACGATGGCGGGTACGCCATCAGCAACTACCGCTCGGTCGACCCTCGACTCGGCACCATCGACGACCTGCGGCTGCTGGCTGAAGAGCTGCATGAGAACGGCATCTTGCTGGTGCTCGACTTTGTCTTCAACCACACGGCCGATGACCACGAGTGGGCGCAGCTGGCCCAGGCGGGCAGCCGCGAGCACCAAGAATACTATTACTTGTTTCCGGACCGTACCGAGCCCGACCGCTACGAGCAGTCGCTCCGCGAGGTCTTTCCGACCGTCCGCCGTGGCAACTTCACCTGGCACGACGGCATGCAGCAGTGGGTTTGGACCACGTTCAACAACTTCCAGTGGGACCTGAACTACAGCAACCCTGCGGTGTTCCGGTCGATGCTTGAGGAGATGTTCTTCATCGCCAACACCGGCGTGGACATCCTGCGTTTAGACGCGGTGGCGTTCATCTGGAAGCGGCTGGGCACCAATTGTGAGAACCAGCCCGAGGCCCACATGCTGATCCAGGCGTTCAACCGCCTGGCCCGGATTGCGACTCCGAACCTGCTGTTCAAGTCCGAGGCGATCGTCCACCCCGACGAAGTGGTGCGGTACGTCAGCCCGAAAGAGTGCCAGGTCTCGTACAACCCGACCCTGATGGCGCTACTGTGGGAGTCGCTCGCCACACGCCGCGTCACGCTGTTGCGGCAGACGCTCACGCACCGCCACAAGCTGCCGGAGCAGACGTCGTGGGTCAACTACCTGCGGTGCCACGACGACATCGGTTGGACCTTCGACGACGCCGACGCCGCGGCGATTGGCGTCAACGCGTACGACCACCGACGATTCCTCAACGACTTCTACACCGGCCAGTTCCCTGGCTCCTTCGCCCGCGGGGTCCCGTTCCAGGAGAACCCGCAGACCGGGGACATGCGGATCTCTGGCACCATGGCTTCGCTGGCCGGGTTGGAGCAGGCCATCGACGACGACGACGAGGAGAAGAAAGAGCTCGCCCTCAAGCGGATGCTGCTCCTGCACGGCGTGACGCTGAGCATCGGCGGCATCCCCCTGCTCTACCTGGGCGAGGAGTGGGGCATGCTAAACGACTACGAGTTCGCGAAAGATCCGGCCAAGGCGGGCGACTCAAGGTGGATCCACCGCCCCAAAATGAAGTGGGAGTTCCTCGACGAGCTGGACGATCATATCGCGTCGGGAAATGGTTCGATTCGGACGCGGATCTATACGACCATGCAGCGGATGATTAAGCTGCGGAAAGAGACGCCCGCCCTTGCCGGGCAGAACATGGAGCTCATCGGCACAGCGAACGACCACGTGCTTGGCTACGTCCGGCGGTTCGAGGGGCACCGGCTGGTGGTGGTGGCGAATTTCTCCGAAGAGGAGCAGGTCATCGACGGAAACAAGCTCCGCACCGCGGCGCTGGGCCGGTTCTTTGCCGACGAGATCTCCGGAGCGACCTACCCAACCAGCGAGCCGATGAGGCTCGGCGCCTACCAAATCTTGTGGCTCAAGAGCGTCTGACGCCCCCAGTTCTTGACTCCGCGTCAAGCAGCCGGCGCGTCACACGCCTGCCCCGATTCTCACCGAAGGACCCGGATGTCCCCGCACCACCGCCGCGTGCTTGCCACCGATCTGGACGGAACGCTTATCCCGTTGGAGGGCGAGGAGCAGAACCAACGCGACCTCCAAACCCTCGGCGAGCAGCTCCGCACGCATGAGGTCAGCCTCGTTTTCGTGACCGGGCGGCACTTCGAATCTGCCCACGCCGCGATCGAGCAGCACGGTTTGCCCACGCCCGAGACGATAATCTGCGACGTCGGCACGTCCGTCTTTCATCATGAATCTGAGGGCCCGTACGAGCCGGTCGGGGCGTACGCCGATCACCTAGGCGAGCTGATCGCATCGCTTCCCATTGCGGAGCTGAGAGAGTGTTTGGCGTCGCTCTCCGGACTGACGGCCCAAGAGGATGAAAAGCAGGGCCCCTTCAAACTCAGCTACTACGCCGACGCCAACCAACTGGAGGAGCTCGCCGAGCAGGTGATGCGACGCCTGGACGAGTGGGACGCCCCGTACTCGCTGGTCCACAGCGTCGACCCCTTTAACAACGATGGCCTGCTAGACCTGCTGCCGAAGGATGTCTCGAAAGCTTATGCCCTCGACTGGTGGGTGAGCCGGTGCGGCTGGGACAGCCGCGAGGTTGTGTTCTGTGGGGACTCGGGCAACGATTTCGCCGCGCTAACCGCCGGCTACAACGCGTTGGTGGTCGGCAACGCCGACCGCGTGTTGGCCCGCCGGGTGCACGACGCGCACCGCTCCGCCGGCTGGCGAAACCGCCTGCGGCTGGCGTCTGGCGCCGCCACCTCCGGCGTGCTCGAGGGTGCCCGGTGGTTCGGGCTGATGGAATCGGCCGCCCACTCGGAAGACTCTCTAGGGGCGACGCCGATCACCAGCGCAGAAACCTACTTCCGTGTGTGGGCGCCGACGCACCAGCAGCTGGCGGTCGAGATCGCGGGCGAGCGGTTCGACTTATCCAAGGACGACCAAGGCTGCTTTTCCGGTAGGGCGCCCGCCGCGCCGGGCGACAAGTACCAGTACGTCTTGCACGGCCAGACCGCGCGGCCCGACCCGGTCTCCCGCCGCCAGCCCGACGGCGTGCACGGCCCGTCGGAGGTGGTTGACCCCAACGCTTTCGCCTGGACCGATCAGGACTGGCCCGGCGTCCCCAAGCAGGATCTGGTCATCTACGAGATGCACCCTGGCGCCTTCACCGAAGAAGGGACCCTGCGTTCGGCCATCGCTCGCTTGCCAGAGCTGGTTGACCTCGGCGTGACCGCAGTCGAGGTGATGCCGGTGGCCCAGTCGCCCGGCAAATGGAACTGGGGCTACGACGGCGTTAACCTGTACGCGGTTTCGCACAACTACGGCGCCCCCGATGACTTTCGGGCGTTTATCGACGCGTGTCACGCCGCCGGTTTGGCGGTGATCCTGGACGTTGTTTACAACCACCTGGGGCCCGAGGGCAACTACCTTTCGGAGTTCGGCCCCTACTTCTCACGCAAGCACCACACGCCGTGGGGCGCCGCAGTCAACTACGACGGGCGCCACAGCCAGCCAGTCCGACGATTCATCGTCGAGAACGCCCTGTACTGGCTCCGCGACCTGCACCTCGACGGCCTGCGGCTGGACGCGGTGCACTTCATGCACGACGACAGCCAGCACACCATCCTGGACGAGATCCGCGTCGCGGTGGCGGACTTCGAGCAGAGTGCCGGCCGCGCCGTGCACCTGATCGGCGAGTCGAACGTGTACGACGAGCGGCTGCTGGCCAGCGTCGGCGGCCTGAAGGGGTACGACGCCATCTGGTCCGACTGCCTGATGCACTCGATCTACACGCACGCCTCGCCCGACTTGAAGCTCACTAACCGCGAGTACCACGGCGCCCACAACCTACGCGAGGCGCTCGACCACGGCTACCTGTACGAGAGCAGCCAGTACGTGCGCGTCGCCCGCGAGGCCCTGGGCGGCGACCTGCCCGACCGCTCGTACCTGCCGTCGCTGGTCACCGCGCTGCAGACGCACGACTCGGTCGGCAACCACCCGGAGGGCAAGCGGATCCACCAGCTCGCGTCCAAGGAGTACCAGCGTTCGGCCGCCGCGCTGATGCTGCTGTACCCCAGCATCCCGCTGCTGTTCATGGGCGAGGAGTCGGCCGTGGACGCGCCGTTCCCGTTCTTCGCCGACTTCCACGACCGCCGCCTGCGTCGGGCCGTCGACAAGGGCCGCATGGCCGAGTACCCCCACCACAACTGGAAGGGCGCGCCGCTGCCGTCGGAACGCCAGTCGTTCCGCATGGCGAAGTGTCACGACCCCGCGCTGCAGGACCAGGCGATGCGCGATTGGTACCGCCAGCTGCTCGCCCTCCGCAAGCAGGGCCTGGCCGCCGGCTGGCTAACGCCCCAGGCCATGTCCTGCGCCCACGACGATTCGTCGCACGTGTTCCGCCTGCAGTACGACAGCTCCGCCGGCGGCCCGACCGTGCTGGCCCGGCTCACGCCGAACCACCAGCCGGCGGACCCCATCGAACTGTCCATCGACGGCCGCGTCACCCACTCTTCGCAGCCGCTGGAACCCATAGCCGAAGGCAATGTGCGGCTGGCGCCGAACCACGCGGTGATTGTTAGCCGGTAGGTCGGGCGTCGGTATCGGCCAGCCCACTACAACACATGGCCAAACCAATAGGCCACGGCTTCCTCATTGATTCCATCTTGTGGTTGCCACCAGCACACCGGGTACGCCATGTCAACAAATCGTCGCGCCGGCAGCTCACGGTCAGACCACGTCACAAACTGGCGCATGAAACCCGGGTGTACTCTGGTTGCAAGAATTCCGCAAGAACCAAGGATTCCAATAAAAACTTCTCGCTCCGCCTTATTCGACTTGAAGATCCCGCCCAGCTGTTTTTGGATGGCAGCAGACGACGTCCCTGCTGGTGCTGTCTCGATGGCCTTCAACGCACTCTTGAAGGTTGCAACGTCGGAAGCCGTTGGAACCACTCGTGTGTGTTCATTGAATAACTTCAAGTCCAAGCTCGCATACAAGGGCTGATGGTGGCGAACTCCGCCCCACTTGAAACGCTCAAAGTTAAGAACATTGAGGTCTTTTTCTTCGGAGATGCGATTGTATTCACCACATACCGGGCATGCGTCGCGCGCCTCTGTATGTGAGTGCCTCGGAAAATGCTGCAAAACGGCGAAGCTCCCCAACGCCGAGCGGATTTCAAGGCGCCGCGATGAGAGACTTGATAAGAATGCATCGGCCACAGCCTGCCGCTTCAACTCTTGTACAGCTGAAATGGCCTCTTCCACGATGTCGTCATGTGAGAGCCCAATTGGGTCGAACATCAGGCCGGCAAGCTTGGCATAGGCGAAGTCATCAGGTGGTGTGTGGCGAGAATTCGAATCTCGCCAACCAGCAGAGGTCCAGTAGGTGTCAATCAGCACTTTTAGCGCGCGACTGTCAACAGCGGAGGTAATGTCTTTGCGCATAGCTTGCATATATGGAGCACACGTGTACGCAGCTGAACTTCGTAATCAGATGAGCGCAGCCGATGCTTGCTTCATTGTCGGCCGTTTCTTCGCGTGATCGCTCGTTACTACCTGGTCAGCGGTGTTAGTCATCGCGCCCGGATAAATCCTTATTGGTCGCAGCTCAAGGCAGCCGACCTCTGACGTACGCCACGCATTTCCTTGTCTCTGCATTACCTGTGCCTGCAGTGATTGCCTTCTCGAGATCCCTTGTGGCTTCCTGCCACTCGTTCAGTTCTTAGTGCGCGCACCCCTACCAAGGTAGGCGCCGTGCAGGCCTGGGGTGATGGTGAGCGCTTGATTGTACACAGCGATCGCCTCGTGAAAGATCTTCCTGCTCCTCAGCGCATCACCATGCACGCGATGGGTTTCCGAATCCGAAGATGCACATTCTAGGGACTACTCGATATCGGCAAGGGCGTGGTCCTGATCATCGAGAGCAACGTAGGTCAGCGAGCGATGAAAATACGCGCTGCTGAGACTAGGCGCCAACTGTACCGCCAGCGTGAAGTCCGCAAGGGCTTTCTCGTGCAGCCCAAGCTTGGCTCGCAGGCGACTCCGCCACACCACCTGCCCGGCGTTCTCTGCCGTTGGCTCAATCAATCGCTCGAGCGTCTTGATTACTTCAAGAACTGCAATTCTCTTGAGCATTTCGAATGGAGAACCTCACATTTACGGTGGCCGGGCGAAACTGCCCCAATGGTGAAAGCCGGGCGCAAAGCCCACTGGCGCTAGCGTGCGCATGCCTACGAATTAGACCCCTAGCGTGTGCAAATCGGGCCTCGATGGTTGGTGCTTCACATGCCACGGCGCCTTGAGCATGGCGTCCGGCTATTCCGTGTCACGTTGCAGCTGACCTCGCTGATTCTGTTCCCGCCATCGTAGGTAGTCCTCAAGTTGGGTAAGTGCCAGAAACCTATCAAGGTCGGCATCGACAGGCAAATGATGGACGTCTGTGTACGACACCGACTCCGCGAACCGCCGCTCGCCAAGTCCGTGATCTAGGGCCCGAAGGAGTGTGTTGTGCGCATCTTCAGTGGATTCGGCTGCAAGTCCGCGGACGAACATCCTAATACCGAGGTCCTCAGTCTCTTCGTTCTGTAGTGGTTCGAACACTACGTCAGCTATCGCAACCGTGAAGCCCTCCCAAGTCGCGGTAACGGGAAATCCGATCCGTGGCTTGAGCGAGTAGACTGACCAACCCTCGATCGTAGGGGCGTGGGTGACGACCATATCGACCAATAGGAATAGCGATCGGTTCCCGTCGGAGGTGATAATCACTTCGGGGCAACCCCCGTGTGACGAAAACTCAAAGTAGAGGCCAGGGTCCACTCTCTGGAGTCGACTGAGAAGAATCTCGTACGCTGGGTGATCGGCGGATTCGGCGGTCGCGAGTTCCCCCTTGCGGTCCACGAAGGCTGTCCAGAAGTCGGAAATGGCTTGTAGTTGATCAGGCATTGTCTTTTTGAATGACGCACGCCGCTGTCAATACTTCTGGCAGTCTGGAGCTCGCGCCTCTAGTCGCTCCGCTGGGAAAATTCGCAGCCGCACGGCTTCATCCACCCTCAGGCTTCTGACCAATTTGTTTTGTCCAAAAACACGCGCGGAGGGGACAAAACTCGGGGTGCATTGCGGCCTCGATTGGTTGTAAGTGTTTTTTTGGTAATGGTTTAGGGGAAATCTCTCCTGTGGGGTCACAGGGGTTTTGTCCGATTTTCGGCGGCCAATAGCGGACAGAACCGAAGCGGACAATTCCGAAGCAGACCGAACCGCCGGCTCAAGGCGAAACGGCCCGCCGCTAAGGCTGATCCTCATTGGTCGCCGCGGGCGCGTAGCGATCCACCAGTATTGGACCGCGCCGGGTGGCCGTTTTCTACGAGAAACTGGGGAGAGAATCCCCGCTCGTTCTAGCAGCCGCGACCCCGTTAGCTGCCGCGGCCCGTCAACTTCCCCGGCCTGTCAACTTCCGCGGTACGTCGAGTACCCGAACGGCGAGAGCAGCAGTGGCACGTGGTAGTGGCCCCCCTCGGGGTCGAAGCAGAACTCGATCTCCACCCGCGGGAAGAATGAGTCGCGGCCCTGGGCGGTGAAGTAGGCGGCGGTCTCGAAGCGGAGCACGTACACGCCCTCGTCGGCGCCGCCGGGCGGAAGCAGGTTCGTGAGGCGGCCGTCGGCGTTGGTGGCGCCGGACGCCAGCTCCTGGCGGGAGCCGCCTTCGGTGACCAGCAGCAGCTGCACCTCCACGCCCGCGGCGGGCCGGCCGGTGGAGGTGTCGAGCACGTGGGTGGTGATGGGGCTCATGCGGAGTTGTTGGTTGGGGGGGCAAGTTTTTCCAGCCGCAGCAGCGTGATCTGACGCTGCTCTTGGGCGGCGATCTCGAACTCGTCCGCGGGGTCATTCTCTAAACGCTTTTCCAGGATGGCGAGCATCTCCGACGCCGACTTGCCGGTCGCGCAGACGATGAAGGTCTTGCCAAACCGCTGCTCGTACTGCTTGTTGGCCTCGGCCAGGCGCTGCAGCGTCTGCTCGTCGGACTCGGTCGCGCCGGACTGTTCGTCGGCCGACCAGCGGTCGTTGCCCGCGTACTTCATCCGCATCGATTGCAGGTCGCCGATCCGGGGGTGGCTCTCGAACGCCTCGACCCAGGCCGAGGTAGGCATGGCGTTGAACACCAGCTTGGCCGCGTGCAGCACCGCCGCGGCGTCGGCGAACGGCCGCGCCGCGGTCATCTTGTTCGCCCAGAACGCCGAACCCCCGCAGGCCTTGAACTGCTTGACCGCCTGCTGCTCGCTCAAGCGGTTCAGCCAATTGATCGTGTCAGATTTCACAGCACCTCCCCCCGACCGGCCGTGGCGGGCGCGCCGCGCAAGAGGGTTTCGAGCACCACGCCCCTCAGCGTGCGGCCCTCGTAGGGAGTCAGCGGGTGGCGGTGCCGCAGGTCGGCGCCGCGAACCGTGAAGTCGGCGTCCGCGTCCAGCAGCACCAGGTTGGCCTCGGCGCCCTCTCGCAGCCCCGACGGGACGCCCACCATCTCCGCAGGGCGGGCGGACAACCACTCCGTGACGTTGTTGAGCGAGAAGCCCCGCCTGCTGGCCCCGGTCCAAATGATTGGCAGCATCAGCTGCAGCGAGCTGACGCCGCCCCACGCCAGCTCGAAGTCGCCCGTGTCCTGGCGTTTCAGCTCCGGTGGGCAGGGGGAGTGGTCCGACGCGATAAAGTCGATGGTCCCGTCCCGCAGGCCCTCCCACAGCGCGTCGCGGTTGGCGGCGTGGCGGATCGGCGGAGCGCACTTGTACTCGGTCGCCCCGTCGGGGATCTCCTCGGCGGCGAACGCCAGGTAGTGGGGGCAGGTCTCGACCGTCAGCGGCAGGCCCTCCTGCTTCGCGTCGCGCAGCAGCGTCAGGCAGGCGGCGTCGGCCAGGTGGACGATGTGCGTGCGGCAGCCGTACTCGCGGCACAGGCCGATCAGCAGTTCGATCGCCTCACGTTCGAAGCGGCCGGGACGGCTCGCGGCGTACTGCTGGTAGTTGCGCGGGTCGTCCGGCGCTTCGACCGGCGACTCGATCTCGGCGTGGGCCAGCAGCACCGAACCACGCTCGGCGATCAGCGGCATCGCCGCGCGCAGGTCCTGCTCGGTCACGGCGGGGAACTCGTCGATGCCGCTGGGGCAGAGGAAGGCTTTCACGCCGAGCACGCCCGCATCCAGCATGCGGGGGAGCTCGCCAGCGCTGCCCGCCACAAGGCCGGCGTAGAAGCCCACGTCGACGCTGAGCCTGCCCCGGGCGGCCTGCCGCTTCTCTTGCAGCGCGGCGAGGGTGGTGGTGACCGGCGAGCTGTTCAGCGGCATGTCGACCAGCGTGGTGACGCCACCGGCCGCCGCGGCGGCCGTGCCGGTGACAAACCCTTCCCAGTCCTCGCGGCCGGGCTCGTTCAGGTGGACGTGCGTGTCCACCAGCCCGGGCAGCACCGCGACCTCACCCAGCTCACGCACGACCAAGCCCGCGGGAGGGCTGCCGTGGTCGGTGATGGAGGCAATCCGCCCGCCACGCACCGTCACGACCGCGGGTTGCACGCCGGCAGGCGTCGCCACCGCGCGACTGCGGAGCGCGAAGTCGGCTGTAGGTTCGCTGGGCGAGGCTGGCACGGTCAATCCAAATGGCTATCCTAGGAACGTCCCCACAACTTTAGCACGAATGATCGAGTAAATCATGGCCACCCGCGTCACGCACAACGCCTACGGCAAGCATCGCGTGCGGATCAGCAAGGTCCGCCGGCCCCGCCAGGCGGCGCCGCGAGACGAGCGCCACGAGCTGGTTGAGGTGACGGTGGACGTCGAGTTGCAGGGGGATTTCGAGGCGGCTTTCACCGAGGGTGACAACCGCCGTGTCATCGCGACCGACACCTGCAAGAACACGCTGTACGTGCTGGCGAAGGATCACCCACTCGATTCGATAGAGTCGTTTGGCCGGGCCGTCAGCGCGCACTTTCTCGATCACTACCAGCACGTCGAGCAGGTAGACGTGCGCCTGGCGGAGCAGGTCTGGAGCCGGCTGGAAGATTCGAAGCACTGCTTTGTCGCGCAACAGAAGATGCGTCCCACCGCGGCCGTGGCCCACCGCCGCGGTGCGGCGCCGAAGGTTGTCGGCGGGTTGGACCGGCTGACTATCGCCAAGACGACCGAGAGCGGTTTTGTCGATTTCCACCGCGACGAGTTCCGCACGCTGGCCGACACCACCGACCGGATCCTGGCCACCGAGATGACCGCCGCTTGGCGCTACGGCGAGGCGGAGGCCAACTACGCCGCGGCACGCGAGGCGATTGTCGCCGCGCTGCTGGTCCGGTTCACCGATCACTACAGCCACAGCGTGCAGGAGACGCTGTACCTGATGGCCGGCGCCGCGCTGGAGGCCTGCGCCGAAATCGGGCAGGTCACGCTGACGATGCCCAACAAGCATCACCTGCTGGCCAACCTGGCGCCGTTCAACCGCGAGAACGAGAACGAGGTGTTTGTCGTCACCGACGAGCCGTCCGGCTACATCACGGCGACCGTCGACCGGGAGTAGCCGACGCTACTGGGCGAGTTGGGCCAGCGTTAGGGCGAGCGTTTGCACGCCGTCCGCGATCTGCTCCGGCGTGCTAAACTCGTCTGGCCGGTGCGACACGCCGCCGCGGCAGGGGATGAAGATCATGCCGGTTTGCGCGACGCGGGCCATGAACAGCGAATCGTGGTAGGCGCGGCTGATCATGCGTTGCTTGCTGAGGCCGAGCGTGTCGGCCGCCGACTCGACCGTCTCGATCACCTCTTTTCCCGCTTCGGCCGGCGGATCGGCGTTCAGCACGCGAGACTCTAGCTGCACCCCTCGGCGGGCGGCGATTTCCCGCAGCGACTTCTGGATGGCGGCGGCGACGCCGTCTCGGTTTTGGCCATCGATGTCTCGGAGGTCGAGCGAGAACGTCACGCGGCTGGGGATTGAATTGACCGCCCCCGGGTGAACGTCGAGCCGGCCGACCGTGGCGACCAGGTCCGGGCTGCGGCTCTCACGGGCGATCTGCTCGATCGCCACGGTCATCTCGGCGGCGGCCGCGAGCGCGTCATGGCGTTTGGGCATCAGCACGGCGCCGGCGTGGCCGCCCTCGCCGGTGACCGTGAATTCGAATGCGGCTGGCGCCGCGATGGCGGTCACGACGCCGATCTCGAGGCCGGCGGCCTCGAGTTCGGGGCCCTGCTCGATGTGCAGCTCGACAAACGCATGGTAATAGTCATCCGGCAGGGGGACTTCAGCCAGCTCACCATGGAAGCCCGCGTCACGGCGGACTTCATCGTAGGTCGCCTCGTCTGAGTCTCGCAGGTCGGCAAGCTCGTTGGGTGGGATGGCGCCGGTCATCAGTCGGCTCCCGGTGCAGCCCATGCCGAAGCGGGTCGGCTCCTCGGAGGTAAACATCACCACCTCGATCGAACGTCGGGGGCGATAGTCGGCCGCCTGCAACGCGCGGACCGCCTCCAAGGCGCCCAGCACGCCGACCGTGCCGTCGTACATGCCCGAGTGCGGGATGGCGTCGGTGTGGGAGCCGGAGCCGATTGCCGGCAGGTCCGGCTCGGCGCCCTCCCAACGAGCGAATGTGTTGCCTACCGGGTCGACCCGCACCCGCAGGCCGGTCTGCTCGTACAGCCCGCGGAGGAATTCCCGGGCGCGGAGGTCGGACTCGGTAAAGACGACCCGCGTCACGGCCGGCGGCGGCTCCGGGCAGTCGCTGATCGCGGCCAGCTGCTGCAGCTCGTCAATCAGTCGGTCGGTGTCGATGGGGGGCGGGGCGGTGCTCATGACTGGTTGCGCGGCGCCCCGGTGGTTAGCGCGGCGAGCGGGTCGCGGTGGATGTCCTTGTAGTAGATGTACACGGCCGGCGTCTTGCCCATCGCGACAAACCACTGTGGGCAGTAAGAGGCCATCCAGATGCTGTCGCCCTGCATGACCGGCATCCAGTCGTCGGCCAGTCGGTAAACGCCCTGCCCCGCCTTCATGTACAGGCCGTGTTCCATAACGTGGGTTTCAACAAACGGCAGCGTGGCGCCCGACTGGTAGGTGAACACGTTGACTGCCATGTCGAACGCCGGGTCGACCGGCAGCAGCGTCGAGAGCATGGCGTCGGCGTCGCCGAGGAACGGCTCGCTGGGGGCGTCCAACAGGCGGCCGATTACACGCTGCGGCGCAGCGGCGCCGGGCAGCGGCTGGTAGGACTTCTCGAACACCAGCAGTCTGGCGCCGCGGCCGGCGCGCAGGTCGTACGCTTCGTCAGCGGGCAGCCAGGCGTACCCATCGGCGGGGAGCGGGCTGCCGTCCAGTTGGGCGGCGCCCTCAAGCACGTAGACCAGGCGTTGCACGCCCGGGCTGGCCCCGGTGGTGCGTGCTTCCTCGCTCCCCTGCACCAGGTACTGCGTAAACCTCGGGCCGCCGCCCAAGACCGGGCTGATCAGCACCACCCCTTCGGCGTCCCGCCAGTTGGTGAGCGGCGAGACGACGTGGCCGTCGGGCGCGATCAGGGCGTGGGTGGGCTTGATCAGCGTGCGTGTTGAACTGAAGGGGCTGTTCAAGCCTGGCTCCTTAGTTTTTTGGCGAGTTGCAGCACAAACCGAGTGAGCACCTCGATGCCCGCCGCAACGTCCGACGGGTCGACGCGCTCGTCCGGGTGGTGGCTCACGGCGCCCGGGTGGCGGAGGAAGAGCATAGCCGTCGGAAACCGGCCGGCCATGATGACCGCGTCGTGCCCTGCGCCGCTGAGCACCTGCTGGTGGCGGTGGCCGCAGTCCTCGATCGCGACACGGAGTTGATCCGCGAGGTGGGCGTCCATGGCGATCGCGGGTTGGGTGGTTTCCTCCAGCAGCTCGAACTCAATTCCCTCTTGGTCGGCTAGGGCGTGCGCGGCCGAGACGAATCCGCGGACCGCGGACTCGCGCTGGGCGTCGTCCCGGTGGCGGACGTCGAGCGAGACCTCGGCTTCGGCGGCGATCACGTTCGGAGCGTTGGGCGTCACACGGATCGAGCCGACCGTGGCCCGTAAGTCTTCGACGGACACGGCGTGGTCACGCACGTGGCACACAAACCGCGACGCGCAAACCAACGCGTCCTGCCGGCAGTGCATGGGCGTGGTGCCGGCGTGATCGGAACGGCCTCGGAACGCCAGACGCAGCCTGCTCTGCCCGGCAATGCCGGCCACCACGCCGATCGGCAGCCCTTCCTGGTCCAGCACGGGGCCCTGTTCGAGGTGGGGCTCGACGAATCCGACGACGTCCCGTGGGTCGTAGCCGCACCGGTCGATCGTGCTCGGGTCGAGCCCAAAGTCGATGATCGCGTCCCTCAGGCTGACGCCGCCGTCGTCGCGGCGGTCGAGCCACTCGGCGGGAAACGTGCCCGCCACCGCGGCGCTGCCCAGGTACGGCTTGCTGAAGCGGACTCCCTCTTCCTCGCTGAAGCCGACGACGTCCAGGTGGAAGGGGAGCGGCTCGTGGCGGAGGTGCTCGGCGACCGCCAGGCCCATCAGCACGCCCAGCACGCCGTCGTACGCCCCGGCGTTGGGGACGGTGTCCAGGTGCGAGCCGAGCAGCAGCACACGCCGCGTCTCCCGCCCGGCGAGGCGTCCGATCAGGTTGCCGGCGTTGTCCACCCGCGGGACCAGCGACGCCTCGCTCATCCAGCCCGCGAGCAGGTTGTGGGCAATCCGCATCGGCGGCGTCAGGTACCTCCGCGTCAGGCAGCCGGGCTCCTCTGAACACGCGGCAAGCTGGTGGCACCTCGCCATCACCATTTCCGTTAGCGGCGCCACGCTTGCGGGGTTGAGCTGTTGCGGCTGCTGCACGGGCGGAACCTATGGCATTGACGGTAGCGGCGGGGCGACCTATCGTGAAACGAGGCGGTAACTTACAGCATATCTCCACCGCGCTAACCGGACAATCTGCCTGCCGGTTTCCGGTGCGCTCAGCCGGTCGTGATCCCGCCATGCGTGACCACCTAGTGTTCTACCTGAACGGCGAGCGGCAAGCGGTGCGCGGCCCTGCTGTTGGCCGTACGCTGACCGATTTCCTCCGGTACAGCGAGGCCTCGGGCGCCCAGCCGTTAACCGGCACAAAGGTCGCCTGCGCTGAGGGCGACTGCGGCGCCTGCACCGTCCTGGTGGGCCGTCCCGATCCGGCGACCCGTCGGCTTGTCTACCGCGCGGTCGACGCCTGCATCGCGTTCGTCTATCAAATGGACGGCGCCCATGTGCTGACGGTCGAGTCGCTGGCGGTCGATCACCAGTTGTCCGATGTGCAACAGGCGATGGTTGACTGTCACGGCAGCCAGTGTGGATTCTGCACGCCCGGGTTTGTCATGGCGCTGCACGGGGTGCGCGCCAACCACCCCAACGGTCGCCTCACCGAGGAGCAGCTCCGCGTAGGCCTCTCCGGCAACCTGTGCCGCTGCACCGGCTACACGCAGATCTTGGAGGCCGCCCGCGCGATTGAAGCGTCGGCGCCAGAGCCGCTCGACAGCCGCTACAACGCACGGGAGATCGCGGCGGATTTGGCGGAACGCTCGCGCGAATCGGCGCACGTCAATCGCCGGTCCCATGCCGCCTCGAACGGCGAGCCCTCCACCACGCACGCGCCCGTCGAAGCGATCATCCCCGCGACGCTTGACGAGCTGCTGGCCGCCCGCGCTTCCCACCCGGACGCTTCCCTTGTCGCCGGCGCCACCGACTTGGGGGTGCAGCACAACCATGGCAAAATCGCCCCGTCGTGCGTGATTGTCACCTCGAGAGTTCCTGCGCTGAACCGGCTGGAGATTGACGAGACGCAGATCGTAATCGGCGCCGCCGTCCCGTGGCTCCGCGTCGAGCAGGCCACGTCCGACACGCTGCCCGAGTACAGCCAGTTGCTGAGTCGCTTTGGCAGTCCCCAGGTGCGCCACGCCGGCACGCTCGGCGGCAACCTAGCAAACGCCTCGCCGATCGCGGACTCGATCCCGCTGCACATGGTCGCCGGCGCTGTGCTGCGGCTGGCAAGCAAGCAGGGCGTCCGCGAGGTGGCGATCGAGGACTTCTACCTGGGCTACAAGAAGCTTGACCTGCGGGACGATGAGGTGATCGAGAGCATTCGCACCCCCCTGCCCTGTTCAGACACGCGGCTGAGGCTGTACAAGGTTTCCAAACGCCGCGACATGGACATCAGCACCGTAACGGCCGCCTTCTGGATCGAGGCGCAGGGCGACGCGATCCGCTCGGCCCGCGTTGCGCTCGGCGGCGTCGGGCCGGTTGTAGTGCGGGCAAAGCAAGCGGAGGCGGTGCTGCAGGGGAAGCCACTCTCACTCGAATTGATGCGGCAGGCGGGGCGTCTCGCCCGCGGTGAGGTGACGCCCATCACCGACGTCCGCGGCAGCGCCGTGTACCGGCAGCAGTTGGTAGAGAACCTGTTTGCCAAGTGCTACTACGACCTCACCGCAACCGATCAACCCTCCTCTCAAACTGCCTAGCCATGACCGCTGTAGGCCAGTCACTCCCGCACGAGTCGGCCGAGGGCCACGTCACCGGCGGCGCCCGGTACCTAGACGACCTGCCCCGCCTGGCGGGCGAGCTGTGCGTGTCGTTCGTGGGGGCGCCGGTTGCGAGTGGCAAGATTAAGTCAGTCGACACGACGGCCGCAAAGGCGGCGCCGGGCGTCGTGTGCGTGCTGACTGCCGACGACCTACTCGGCTCCCGGCAGTTTGGGCCCATCATCCCGGACGAGTTTTTTCTGGCCGACGGCGAAGTCGCCTTCCTCGGGCAGCCGGTCGTGGTGATCGGAGCCGAGACCGCGTCGGCGGCCGCCGACGCGAAATCCCTCGTCACCGTTGAGTGCGAAGAGCGAAGACCGATTCTCACCATCGACCAGGCGATCGAAGCGCAGTCGTTTATCGGCCCCGAGCGGCGGATGACCAGCCTGCTCGCGGAGGATGATCACGAGTTCGCCGCGGCGTTTCGCGGAGCGGCGCACGTGGCGGAGGGCCGGTTCCACAGCAACGGCCAGGAGCAGTTCTACTTCGAGACGCAGTCGGCCCTCGCCACGCCCGGCGAGGCCGGCACGATGCACGTGTCGTCTTCCACGCAGAACCCGACCGAGACGCAGGCCGTCGTGGCCGAGGCGCTGGGGCTCGGATTCCACGAGGTGGTCTGCGAGTGTCAGCGGATGGGCGGCGCGTTTGGGGGCAAGGAGACGCAGTCCGCCCTGGCCGCCGTGATGGCGGCGCTCGTGGCGCACCGCGCCGGCCGGCCGGCGCGGGTCGTGCTGCCGCGCGACGATGACATGAATATCACCGGCAAGCGCCACCGCTACCAGACCGACTACCGGGTCGCGTGCGACGAGGCGGGCCGGTTGGTGGCGGCCGAGATCAACTACTACTCCAACGGCGGGGCCTTTGCCGACTTGTCGACTTCGGTGATGGAGCGGAGCATGCTCCACGCCGAGAACGCGTACCACATCCCGCGGATGCGCGTCGTGGGCAAGGTGTGCCGCACCAACCTGCCCCCCAACACCGCGTTCCGCGGGTTTGGGGGCCCGCAAGCGATCGCGGTAATCGAGAACGCTCTTCAGGAGCTGTCGGAACAGTCCGGCAGCGACGCCTGGGACCTCCGCCGCAAGAACCTCTACCGAGACGGCGACCCCGATCAGCAGCTCACTCAGTACGGCCAGATCGTCCGCGAGCACGTGCTGGAAGAAATCTTCGATCAACTTGAAACCAGCTCCGACTACCGCGCCCGGAGTCGAAGGATCAGCGACTTCAACGCCGGGAGCTCCACCCACGTGAAGGGGCTGGCGGTCACGGCGGTGAAGTTTGGCATCTCGTTCACGACCAAGTTTCTGAATCAGGCCAACGCGCTGGTCAACGTCTACACCGACGGCACGGTGCAGGTTTCGACCGGCGGCACCGAGATGGGCCAGGGGCTGAACACCAAGATCAAGCAGCTGGTCGCGGACGAGTTTGGCTTGCACCCGGGGCGGGTGCGGGTGATGCCGAGCTCGACCGAGAAGAGCAACAACGCGTCGCCAACGGCCGCCAGCGCGGGGGCGGACCTCAACGGGGCGGCGGCACTGGACGCGTGCCGTCAGATCAAACGCCGCATGCAGGAGTACGCCGCGCAGCTATTCGGAAGCGAACCACGCGGGCTGACGCCGGCCCCCGAGCACGTCGTGCTCGAGAACGGTTTTGTGCGGGACGATCGCGACGCCGACCCGACCCGCGCCGTCGAGTTCGGCGAGTTCTGCAGCAGGGCCCGGCGGGAGCGTGTGGACCTGGGCGCCCGCGGGTTCTTCGCCACGCCCGGGGTCGACTACAACCGCGAGACCGGACGCGGCAACCCCTTCTACTACTTCACCACGGGCGCCGCGGTGGCTGAGGTCACGATCGACCGCTTCACCGGCGAGCTGGTGCACGACCGGACCGACCTGCTGATGGACGTCGGCCGGATGATCAACCCGGGGATCGACCGCGGGCAGGTGATCGGCGCTTTTATCCAGGGCGTCGGGTGGGTCACCAACGAGGACCTGCGTTACGACGACTCCGGCCGGCTGCTGTCAACCGGCCCCACCACGTACAAGATCCCCAACGTCACGGACCTGCCGCAGACACTCAATGTTGACTTCATTGATAACCCCAAGCAGACTTGCAACATCCGCCGCAGCAAGGCGGTTGGTGAGCCGCCGTTGATGCTGGGCATCGCCGTGTGGGCCGCGGCGCGCAACGCGCTTGCCAGCCTGGCAGCGGGGCAGCCCTTCGAGCTGGCGGTCCCGGCCAGCGGAGAGGAGTTGTTGATGAGAATAACGGAACTCGCGACGCCAGTGGCCGCCGCCGCCCCCCACCAACCGGCGGCCAAATGAGCCTGCGAAGCCTTCACGAGCGGTGCGTTGAGCTTTGCTCCGGGAACGAGGCGTTCGTGCTGGTCACTCTTGTCGACGTGACCGGCTCTGCCCCCGCGGACACGGGCGCCAAGATGATCGTGACGTCCCACGGGCTCGACCTGGGCACCGTCGGCGGCGGACGCGTCGAGGCCAAGGCGATCGAATTGGCCAAGCAGCTGCTGGCGGGGCCCGAGCGGACGCTGTTGGTCGATTGGAGCCTGCGGACGGATGTTGGGATGACCTGCGGCGGGCGGGTGAAGCTGTACTTCGAGGTCGGCAACCGCCCCGACTGGGCGGTAACGATCTTCGGCGCCGGGCACGTCACGCAGGCGCTCGCACCGCTGCTGGCCACGCTCCCTTGTCACGTGACCTGCATCGACCCCCGGGCTGATTGGCTTGGCAGGCTCCCCGGCGGGATCCGAGTCATTGAAACCGCGGAGCCCGCCGACGAGGTGGCCGAGCTGCCCAAGAGTTCTTTCGTGCTCTGCATGACACGCGGCCACAGATCTGACTTGCCCGTTCTCAAGCGGGTCTACCAGCTGCCCTACAGCTTCCCCTACGTTGGCGTGATTGGCAGCCGCGCCAAGGCGAAGACGCTCCGCAAGGAGCTGGTCGACGCAGGCTGCAGCGTCGAGCGGCTGGACTTCCGGTGCCCGGTGGGGCTGCCGGTAGGTTCCAACAACCCGGCGGAAATCGCCGTCAGCATCGCCGCCCAGCTGCTCGAGGTTCGCGACCAGAACGCCGCCGCGCGGCCTGGAGCGTCAGTCGAGTGAGTCGATTGCCGTGAGGATCGCGTCCACATTCTCGCTGCGGGCGCCGTGACCCATCAGCCCGATCCGCCAGCACTTGCCCGCCAGTGCGCCCAGCCCGCCGCCGATCTCTAGGTTGTGATCGTTGAGCAGCTGTTTGCGGGCGGCGGCCTCGTCGGTGATGGTTTCGGGCGGCTTGACCAAGTTGAGCATCGGCAGCGAGTGGTCCGGGTCCGACGCGTACTCGAAGCCCCGCTGAAGCAGCCCGGCCTTGAGCTGCTGGTGGGCCGACTCGTGTCGGGTGAACCGTTCGTCCAGCCCTTCTTCGAGCACCAGACGCAACGCCTCGTGCAGCGCGTAGTTCATGTTGACCGGCGCGGTGTGGTGGTACGCACGGCTGCCGCTCCAGTAGTTGCCAACCAGCGTCAGGTCGAGGTACCAGGAGTTGACCTTCGACTCCCGATTGTTGACCTTGTGCATCGCCCGCTCCGACAGGGTAACGGGCGCCAGACCGGGGGGGCAGGACAGGCATTTCTGGGTCCCGCTGTAGGCCGCGTCGACGCCCCACTCGTCGATCTCCACCGGCAGACCGGCGAACGATGTCACGCAGTCCATCACCAAGAGCCCGCCGTGCTTGTGCACCGCGTCGGCCAGCCGGTCGAATGGCTGACGCACGCCCGTAGAAGTCTCCGCGTGCACGACGGCCAGCAGGTCGGGCTTGAGCTCTTCGACCTTGGCGATCAGGTCGTCCTGATTGAAGGCGAGGCCCCAGTCGATGTCCATCGTTTCTACCTTGCCGCCGGCGCGGCCCGCCTTGTCAGCCAGCCGGCCGCCGAACACGCCGTTGACGCCTATCAGGCAGGTGTCGCCCGGCTCGACGAGGTTGTCCATCAGCATCTCAGCGCCGGCCGAGCCGGTGCCCGAGCACGCCAGCGTCATCTCGTTTTTCGTACGAAACACCTCCTGCAGCATCGAGCGGACCTCGTTCATCACCCGCATGAACTCGGGGTCCATGTGGCCAATGCACGGCATAGCAAGAGCTTCAAGCACCGACGGCGCCACTGGTGACGGGCCGGGGCCGTGCAGGAGTCGCGTCGGGAGGCTGAGCGGGGGGAAGCGTTCGGGCATCGGAGGGTCGCGTGGCTCGGGGTGCGAGGTTGGTTGCCGGCGCTTTCTAGCACAGAAATGCACGGGGGTCGAGCAGGGACCTCGGGTTGCCGGAGGCCGCCCGGACGCGTTCCGCAGGGGCTGGCAGGCCGAAGCGATTCCATCGCGGGCGGGTCAGCGACAAGAGCTCACTCAGGGGCACGCCCGTCATGCAGGGGCTGGGCAAACCGATTGCGAGGCACCCAGCGGGTGTTGTACTCAACCTGCCAATCTTCCTCCGGATCGGCGGACGCCCGGCCGCTGCCTGGGAAGGGCGCCACGTTGCGGTCGGGAAGTGAGTTGGGGTTCTCCTCCTTGATCCAGCCGCGGTGGTAGAGGGCCAGTGTGCGTTTCATACCCGGGGGAGGTGAAGGCAGGTGCGACGTGTCAAAATGGAGCGTGGCGCCGTCCCCAGCGTTCAAGATGGCCAGGCGGTCGTCGGCCTCGGCCACCAGCTCGACCATGTCGCCGTACCGTGTGCACCATCCCTGGAGGGAGGTCAGCCAGGGCGGCCGGTTCCGCACGCGCCGCAGGTCGGGCGTCTGCGGTCGATCCAGGGTGGGCTGCGGCAGGTCCGCAAACCCGTGCCACTGGAGGTCGGCCATGGCCGCGTCTATCTGCGTCACTTGAGCCGTGTGAGCAGGCAACGCGTGAGCCAGCGCAATCTGGTCCCATCGAACCTCGAAAGTGGTGGAGAGCCTGAACCGGGTGGCGTGGGGAGGGAGCTTGCCTCGCAAGTCGCAGACAATACTTTTGGTGTTGCCGGCGGGGAATCCGATGGCGTCGTCAATCACGTGGAACTCACCGTCGGCCGTGGCGACTTCAAGCCTCGGCCACAGGGGCGACAAGTCGCGACGCTGCGAGGCGGCGATGTTAGTGGAAGAATCGCCGAATCGGAACCAGCCGGTGAGCACCAGCAGCAGATCATCGTCGGCGGCCAGCTCGCCGAATTCGAACTCAATGGCGTGGGGTTCGGTGAAACCCACCGCCGGGTAGGGGAGCAGCTGGCCGGGATCGCTATAAGCTTCATCGATCGCCGTTAGCGCGTCGGTGCAGTCCTGGCCGCCCGAATCGACAGCCCGGCGCACGGGGGTGAGGCTGCTCGCCAGCGCGAAACGCTTGCCGGATGACGGCCGCGGCGTGGCGCGGTCGTAGGAGAAGACCTCGCTCCCGTCCGGGTGGTCCACCGCGAGTAGCTGGGCAAGATCCAGGTAGACCGCCTCCCGCAGTTCGGAAGTGACGCGCAGCCGCACACTGCCCTGCGGGTCCGTAAACTCCTCGGCATTGCCCAGCACGTACAGCTCGTCCGGGTCGGGCGGCATAGGGACGCCCCTGGCCACCGAGACATTCAACGGGGCTGTTCCCAGCAAGTCGGTCACGAACCGCCAGGCTCCATCGACCCAGGCGTACAGGAAGGGGCAGCTGCTAGTGCGCACGAATTCGATGATTGTGATCCGCACCGGCCCACCCGTCAGGGGGCGGCCGATCTCGTTGCGGGCGACGCCGTTGGGCCACAGCGTCTGGATGGCGTCGGCCTCAACGAGCGAGTCGATCCCGAGCTCAATGGGCAATTCCTGCTGCAACCAGCGTGAGGTCACGAAGGCTTTCCGCCGCACCTGGACCCGGACGCCGATCGAACTCGGGTGCCCCGCGTAGGAGCGTATCGCCAGCTTCAGCTGCTGGTTCTCGGTGTCGGTCGAGTTCGTCTGGATCGACACGGCGTCGTCAATCCCGATGGCAACGAGGTCGGTCAAGCCGTCGTTGCTGAAGTCCAGCGCCAGCAGTCCGGCGGGGCGGCAGGCGCTGCGCAGCGGGATTCGCCCCCCCTGCTCTTCGAACCGGTCGCCTCGATTCCGCCACGCCACGACCACGGGGGCGCCGTCGGCCGAGCCCGCGGCGGCCAGGTCGAGCCGACCATCGTTGTCGACGTCGATGGCGATGGCCGCCTGGACGTCGTCTAGGTTGGAATCCAATGTCTGGACGACACTTCCCGAGGCGTCGGCAATCGTGACCGCCTCGCCTGACAGCAACGCCACCTCGGGCAGGCCATCGTTGTTGAAGTCGTTCGCGACAACCTTATCGGCCGCCGGCCAGTGCGCGGATGCGTGGGGTTCGAGCTTAAATGTGCCGCCGAACTGGTTGCGATAAAGCCGCGAACGTTCACCGCCGAGCTGAATCAGGTCGACGCCAAGGTTCACGCCGTCCAGATCGACAGCGGTCAGGGCGGTGCACGGCCCGGCGTCGGAAAGTCCGAAGTCCGCGGTGGCGTCGACGAAGGTCCCGTCGCCGTTGTTTCGCCATGCGGTAAGTCCGTCGGCACGCCCAACACAAAGATCGATGTCGCCGTCGTGGTCGAGGTCGGACCAGACCGCGACGTTCCCGGCCGCGCCGCTCAACCCGGCCGCTTTGGTGAGGTCTTGCCATCCGCTCTCGGGCGTGTAACGCAGCAGACGCGCGCCAAGCGGGGTGACTATCGCGATCTCACTGAAGTCACCCGAATCGGCGGCCTGATGGGTCCGCAACGCCGAGTCGACGATCGCGTTTCCAACGACGACCACGGCGGAAGGCAGCGACCGATCAAAGAGGGCATCACCCCGCTGCAGCTCGTGGTAGCCGTTCTCCTGGCCCCATTCAAACACGATCGGTTCGGAGCGGCTGGTCAGGCCGGCAAGCTGGTAGCGGCCGTTGTCGCTCATCGACAGCACCGCCGCAGCAAGCAGCGGCGGAAAATCTACCGCCTCGGCTTCCTCCCAGGCAAAGAGAACTGGGGCGCCGTCGGCATCGTTTGCCGGGCCATCGTCTGTGAGCATGACCTCCGGCTGAGTGTAGCGGCACACCTCAAGGGCCAAGGCGTCGGCCGCGCCCTTCACCTTGCGGATGCGTTGGTAGTCTCGCATGTAGCTGCGGAAAGCGTCTCGGTCGCCTGACTTGCGTGCGAACGCGGCCAGTTGGTACTGGGCCCCGCCGTGCAGCGGGTCGAGCTCGGCCGTCCTCTCGAGCTCCGCACGCGCTTCGTCGGTCTTGCCGACCGCAGAAAGCGCGAGCGCCAGTTGGAAGTGCAGCGTCGGCTCCTGGCGGTCGTGCCGCACCGCGTCGCGGAAGTGGCTGATCGCCTCTTCGGGTTTCGAAAGGCGGTTAGCGGCTAGGCCAAGGAGGTACGCGATGGCAGCGGGGGGCCGGGCCTCGCTGCCGGGTAGCGTGTTGAGCTGACTGTCCGCCGCGGAAGGTTGGCCGCCAAGCAGGTAGGCCCGAGCCAGGTTGCGGAGGGTCGGACCCGAATCCGGCTTCAACCTGACCGCGCGCTCGAGCGTGCCGATGGCGGCCTCGAACTCCGCGTTCTCCAGCTGCGCCATAGCGGTGTTGGCGAGCATTTCGAAGGACGCGTCGTCATGCTGGACGGTGACGGTTGCGTCGACGCGTGCCACCTTTGCCTGCTGCTGCTTGCCGTCGGGCCAGGTGACCGTGAGGCTCTCAACGGCGGCGATGCCTCCCAAGCCAAACAACGCCACCGGTTCGGACTGCGAAAGATAGCCACGAGTCGGCATGACGGTTCTTCGCTGCGTCACGCCGCCGGCGACGAGCTCGACGCGCGCGCCGACGCCGTGAGGATTACCCACCGGCCCGTGCAGCTTGCAGCGAACCCAGTGCCCACCATGCTGCTGATCGTTGCGGAGCAGCAGCGGCGGTCCTTCGACCTGAGTTAGAATGAGGTCTTGATCACCGTCGGCGTCAACGTCGGCGGCGGCCACCGCCCGCCCGACGATCGGCTTGGCGAGATCTCCTATGCCATCGTTCGGCGCCGGGACGAGGATGGGGCCGTCTTCGGCGCCGGTGTTCCAAAAGAGCTGGGCCGCCTGCTGGTAGGACTGGTCCGGTTGAACGGCGCGGATCGTCTCTTCGAGGTGCCCGTTGGCGTGCACCAGGTCGACGCGACCGTCGAGATTGAAGTCGTCGAACAACAGCCCGAAAGTGAGGCTCGCCAGCGTTGGGCTCCCCACCCCGGCGCCGATGGTGTCGTCGGTGAAGTACGCATCCGCGCCCCCGTCTGGAGTGACGAAGAGCTCGGTCATCTCGCCGGCGAAGTTCGAGACCGCGACCGCCAGTCGCTCGTCGTTGTAGGGCCACGCGGCGTCGATCCCCATCCCGCTGGTCGTGACACCCTGGGCGTTCACCGCGAACCCGCGCTGCTGGCCAACTTCTGTGAAGACGCCTTCTTGGTTGCGGAACAGGAAGTGCCGAACGGTGTCGTTCGCGACGAACACGTCGAGCCAGCCGTCGTTGTCAAAATCGACGAAGGTGACCGCCAATGCCTTGCCGAGCGGCGCGCCGGTTTCTGGATCGGTGACCTGGATGCCCGCTTCGGCGGAAACGTCGGTGAACTCTCCCGAGTCGTTGCGGTACAGGAAATTGTTGACGCCATCGAAGTTAGACGGGTGGGCGTACGAGAGGCCGGTCCCCGGCACGCGGAGCCCGGCCGCCTGGTCGCGTTCTCGGCTCCAGTTGACGTAGCTGCAGACAAACAGGTCGAGGTCGCCGTCGTGGTCGTAGTCGAAGAAGCCGGCGCTGGTGGTCCACGCGTCCGATTGTCCCACTGCGCCGCTCTCGAGGCTGACGTCGGTGAAGGAGCCGTCGTCATTCCGGTACAGGTGGTCGGGGCCCACGGCGGTGATGTAGAGGTCATCGTCGCCGTCGGCGTCGTAGTCACCGACCGCGACGCCCTGGCCGTAGAAATCGGCAGTTAGGTTGGCGTCGCCGGTCACATCGGTGAAGACGCCGCGGTTGTTTTGGTACAGGCGGAGCGTGCTGGCGGTGGGTTGTTCACCGTCCGCTTCTTCCCACGGCCAGGGTTTGCCGCTGATGAGCAGCAGGTCGGGGTCGCCGTCGTTGTCGTAGTCGATCCAAGCGCAACCGGAGCCGCCCGACTCGGGCAGCATTTTCTCGCCCGTTGCGCCGCCGCGGTGAATGAAATCGATGCCGCTAGACTCGGTAACGTCAGTGAACGCGATCTCGGGCGTTGCGATATTAGGGGACGCGGCGTCGACGTCGGCCACAGGGAGGGGATCCTCTGGTCCGGCTTCGTGCGGGCGGTTGAGCAGCACTGCCCCGGCGATGACGCCAAACACTAGAATGCCGACGACGAGCAGTCGCCACGGTCCGGGCCGCAGGGCGGATTCCTCACTCATGCTGCGTTCCTCCGATTGCCGAGGGGGTGGGCGCGGCATTCAGGAGTCGCTTCCGCATAGCGTTGAGGGTCTCAGACCACGGATGCACTTGCTCAGTTCGGCGGCAGACGCTTATCACCTGCTCGTCGGCAAAACGCCGGCCCACAACCTGGATGCCAACCGGCAGGCCCGAAGCGGACAGACCCGCAGGGACCGACGCCGCCGGGTGGCCGGTAAAGTTGAAGGGGTGGGTGAGGCACCAGCCGATCGACCGCTCGACCGGTCTGCCGGCGACCGTGGCCGGGCCGAGGCTCTGTCCATCCGTGGCGTTCGTCACTGGCAAGGCGCCCAGAGTTGGAGTAAGCAGGATATCGTAGTCAGTCATCAGCTCTTGAACTGATCGCCAAACCAACGACCTTAGCTGCTGGTCGCGCCGCGCTTCGAGGGCGGAGACCCGGCGAGCGGCGTCCACCATGTCGTGTATCTGTTGTGGAATGTCTTGGGGCCGTTCTTTCAGGAGGTCGGGCCCTGTGGCGGCCATCGAGTCGAACATCTCAAGATAGACCAGCCCCACTTGTCGGACCCATAAGCCTGCGAGCTCGTCTTGATTGAGAGGAAGATGAAACTCTGGGGACTCGATACGGAGGCCCGAGTCAGCGAGGGCGCCGACACAGTGCTCAACTGACCGTCGCACTTCACTGTCGACGGCAAACACCCCCATGTCGGGGCTGAAGGCAATGCGGAGCCTTGATGGGTCGGATTGGAGCGCTGCCGGCAGGTTCATTCCGTTGTCCGGAAAGCTGAACGGGTCCGCGTGGTGGGGGCCAGCCATAACTTGGGTCATCAACGCGGCGTCGCGTACGGTTGAGGTTAACGCGCCCGTGTGCACAAAGGGTGCGGCGGCGCCGAAGGCGTTCGCGCCGCCCGAGTTGGGAATGCGTCCGTAGGTGGCCTTGAATCCAACCACCCCACACCACGCGGCGGGGATCCGTATCGATCCGCCGGCGTCGGAACCCTGGGCCAGGGGAACCATGCCACTCGCTACAGCGGCGGCGCTCCCCCCCGACGATCCCCCCGCGTTGCGGGTCAGATCAAACGGCGTCGACGTAGGGCCGAACAGCAGATTATCGGTGACCCCCTTGTGACCAAACTCCGGCGTGTTGGTCTTGCCTAGCACAACGGCGCCCGCCTGCTCGAGACGCTCGACGTGGGCGGACGTCTCTTGAGCGACAACCTCGGACGTCGCGCGGCATCCAAACGTGCTGCGGACGCCGGCCTTTAAGTCGAACAGGTCTTTAATCAGTAATGGGACCCCGTGCAGCGGCCCTTGCCAATCTTCTTGCTGCGCCTGTCGATCGCGTTGCTCTGCCTGTTCTAACGCTTCTTCAAACAGTGGCGTGACGACTGCGTTAATTGACGGGTTGAGGCGCTCTATGCGGCAGATCGCGTCGCGAGCCGCCTCCACCGCCGAAATGCTGCGCGACCGCAAGCACTGCGCCAATTCGGTTGCATCCATCGTCTGTTCCTTCCGTCTACGCTCACGTGCCATGGGCTCCTGCCGCGGCTTGAGGCGAAGGCGATGATGATGCCGGGGGGTCCCGGAATCAAGTGGCGCGGCGGCGACAAGCCGCTCCTGTCGGCCGTTGGATGCCCCGCCTGTCAGCTCGTTGAAATATTTGACGTTGTACACAAGGTTAGTTATTGTGTGAGCGGAAGCATAGCAGCGCCGGGCTTTTGTGGTGCATTTGTCCGCCGCTGAGTGCGACTAGGGAACAGAAGAATCGGCGCCACGATCCCCGCAGCCAAGGTCGCGCTGTCCGCAGCAGGTGCGGGCCCAGCGTCTAGCTGGGTGTGGGTACGCCGTCGGTGGGAGAGCAACAGGAGACTGCATGTCCGACGGCGAAAAACTAGCGAACCGACGCAGGGCGCCGGGCCGGGCTTGGTTCGAGCGTCTCGAGGATCGCGTTTTGCTGGCGGGCGACCCGGTCGCCGAGTGGCGGTTTGACTCCAGCGCTGGCGTGGTGCTCGTGGATTCGGCTGGCTCTGCGGACGGAATCATTACCGGGTCGTCGGTCTACAACGCAACCGCCACCGGACAGGTCAACGTGATGCCGATCTGGACCGAGTCGAACCCCTCGCAGTGGGGGGGCGGCACACAAAACGGCGCGTTGCGACTGTTCAGCGACACCGACGGCGCCGTTGTCGACTCGCTCAACGCGCCGCAGTTCTCGTCGGTCAGCCTGTGGTTCAAGGCCGACACGACCGACCCCACGCGGTACAACCCCAACGGGTCCAATGGTGGAACCACCAGCGGAGCGTCCGTTGCCATGCCGCTGTTCGAGTCGGGCTCCAGCTCCAGCGGATTCAGCATCTACCTCTACGACGATCGGCTCTATGTCGGCGCGTGGAACTCCAGCATTCCTGGCTGGACCAACGGCGCCTGGTTGTACACCCTGCAGCACGCGGTGGTCGCGGGGCGCTGGCACCACGTCGTGCTCTCGACGAGCCCCGCCAGCACGCCGCAGTCCGGCGGCATGACCGCTTACCTCGACGGTGTGCAGTTTGGGGCCGCCAACAGCGCCACGGTGGCCAGCGGTTCCTCGATTGCGTTCGGCCGAACCGATGGGACGACGCGTTTCCTGTTGGGCACGGGCGGCAGTTCGGTGGTGAGCAACAACTCGCCCAACAGCAGCAACAACCGCGGATTCGCCGGCTACCTGGACGAGGCGCGGCTGTACAACGAGCCGCTCACGGCGGCCGACGTGACCGAGATCTACGAGGCGACCGCCCCCGACATCGGTGAAGAGGAGTGGCTGATCCGCGACTCCGGCCGGGCGGCGGTGATCGGCCGCTTCCGATTCGCCGGCCAGCTGGCCAGCGAGCACTTTGTGTTCAAGTGGGGGGCGGACCTGCCCAGCGCTATGCAGCCGGTTTCGACCTACATCCAGCAGAACCTGAATCGGCTGGAGATGGCCTGGGACATTATCGTCGAACAGTCCGGCATGGCGCCTCCCTCCGCACGCGACGGGGTCAATTACAAGATCAACGCCTACATCCTCGACACCGGGCTCTGGTGGGTAGATAGCAGTGGCGGGACATTCTCCGGCGCCTTTGCCGGGCCCGACCCAACCGGTTTCTCGGCGTTGTACGTGTCGCCTTGGGCGTTGGCCCAGTCGCAGAGCCCGCGCAGCACGTACGTCGCTCCGTGGGGACAGGTAGCCAACACCACCACCACGCCGCACGAGTTCACGCACGTGCTGCAGAGCGAGTCGGGCGGTTTCGGCGCCAGCGACTACTCGGGGCCGTTTTACGAGGCTCACGCCAACTTCGGGGCGTCGCTGGTCGACCACTTCGACAGCGGCGCCTATCGAGCGGAGATTACCGCTCGCAGTTCGATCAACGGCCGCTACGGTGAGCGTAGGCACCGCTACTCGATGGCGACCGACTTCCGCTACCAAGCCCACCCCTTCCTGAACTACCTGACCGAGCTGCCCGGGTACGGCGCACAATTCGTCCTATCGGGATTGTGGTCGGACCCCGACGCGCAGGGGCCCGGCAAGGACCCATGGCAGGTGCTGCGCAACAACTTCGCATCGGACGAGGAGTTCGCGCGGGTGTACGCGGAGTACGTCGCCAGCAGTGTCACCTACAAAGCCTTGTACGGCGGCGACCTGCTGTCGGGTTTGCCGTCGATCCCCTCGCACGACACCTCCCAGCGGTTGTTCCGCACCTACCTCGAGCCGGTGGCTTCAAGCCCGGGCTGGCATCAGGTCCCGGAGCAGGACACGCCCGAACAATACGGATCGAACCTTATCCAGCTGACGCCCGTGGATCGGATCCCGGGTCAGCCGCACGTGGTGGAGGTTGACCTGGACGGCTATGTGCAGCCGGGCCAATCCAGCGGGCTCTACGCGACTCTGGTGGCTATCAAGGGAACGGGCGCGGCGATCCAAGAGCGTTTCAGCGATTCCTGGCAAGGCGGCAAGACGACGTTCACGCTGCAAGCTGACGAAACCGATCTGTACCTCACCGTGACGGCCATCCCCTCGGTCCACGAAGGCTATATCTGGTCGCACCCGTTCCATCCGGCGGGCAACATTAGCGAGGGGATCGAACGGTTCCCGTACCGAGTCGCGATTGTGGGCGCGACGCCCGCGCGGTCTGAGGAGTCGGCCGGACGGCCCGCGCCGAGCGGAAACGCCGTCCGACATATTAATCCGGACGGGTCCACCGGCGGGTGGAAGACCGTGTCGGTGGCGCCAACCGTGTACCTGGGCCCAAATGTCTGGGTGACCGGTGGGCTGCTGCGCGAGAACGCCCGCATCGAGGACTACGCAACGATCACCGGCGGCGTCGTGGTCGGCAACGCGGTCGTTTACGGCCACGCAACCGTCTCCGGGGGCAGCGTCCGCGACAACGCGAGTGTTGGCGACTACGCGGTCATCGCCGGCGGTGCGATCTCCGGCGAGGCGCGTGTCACCGGCGACGCGCTGGTGTCGGGTGGGCAGGTGCGGGGGCAGGCCCTGGTGACCGACTACGCGACGATCATCGGGGGCAACACCGTCGTCGCCGGACAGTCGGTCGTGAAGGGTTACGGGGTGGTTGACAACGCCGACATGCAGGGCAACGCGATGGTAATGTCCTCCGGGCTGGCGGCAGGCGCAGGGTTGGTGACCGACCGCGGCGTGCAGTACAACGGCGAGCCGTCGTCGCAGGAGGTCCCCCTCATGACGACCCAGTACAACAACTTGTTCGCCCGCTACACGTTTGACTCCCGCGACGACAACGCCGTGTGGGACGACTTCAACACAACCTACGGCTGGATGAGCGACACGCCGGCCGACTGGTCCTTCTCGTCCGGAGCCGTCGGGCTCTCAGGTGTGCTGGGCTTTGGCAGCGACGAGCAATACGTCGAACTGTCGAGCGAACTGGTCGCGCTCCGCGACGAAACCATCCAGCTTTGGGCCCGCTGGGACGGCGCCGGCGACATCGATCAGAAACTTTACGAGTTCGTCCAAGACGATGACAACTACCTGTACCTGCAGCCGACGTCCCGCCAGGGCGGCGTAAAGTTTGAGATCGCGGTGGACGGCGTGGTGCGCACATTATACTCCGTCCAGCCGCTTGCCGCGGGCGTGTGGCAGCATGTTGCGGTCACGTTCGAGGACGACACCGTCACGTTGTACGTCAACGGCTCGGCGGTCGCGGCCAAGACGTCGGCCGTAATGGACCCCTATCAGATCCGCGCGACATCGGCGTTGCTCGGCCGGGGGCTCGCCGCAAACAGCGGGTTCCGGGGCGCGATGGACAACTTCCTGGTCTACTCGGATGCACGGACCTCTGGAGAGATTCTGTTCGACGTCCGCCAGGTTCTGGGCGCGGGCTACACCCCAGCCGCCGCGGCCGAGCCCGACCACGACCCGGGCGACTATAACCGTGACGGACGCGTTGACGCGGCCGACTACACGGTGTGGCGTGACGCCCAGCCGGGGGGCGTGTCGACGCCGGGAGAGGGGGCCGACGGCGACTCCAACGGCGTGGTCGACGCGGCGGACTATGCGATCTGGCGTTCCCATTATGGCGTCGTTACTCCCGAGGGGCAGGAGGTCCTACCCGAACCCGACGAGCAGCTGCTGATCGCGCACTACGCGTTCGACGGCGACGCCACCGACAGCGGACAGGGGAACGACGCCCATACCGCCGGCGGCCCTGCGTACACGGCTGGGGTGGAGGGGCTAGCCATCATCCTGGACGGCGCCGACGACCACGTCACGCTGCCGGCGGGCGTTGCCAGTCACGAGGACATCACGGTCGCGGCATGGGTTTACTGGGACGGTGGCGGCGCGTGGCAGCGCGTGTTCGATTTCGGCAACAACACCAGCGAGTACATGTTCCTAACCCCGTCCGCGGGTGGCGGGACCTCCATGCGGTTCGCCATCACGACCAGCGGCAACGGCGCCGAGCAGGTGCTCGAGACCGCCGCGATGCCGTCCGGCGTGTGGACGCACGTTACCGTGACGCTGGACGGGGATGTTGGCACGCTGTACGTCAACGGCGGCCTCGCGGACACGGAGCGGATCACGATCAACCCCAGCGACTTTACGCCGGTCTTCAACTACATCGGCGAGAGCCAGTGGCCTGACCCACTGCTGGACGGCCGTGTCGACGAGTTCCGCATCTACAACTACGCCTTGTCGTCGGGCGAGATTACCGGATTGGCTGCCGCCGCCGCGACCGCCACGTCGGCGCCGGCAATCATGGCGGGCTCGTTGCTGGCGTCGCAGCCGGTGGCTGCTTCGGTTGCCGCGTCTGACCTGGCCCACGAGGCGCCACTGGCCCCCGCGGGAGAAGCGTTTTCTGCTGATCTCGCCGCCCTGCTGCTCGACGATGAGCGGCTGCGGCGAGGCGATCCCCGCAGGACCGACTCCGCGACGGTCTTCGAGACCTTCTCAGCCGAAGAGCCAGAGCCTTCTGACGTTTCGATTCTGAATCCACCAGTCTTGGGCAGCATATTTTGAACCCTGTCCAGATCTAGTCAGTCCGCAAGAGAGAAACATGAAGACTGTAAGAGCGACTCACTACCTGTGCCTGACGGTCGCGGCCGTTGCTTTGCTGACCGCCGGTTCGACCCGTGCCCAAGAGGGCTCGACCTCCAAGGCGGCGAACCTGGCCCTGGTCGCCGAGCCAAGCAGTTCCTTCGCCTCCGGCGACACCACGGTTTCCGCTCTGAACGACGGCCACAACCCGCGCAGGTCGGCGGACCGTCGCCGCGGCAGCTACGGCAACTGGAACCGCACCGGCACGCAGTGGGTGCAGTACGAATGGCCCAAGCCGATCAGCACCGACAAGATGGAGGTCTACTGGTGGGCAGACGGCCAGGGGGTTCACCCCCCCAAGGCGAGCCGACTGCTCTACTGGGACGGCGACAAGTTCGCCCCGGTCCCGGGCGCCCAGCGAATCGGCGTCGAGAAGGACCGCTTCAACATGGTCGGCTTCGACAAGGTCGAAACCAACAAGCTCCGCCTGGAGATCGACTCGGACGACGCCGGCAACTCGACCGGCATCCTCGAGTGGCGCGTGCTGGACAGCGGCGACTCGCCGGCGTTCCCGCCAATGGTGGAAGGCGACGTCGACCGCATCGTGGTGCTGGGCGGCAAGACCTACCTGTCGGGCAACGTCAAGACGCTGAGCCAGGACGCGACGCCGCGGGTGAGCTGGAACAAGGTTTCCGGGCCGGGCGAGGTCGAGTTTGCCGACGCCGAAGCGGCCGAGACGACCGCGACGTTCTCGGAAGTCGGCGATTACGTGCTCAGGATGACCGCCGGCGAGGGGGACCTGACCGACTCGGCGGAGGTCAGCGTGACCGTGGAAAGCCCGCCGCCGACCACCCCGCTCGGCGTGGTTTACACCAAGCGGTACAAGATCGACAGCCCGCTCTGGGGACCCCGCGCCAAGGCGATCATCTGCGACTGGATCCCACACTGCGTGGACCGGATCGACCGCGATGACCTGCCCGAGGGGGGCATCAACAACTTCGAGGAGGCCGCCAAGAAGCTGGCCGGGCAACCGGCCGAACGGCACCGCGGGTACGTGTTCGCCAACGCCTGGGTGCACCAGACCGTCGAGTCGATCTGCATCGCGCTGATGGTCGACCCGCAGGGCGACGAGGAGATCGCCGCCACGCAGGAGCAGCTCAAAGAGACCTTGGAGCAGTGGATCCCCAAGATCCTGGCCGCCCAGGAGCCCGACGGCTACCTGCAGACCGCGTTCACACTCAACGACCGGATGAACCGTTGGACCCCCGAGAACCGCACGGGGCACGAGGGGTACACCGCGGGCTACTTCCTGGAGTCCGCCATCAATCACTACACGCTCACCAACGGCACCGACCGCCGGTTGTACGACGCCGCCAAGAAGCTGGCCGACTGCTGGGTGGCGAACATCGGGCCCGAGGACGGCAAGCAGGCCTGGTACGACGAGCACCAGCAGATGGAGCAGGGGCTGGTCCGCTTCGGCCGCTTCGTGAACGACATGGAGGGCCACGGCGCCGGCGACGACTACATCGC